>CM035227.1:21999184-22364117 GCA_020226215.1 Sindora glabra
TTGATCCACCTTTTATTTTCAGAAAGCCCTCCACTTCTAGCCGAAATCTGGATAAAAATAATTTAATGTACTTTCGGTGCCAGGTCATATCTGGTATCCCATAAGAAAAATGATTTATTATGATTCTCTACCTTGCCCATTTCGTGGTCACCATGACATTCACAAAATGCCTAACCAACAGTGAGAAGATCCCTGCTCAATTAGGGAAACAAAAATGAAATTACTAAGAAGTTTACAAGCTTTTGATAGTAATATATGTAGCCATAGTGGTTTATAAGCTTCAGTGGGAAGTTACTAAAACTCTCTGCCTTCTTTTGTTGTATAGTGTTGGCTTTATGATGATGTGTAGTGCCAACACTCTTTACAGACCACATTTAAAATATAATGACTATGTAAAAGTTTGTAGTTTTGATGTAGTGAACATGATTTGCATTTGCGATAGTTAAACTGATTGAATTATTTTACATCTTATTGTAAGTTTCATGAGTGACAAGCGTTTGTTGTCGCCCCGCTTGAAAAGGCAATTTTATAAAAGAAAGATGAAGGTGCGATTGAAAATTCGTTGCTTTAGATTATAGGGTATACACTTAAGATTTAGCAAGTTCTTTTAGATGTTAGTGAAATTAAACACAGGCCCGTGCGTTTGCCCGGGCTGCAAGGTAGCACTCTGCATTACAAAGAATATCTCATACTAAAAAAGCTTTGGCACACAAACACCATTACAAACTCATGTACAGAAATAAAAAATCATCTAGCAGAACAGGGAAGATGGAAGTGGCTTGACTGAGCTTGCGATGCCGGCGATGAAGAGGCGAGACGCAACGGGACTTGGCTGGCTGCTTGCGACCTTGCGGCCTGCGTCGGTGCCGCTGCTCTTCTCTCCAGCCAGTCTGGCACGCGGCCACGGTTTGGGACTAGTTTAATTTATTAATTGTTTTGGTCATTGGGTTCAGTTTTTTTTTTTTACAATTGGGTTGTGACAGTTGTGTTTAGTATTTGAATTGGGCTGGAGAGTAAGGTCGGTTTGTGGGCTATTTTTTTAAAGTAGTGGGCCAAGGTAGTAAGACCCAAACATTAAATACAAAAACTTAAAGAAGCTATAATGGGAAGCACGAATTCAAAAACGGGGCGTTCCGAGAATCGAACTCGGGACCTCTCGCACCCAAAGCGAGAATCATACCACTAGACCAAACGCCCGGCTTGGCATGTCTTTTATTCTAATAATACTATGAATACAAATTTCGACTTAGAGAAGTCCAAATGATGGCTGCAACTGACTTGAATCGTTGGACTTGGAACCAAAAATATGCAGACGTGCAGACAGAAAAGTCTTGCAGTGGGACACTCTCGGATTAAATGCGAGCTGTCATCATAATTGGAGTCCTATGCAAGATTGGAATAACCATCCCCTGCCCATCATTGCAACTGTGTGCTCTAATTTACTCATCAATCCCATTAACGACATTGATTTCCAAGTATTCTCAGAATTTTACCAAACAAAAATTATTTACCCCTTAATTAGTTATCGCTTATCAAATGAAATTTACAGCAACCAAAGATAAAGTAAGCAGTGAAAATTATATTTTACAGCAAATCTGAAGTTTTTCTAAGAAGGGAAAGATGCTTCCTTTGGTCTGCCATAAACATCCATGAAAATTTCCCCTCACCTTGTAACTGAAGAAAATGTATGTGATATCCTCTGAGAAAGAAAGGAGGCCAGCTGGATGTTAGATGATAAAGTGCCGGCAGATGCCATTTGGACCCACAAGGCCCCACACTCACAAAGTGGCTTTACTGGTTGATTAAACCAAAATATCTAATCCAGAATGTGATTGCTCTTTTAATTTCCAGTGATTCCTAGTTGCCTATATTAATATACCAAGCTTGTGAGTTCATTTCGTACAAATTAAAGACCACTTTGGAGGCCTGACTAGGTTGTTTTGGTCTACACTACAGCTATGATTTACTAAGCAAAGGCCATAAAGAAAATCTAAAGCCAAAATTTTTGCTGGTAGGGCCACGTTCTGCATATCTCCCTTAATTTATGTGGAGCCATGAAATTCCATATTGAAAAATATTACAGAAGTAATAAATGAATTCGTGTCTCTTATTTTTAACATTTTAAGGATTTAGAATGAATTTATAATGACATGGTGAGGGGACTTTTCCGACCAAATAGTCAACTATTCAATTTCTATTTTTCATCAGACTATCTTAGTTACATGAATCTCAGCATAAGCTGATAAATCAGAAAACATTAACTAATCAAGAAATTGATAGCTACCACTCAGTTTTAAAATTATAGCAATTAGTTAAACAGGCTTCCACATTATCCTGCTTATGCAATAATGGAAACTGGATGTTTACAATATTAATCAAGCATTGACAAAATGAAAGTTGGAGTATTTCTTACCTTGTACTCTTTTTCATCTTCACTGTTAGAAACAGTGAAAAAATATAAAAATATCCGGGGATAAAAAATGTTGGTTAGGCGCTTGAGATTTGGACAAAATGATTGTGAGTGACATACTAGTAGTTAAGGCTTGCTTTTGGTCTCCGCAATTTCCTGCAGCCCACATTTCTCCTTTCTTTTTCCTTATCTCCTCATCGACTTCTGTTATTCTCTCTGTGACCAGTGATAAACAATAACCCAAGAGCACTGAGAAGAAGAACTCAAGCCCACAGATTATAACACAGAGTCTGCTTTTTTACTGCGTAAGGTGAGAGGATAAGGAAAATGGCATTTGCTGGAACAACCCAGAAGTGCATGGCTTGTGACAAAACCGTTTATCTGGTTGATAAGCTAACTGCCGACAACCGAATCTACCACAAGGCTTGCTTCAGATGCCACCACTGCAAAGGAACCCTCAAGGTGTGTGTGTTAATTTCTGAGATTGGTGCTTAAGATTCTTCTTAGTTATATTGTCTAGGTCAGATTCCTATTCTTGGATCTGTTTTCTCCAATTATGAGATTTGTGTTTCAGTAGTTCAGAATTCTCATCCGAGGATACTTTCTGTCGGAACTTTCATCTGTTCATCGTATAATTGAACGTCCTATGGTTCTCGCCAATCCTGGTTTATACTAAAACTTGATATGGAACAAAAACTCTGTCTTGTATTATATTTTGCAGCGACTGAAGTCGATTGGTAGAGTGGTCTGTGATATAAATGTAGATCTAGAGTCCAAAGTTCCTCTGTACTTTCCTCCAAGGTTACATGTGTTTCAACTGTAGAAACTGGAGTCGAAATCTTCAGTTTTACTTGATATAGTAGTTAGATGCTCTGGTTTGGTAGACATTGGAGAATCCTTTTGCTTGTTTGCGTATGAAGGCATTAGTGGGTTGTAATGTTATAAGCTCCTTTTTGGTATCTTTCGTATGAAATCTTACTGAATACTGACAGATCATTTTGTATGCAGCTTAGCAACTACAACTCTTTTGAGGGTGTTTTGTACTGCAGGCCTCACTTTGACCAACTTTTTAAAAGAACTGGTAGCCTCGAGAAAAGCTTTGAAGGTAACGAAGTATGTAGAATTGAATCATATGATCCCACATTCTGTCTGTCTTTCCAGTAACTCAAGCCCACTTCTCTGTTGCTTGATCAGGGACACCAAAAATTTCTAAGCCAGAAAAAACCATTGATAATGAGGTAAATTTAGGTGATTGTCTATGCATAGCAGAGCATTTTCTGTTCTTTAGCCTTCGTATGATTCTTGGGCTGTTTTAAGCAGAAACCTGCTGTAGCCAAAGCTTCAAGTATGTTTGGTGGAACCAGAGATAAATGTGCTGGTTGTGAGAAAACAGTTTATCCAACTGAGAAGGTAACTGCAAAATCAATAAAATCAAGTAATTTTACGTGTACTTATATCATATCAATAGTATCGTTGCCCTTATATCTAATTTAAATCTGCCACACATATTCACTAAGTTAACTTGTTTGAGTTTTGTCATATTCACATTTAGTGATAATTTGTGTATCATATTAAGTGCAACCACCAATTTCCTAATCATGAATAAAGACAAAACAAGCACATCTCACCATTGATGAATTAAAAGCATCCCCCATCTACTAAAGATTGTTATTCTGCATGAGGAATGAGATATACTTTGCTCATTGCATGCGAATTAAACTAAAGATGTGAACAGGTTACCGTGAACGGAACACCTTACCACAAAAGTTGTTTCAAATGTATCCATGGAGGGTGTGTGATCAGTCCTTCCAACTACATTGCACATGAGGGCAGACTCTACTGCAAGCACCACCATATGCAACTCATCAAGGAGAAGGGAAATTTAAGCCAGCTTGAAGGGGAAAACGAAAAGAATACAATCAACGGTGGAGAAGTTGCAGCTGAGACTTTAGCTGCTTAACAAAAAATATGAGAATAATCCTCCTTGTCACGTCTTCTATTTTTCTCTGCACCTGGCCTATGATTCTGCTCTTCTTTCATGGTTTAACATCACTCGCAGTCCAAGAAGCTCTTTGCACATTACAGATATGATATTACTTTGTTTCCAGTTTAAGCGTGTGGATCTTCGCCCTTCTTTATATATATTTTTTTTATTTTGAAGTTTTGTTGTGAGATAATGAGATGTCAGAGAAGCATTTTGATTCTGAATGTGTGATTTAGAACTACGTACTTCTGCAGCTGTTCAGATTCTTATTCACTTCATTTTGATTTTATATAAATGTGTCACAACCCCACATTTACTGTCACAGGAGTTTCTAACAACCATATTCACTTCATTTTCATTTCATATAAATGTGCCGCAACCCCCAAATTTACTGTCACAGGAATTTCTAACAACCATATGTTGGCTGAGTTTATTTACCCAGCTAGATGCAATCAGAATTTCCCAATTCAATCCATAAGCTCTACCCCCAAATCCATATGAAAATCCAGCACAAAACCAAATACTTGTACAAGGTCAATTTTATTACAGATTACTAAAACTGAAAATCTGCTAGAGCAAACTGAACAAATGCAGTGCAGTTATTTAGAAAAGAGGAAAGAAACACAGGATGGAGGATATTATATTTTATATTGTAAACACTAGCTGACAGACCATAGAATAACTTATTTCCGTATAGAAGTGCTTGTTCAAGAATAAAGTTCACAAATTTAATGGTCATCTTGGGGAATATGGCATCACAATTGAAGATAAAAAGATAAAATGGAAGTAAATTATCAAGCTAATGACAGAAATAAGCTAAATAAAACACACTGTCAAAACCGTTTTTTGGTAGGAATGTCAATGGAACTGTTATTAACATATTCCTATTTCTAAAGCTGGGAATAATAATAATAATAATAATAATAATAATAATAATAATAATAATACATTATACGCCACAAGGTATAAGTGGCATTTGGCTACAAACTTGATCTATGCACAACTTACTCATAAAAGTCCAGGAATTCAATCAGTAGAAGGACCTACTATATCTAGAATACAATCATCATCAGCAATTGGCTTCATGTCTATGATAAAATTGTCCCGAAGAAACCCAAATCCAAAAGTACCATTCTGGTATTGCCAAATCCTTCCCTCTGCACTTCGGGGATTTATCGATCCAGCCAGGTCTGGAATAACTAAATCATAACTTGAGCTTATGCGAAAAATTCGTTGTACAACTTCATCATTCTCTATCAAAGGGAAGTGCTCGTGAAACTCATTGCCTGGTCGAAGATGAATGCGAGTGCCATACAAATACTCTTCCTCTGAAGAAAATGGTGATTCTAAAAACGTAGCATTCGATGTCCAAAAGATGGGGGCACAACTGGCAAAACGTTCTGGAGGATTCCAAATCCGTCGACAGGAAAGGCCCCCAATGTCATCATATGCAACAAGATAAAACGCAAGGCTCATGTCATCACAAAGTCCCTGCAACAAGGGCAAGAAAGAGTCATGCCACTAAAGAGAACCCTTCGGCCATCAGCCATAAAAATGGAAGTTTTTTTTTTCTTCTCTGTACCCATTTGTCACTCAAATTGCATCCAGTAAAGACAGACAGATATGGTTTGCTCACAGCTTTTTGTTTCTCACGAATTCAATATAAATTCTTATCAACAAAACCATTAAAATAGTCCATTTTTTGTCCTACCCTCCACTGGAGGGACATATTTGAAGCTAGAACATTAGGAGACCACCAGACCAGACACACAAATTTCACAGCTTTCTTCACTGCAACTCTCCATTTACTGATAATGATTATACAATTCTCATCGTTAACATGATACGAGGTTCAAAATGACAAAGGTGGTTGGTAGTTTCGTGACAAAAACTTGTACTCTCCGTGAATGTAGCCAACTGTACAAGCAGTTGATGATTCCAAATGATAGATGTCAGAATATCACCATAAGATATCAAAACTCACAACTTTCAGATAATTAAGCATAACAATAAACAAGGAATAGTTTAAGACCTTCCATAGGCCTTGCAAAGGCCGTGATCGCGTAGTTGCGCAATTAACAATCTTCACGAAATACTCTGGCTCCCATTTCCTCCGGGCCAGTCTTTCCTTTTCCTTCCTCCTTTGCTTCCTTGATTTGTCGCCATTAGGACTAGTCCTATTCGCGAAATGTTGATAAATTTCCGACATAAACCGGTCTGGAAAGCTCCCCGGAGATCCACCGGCAGCATCAATCACATCCTCTCCAGCACTGCCGTCATCGCCACTCAGGTTTGTACTGCTCGGGCTCCTGCTGAAGCCATGTTTACTTTGGTCTTTAAAATTAGAATAAGGAAAGTTCAGATTCTCCTCCACAACGAAGTGAGTTTTCCCCATGAAACTAACGTCGACCGGAATCAAATCATTCTCAGCTAAATCCAATTGCCCAGAACTTGCAAATTCGCCGGATAGCTCGGTTCGCCCGTCTGGATCCAGAAAATTCAAAATCTGTCCCTCCGAAGACAGACTCATAAACAAAAATGGGGCCTTTATAACATCGTATGTGCCAGTTTTCGATGGAGAAACCCTAGAAGCAGCAAGAAATGACGGGCCCCACTCGAAGAAAACCAACGGCGGCGATGGAATTCCGGTGCTTCCTGGGCCGCTACGACGCCAAAAGCCAATCATATTCTCCCATTCGTTGAGGGTCTTGTAGAGAAGCCTAAAGGCAATCTTTCCATTTCCCCATCTCCTGATCTGGGTCTTCGAGCCCCACCTCCTATCGCACATGGTGAACCAAAGCTTGCTGTCATTGGTACAAAGTGAGCCAAATCGCTTCGATGTGCACGCAAAAATAGCAATTTCAGATGGAGCAAGGAAGGAGAGAATGCAGAACTGAACATCTTCGGGGAAATCGTTGAAGGAAATTGAACCTCCTTCGTTGTTGGCAAAGTTCTGGTCATTCAGATTCGCCATTTTTGCCTTCGGCTACGACAGTTTCCTGCAAAGAGGGTCGTTTGCTTCAATTGGAACTTTTTACCGAGAGATAAATGTGGGAGTTTTAGAGGAAAAGAATGAGGAAGATTAGAAACGGAGTTTGGTAGATTCTCTCCGAATTGGGAATGATTCTTTCAGCCTGCAGACTGTGAAACGATGAGGTTCCTCCCAGGAAACTTCAGTCGAAGTTAAACCGGTAAAAACGGCAAAACCGAACCGTGACGTTTCAAGCTTTTTATATGACGTGCAGTTCGATCGTAGGTTCATACAAGCGACCAGAGGTATGAATCGGAGAAGGAAACGTTGACAAATTACACAAACTTTGTTTTCGAGCATAACCCGTCTCATGTGGAGTTTACGACACCCAATTTAGCTTCTCAAAATATTTATCATAAAAATACTATAAATATCAAAAATCATATTTTAATTTTTTAACTTATTAAATTAAAATTTTATAAATTTATCTCATTATTTTATATTTAATAATAATTTTTAATTTATATTTAAAATTTAATTTCAAATATTATATTTATACACATAACATTATTGTATTTGTCGTATTACACCGTAGAGTTGTTTGAATGATTGCGTCCCACCTCTAACTTCAAAGGATTTGTTTCCCAAATTTATTATTGGCTGGCATTCAGGAGATTAACGCTACGTTGGACATGGCGAGGAAGAGCATGGAAAAAAAAAAGACAAAAACGTGAAATATATATATATATATATAGAAAATTATTTTTTACTTATTATTTAAACATATAAAAAATAAAAATATAAAACTTTTTTTAATATGATTGAAAATAAAAATGAATAAAAAATAATTTACTAATCAACAAAATTATTCACATTACAAATCAACAAAATTTTCTAATAAATTCCATACAAGAAGAATTTTAAAATTACAAATTTTTTTAATTTCTTTTTATCTAAGTAATCATTTAATTTACATAGAGAGTAACTTTTTGTGTAAAATTTAACTTCTCAAAAAATAATTTAATATGTAAACTTTTTAAAAAATACTCAAAATAATTTGGTTAATATAGGAAGTGATATTTCTTAGAAAATAACTTTTCAGATTTTGTTTAATTCAACTTTGATTATCTTAAAAAGTATTAATAAAATTACTACTATATTTTTAATATTATTATAATATAAATTAATAAATTTTAATTATTATTAATTAAATTTAATAAAAATAATTTTATTATTATATCTATAAATAGTATGATAAATAAAACTTACCTAAAGTAAAGGTAGATAAGCAGCTTTCCATACTTGAAAGTAAGACTTTTAAATTTTACTAAAAAACCATATTTAGATTTAAATTTTATTAGATTTAATTTCATTTTGAAATTTTATTTTATTGACATTCTTACCATTTTAAAATCATTACAAATTAGCCTAGATTTTATGAGATTTCATTTCATTTGGAATGCAAAATTTTTGCTAGATAATTTTACCTTTAATTATTTAATTTATTTATAGCCCTATCCATTTATCTTTTACCCTATATATTCATGAATCCAATTTAATTTATTTACAATCTATCCATTTGTCTTCTACTATGATATTTGATTCGCAGAATATTTTATATTTTAAAGGAATATTACATTCTCATATTTGGTTCAAAGTTTAAAAAAAATGCATGGGAATGTCATATTTTTTAAATTTTTTTAACCTAACACTCTCCCAAAATATTCCTATAGGAAGATGTGGATATCTCATATTCCCATATCATAGGAATATGATATTAAAATATTTTCAAAAAAAATTATAGTGAACCAAACATTGAAATGTTACATTCTTATTAATTAAATTTTCAAGAATTACATTCCTGAGAATGTATACTTTCTTAGGAATATAAAGATTTCATGAACCAAACGTCAATATCCACAAACCAACTAAGCTACAACATTTTGGGAAGCAAAGAACTTAAAAATTATTTTTTCCTTTGTTGTTTATTTGCAAAAGATTTCAACACCTTGATTGAGGTTGTAATGAGACATGGATTAAGCTTAGGATTGTTTAAGGGCATTGATAATTTGTTGACAACATGAAATCATTATATTAAGAATAATAGTAAGTATAAAAATTTAAAATGAATTCTACATGTTTTAATAAAAAATTTAAATATAAAACTTCATTTTAAAATGAAATGAAATAATATTTTATATAATTTATTTCAAACCAAAAAATCATTTAAAATTGAAATGAAATCATTTTTTTAAATAAAATGAAATGAATTTTTATTTTTGGATATACTAAACAAACTTTTTTCTATTTTCTAGAAAATAGAACTTCTTATGATATTGAAGCAAATCAAATGACTTCTAATATACTCCACAAACGAACATTTTTGAAATTATAAAATCTCTTACTATTTTATGGGGACAAATGTATGTTTACTATTGTGGGGACAATTGAATCACCAAAAAAAAATATGCATTTTTATAAACCATGATATTTTTATTTCTTATTATAACAAGTATTATTTTCATAATTTATTATATATCAATTTTTCATTCTCTTTTAATGAACACTGTGTAAGGAACTAAATCTTTTATTTATATATAGTAATTTAAATTAAATTAAGAAACAAACTATCTAATTTCTTCTCCTTTATTGTATTTTTATATTTTCTCTAATTTTCATATTCTCTTTAATATTTCCTAGTTTATTGAATTTTCTAATTTTCACACATTTTATTGATTTTTTTCCTTTATTTATTGTATTTTCATGCCCATGGTCTTAATTACATTTGTTTTACATTAATAATTTTGATTAAATTCATAATCTTTACTCTATTTATACTTTTTATTCTAAAAAATAGTATGTCTTAATTCATGATATTATTATTACCTTCTCAATATGTCAATGACTTCTAGAAATAACAAAGACAAACTTCTTTTCATGACTTTTTTTCAATTTGTGGTTTAAGTGATAGCTTTGATATTATTTTTTTTTCATTTTCAATTAAATAATTTTTTCATCATGCTTAATTTTTTTATGGTTGTTGATTTATGATTTATTGACTATTGTGAAAAATCTCTTATTATTAGATATTTTATTTTTCTATTGGCACAAATGTCTATTTGTTCACCAATCACCATCTTCTCCCATTTTTTCTTTACATTGCTGAGTTTCACTTTTTTTTTAACTTTTTTTATTTAAATTTATCAATTTTCACGACAATTTATTTTATAATTTCTTCAATTTTTAAAGTATTACTTCTATATAAAATCACACTTTTTTATTTTTTATATTTTAAAATGTTAAACCAATTTGTATTTTTTTAATCTTAATCAAAATTTTAATCTCTTATATTTTTCTTTTTCTTTCTTGTCTCTCTTTTTCTATGATTTTTCCTTTTGAAATTTCAAATACATTTTATGATTTATAATAATGATATGGGAATTTTGTTTGATTCAATTGATAAGATAATTCTTCTTTTATTTGTGTGTATATAGAATTTGAATCATTTTCCCCATTCTTGCACTCTCTCCAAGTTTTTATTTTTTTAGTATATTTTATATTTTTCTTTAATTTTTTTATAAAATTTTTCATGGGATTCAACTTTACAAATTATGTTAAAGTAGGATTATAAATAAAAGTTAGAGCTTGATTTTTGTGTTTTTTCTTTCTAGGTGTGGTCATAAAATTGAGTTTTCACCAAGTGAAACTTCATTGGTTGTGAAAAAAAAAATGACTCTAAAAGAGGGAAGATTGAATGGAAGAAACGAAGTCATACGAAGATATTATAATTTTTACTCATTAATAATATTTTTCTCAAATAAAAATTATATTGTTATTAATATTCCTTGGACTTCAACTCTATCTCAATATACCATAATAATATTTGTATCATTCCATAACTGTTGATTTTCCTTTTTTTTTTAAATCATTTTATATCTATTGTAATTTTGTAATGTATTTATAATTTATAATAGTGATTATTTTTCTTTATGGATATCTAACTTCTAAAATATTACATATTTATTGAATGAGTGAATATAGTATTATTTAAATATAATTTCTCATTGATTATTTACATTTTATAATCTGTGGTATGATTTTCAATTTTGTTACAATTACTTTAAGTTTCAGTTTATTTCTTTTTAAATGAATTTTAAGTTTTGATTTTTCTTGCATTAATATATTGTATAATTGAATTAAATTAAATTTATCATTTTTTGAAAATTATAATTATAAATTAACATATTAAATTAAATATTTTTCAATTTTTTATCTATATTTATTACATATTTCTTAATTTTAATTATATTAATTAAATTAATGTCATCTATTAATTTTAAAAATGTTTATAATTCTAAACTAATACTTACCATTAATATTAATATTTTATTATTAACCATTAATTTTGCAATTATAATTGTTGTTAACTATTAATTTTCATGAATTTGTTACTTATTTAAATATTGATTGAAAGTAATAGTTAACACATTGTAAGGAATTTTCTATTTTTAAATTTTATGTTTTCTATACTTAATGAATTATATCTTTAATTTAGATATCATTTATTATACATTATACTATTAGAGAAGGTAGATAATAGTTAAACATAACAATAATATTTATCAATTTCTTATCTATTTAAATATTGATTAGATTAATTAGCACCTTGTAAGGACTTTTCTCTTTTTAACTTTATTTTTTTTTGCATTTTATAATTTATATATTTTATTTAAACATTATTTATTATAATTTTTATCATTGAAAAATATAAAAAAATAATTATTAATTTAGTTAAATTATTGATTTTTTTACAAACCCGCATAGTATGGGCTCAAAAAATGTAATTAATATATAACATATCTACTTAAATCTAAATCATTATCATCAATAAGTTTCGCTAATTTTAAATATATATATATATATAATATAAGATGCTTAATACTTAAAAATAAAAAAATTTAAAATTTATTTTCGTAAATTAAATTATTAAAATAAGATAAAAAAATTATAGTAATAAGCTCAAATTAAATCTGTTGCAATTATACAATTAAATTATAACAAAAAAGTTATAACAATAATATATATATATATACATATACCTGCTCATAAATTTTATATTTTTTTATTATAAGATAAGTATTCCTTGAATTTAATATTTTTTTGGACTAAATGAGAATTAATTGCATAAGAAATTGCACAATTAGTAATCAGTAATTAATTTTAAATAAATACATACAAAAGTCAATAATTAATTTTAAATACACACATAACATCAAAATATAAATATTAAATATTTTTTATAATTGTATGCACAATTTTTATTTATCCCAAACTAAGGTAAAAAAATTGTATTATATCATTAATAATAATATCTTATGAATGAATGTTTAAAAAAAGTTGAAAATAATACAAAATCATGAAATTATTTGACATAGAATATTTTTTTTAATATTTCATATAATTTAATATTGTTTTTTTTAGTAAATGAGAATTAATTGCATATGAAATTGCACAACTAGTAATCAATAATTAATTTTAAATAGATACATAATATTAAAATATACATACTAAATTTTTTTATAATTGTATGCACAATTCTTATTTATCCCAAACTAGGGTAAAAAAATTGTATTATGTATTAATAATAATATCTCATGAAACAATGTTAAAAAAATGTCAAAAATAATACAAAATCATGAAATTCTTTGACATATAATATTATTTTTATAATATATTATATGAATATTTATAATTTAACATACTATTTGGATTTTTAATTTATATTGTCTTCCCCTTTTTTTCTCTTGTCCCATGCATAGCACGAGTATTGCATCAGTACATATATTTAATTGTAATTGTAATTATTGTTTCTATAACTTATTTATAATTGCCCCTGTTTTTTGTATTAGTTAAAAGAGAAATATTCTATTTAAATAAATGTAAAAATATTCAAAATTTAACTTATTACACATATTAACACATATAATAGAGAGTATAAAAATTAAAATAATAATTTAATTTAATTATTTAATTTTTATAATATTTTAAATATTTATTATTGTATATATTTTTTACCCTCACAAATTAAAACTTCTAAATTTGTCGCTACCCTTTTTTAGTTTCATTTGATGGTAAAATGTTTTGTTAATTTTAAAGATGTCTTTCAACATTTGTTCTTCACAAGTCAAATTTTTTGTAACATCCAAATACTAAAAATCAAAATTTCAAATTTTTATCCTTTTTTTTTAATTAAGAAATAAGGGCAAAATGTGATCAAAGGGTGAGAAACAAAAAAAAAATTCTACAAAAGATCATGATTTAAGTACCCAATCGCAGTGGTGTTAAAAAAAAAATAATTTAGAATGCACTTTGAACAGAGAACATCAAAGTGTCATTATTTATTGCATGCACTGGAACCTCGTCCATTTTAAAATCAAAGCAACTCAAAACACAAATTTCTTAAGTCATACATATTCAATTTGACATAATTGTAACTGATAAGTAAATCATATAAAATCATTTGTTTCAAGATCAGTTTCATGCTTATACCAACATATCTTAATTGAACTGTAAATTATTCTAAGTGGAAAAAAATGGATAGCAAATTACATTAACGAATTAAGGAGTGAAATGTTAAGAATCTCTACTTGAAAAAAAATTGATATTCTTTCAATTTTCTTTTTCCTTCTTTTACATTTAAGTTTTTGTATATATGAATTTAATAGATTGTTCACTTACTAAAAAAAATAAAGAATACCATTTTAAATAAAATTATGTGAAGTTCTCAGCAAATTTTAAAATATTCATAAACCTCTCATGCTATATTCAAAGTTGCCATTACTATATCCAATTTCAAATTTCTGCTACAAAACCGTTTTATATTGGACCTTCAAAAGCACTGAGCACGCAAAACTCTACTTTTGTTATCCAAAATATTATATTTAGTGAATTTAATGCCTTGGAGTTCTATCATAGTGTATATTTGGGTTACTAAAGTCAATAAATTATAAGTTGACTTGTGAAAATATTAGTATACTAACTTATTTGAAAAAAATAAGTTCTTATTTAATAAATTTTATAAAATAATTTATAACTTATAAATTAGTAAATTTTTAAATAATTTTATCTTCTTTTAATTAAATGATAATTTATATCTTAAGTATGTAAATAAATATTTGATATATTTTCATTAATTCAATATAAATAAATAAATAAATGATGTCATAAAACATAATTAATTAAATTTTATATTATTATATTTTTATTTGAATAAAAAATAAATAATATCATACACATAATAAATTAAATTTTAGATAATTGTATTCTTATTTTAAATATTTTAATTGCATTAATATAATTTTATCTCAAAATAAAGATGAATTAATTTAATTGATATGTTAATTTATATTAACATAGCCTTTTATATTATTTTACATTTTTAACTAGTTTAACAATTGATATTTATCAAACACTTTTAAACTTTATTTCACATAAATAACTGACAAATTAATTAATTATTAATAAGCTAACTAATTAAATAAAAAGTATTTTATAACATTAACTGTTTAACTAGCTAAAATTGTAAAATAATATAAAAAATATTAATTGAAATAAATGTATAACTAAAATAATTTATATTTATCTAAAGATTAAATTATATTAATACAATTAATAATTTTAAAATAAAAATATAATATATAATATTTAATTAATTATATTCTATAAACTTATATATTTATTTATTTACATAATTTTTATTTCATTATTATTTATAATAGAATTATAATTATTTAAAATATATTTATTTATATATAATTATAATTTAAAATAAATATATAATTATATTAAAATTAAATTAATTTTATTTTATAAAAAATAATATTTAGATTTATATTATAAGGGGTAAAAGTTATAAATTAATAAAAATAATAAGGATAAATTTGAAAAAAATTTGAAGAGGTAGTAGATTATAAGTTATAATACATGAGCTCCATTTTGTGTAATAAATAGGTCAACTTATACCTTATTAACTTAGTTGATAAACTATAAGTTATTGAAAAAAAATACTAACTTAATTAATAAATTATAAGTCAGCTTTTAAAGATGTTCCAAATACTAACTTATTAAAAAAAATAAGTTCTAATTTGATTAGTTATCTTGAATAACTTATAAATTATTACCTTTTTAATTTTTTTAAATTCATCCTTTTTTATTAATTTACAACTCATGTCTTTCATAATATTAATCTAAATATTATTTTTTATAAAATATAATTAATTTAATTTTAATATAATTATATTCTAAATTTAAATTATAAATATATGAAAAAATATATATAAATAAATATGTGTATCATGAAATATAATTAAGAATTATAATTTATTATAAATTAAGTAATTAAGATTATAAGTAATTATATTTTAATTAATTATAATTTATTATAAATAATAAAATAAAAATTATACAAGTAAATAAAATATATAATTCATAAAATATAATTAATTAATTATATTAATATAATTTGATCTTTATATAAATATGAATTATTTTAATTATATATCTATTTCTATTAATATATTTTTATATCATTTTAAAATTTCAACTAATTTAATAATTAATTTGGCCAAACACTTCTTACACAATCAGTTATCTTATCAGTTATTAATTATAAGTTATTACCCATTAGTTATACATTATTAATTATTAACTAACTTATTAATTATCAATTAACTTATCAATTATTTATGCAAAAAAAAGTCATAAAATACTCAAAATAGCTTCTTAAGGTTTCGTTTTGTTTAACAAATAAGCAATTTATAACTTATTGATTGGTCAATAAGTTCAATAAATTATAAGTTAAGGTTTAAAGTTTATAACTTAATAACTTTTTAATGTGTTTCGTATAACAAATAAGTAACTTATAATTTATTAATTTAACCAATAAGTTATAAGTTAATCTCTTAATGTGTTTCACATATTAATTATTAAAAATAATTTTTCATTTGATAAATTATATAAGCTACTACCTCTTAAAATTTTTGCAAATATATTCTTATTTTTTGTTAATTTAAAATCAATATCCTTCATAACATGAATCTAAATATTATTCTTTGATAAAAATATAATTAATTTAATTTTAATATAATTATATCTTAGTTTTAAATTATAAATATATAAAAATATATATAAATAAATATGTAATATTATAAAATTTAATTAGCTAATTATAACTTTATTATAAATTAAGTAATTATAGTTATAAGTAATTATATTTTAAGTAATTATAGTTCTATTATAAATAATAAAATGAAAATTATATAAATAAATAAAAATATAAATTTATAAAATATAATTAATTAAATATTAGATGTTATATTTTTATTTTTGAACATATTAATTATGTTAACATTATTTAATTCTTAGATAAATATGAATTATTTTAATTATATATTTATTTCTATTAAGATATTCTTTTATGTCATTTTATAATTTTAATTAATTTAATAATTAATTTTATAAAATATTTTTTATTCGATCAACTATTAGTTAATAATTATAAGTTATTAACTATTAGTTACTAACTAATTTATTGACTATTAGTTAATCCATCAGTTGCTTACTTCTTGGCACATATTTTTATCCAAATAATATATAACTAAAATAAAAGAATTCAAAAAAGTAAAAAAAAATTGTAGGATAAGTTAAAATTTTTAAAATAAATAATGGATGGAAAGTTAAGGTGTCGACACTCTCCACTTCACCCATGTTACACTTTATAAAACTTATTTCTTTTTCTCCTTAGTCCTACATGTCAAGACTCTTGATCATTTTGGCCAATTTAGTATATAGGATAGTTGGTAAACTTTTAATTTTTCTAGCAAATTAATTAAAAAAAATTTTGATACAAATTTTTCTTTTTAATTCTTTCTTCATAAGAAGGGATGTGAAAAAAGATTCAAAAAAAATAGAAGAAGTAGAAGAAAAGTAGAGGAAAGGAAGAAAAAAGAAATAATCTAAAAAAATAAGGTAAAAAAAGAGAGAGAGACAAAGAGATAGTAGAGAAAATTCTTTATTATTAAGTATACATTCTTTTGCCTTTTTTTAATTTTGTATTTGAGATATTAAAACTTTTATTATTCTAAAATTTCAGTTGCATATCTTAAGCATAAAACATATTTTGATTACATTTACTGCAATCATAATTCTTGTTACCTTTGAAAATATTTGTGTTGCAAAAAAAAAAAAGGGAAAAAATGAGAAGGATAAAAGAACAAACCTCATCTCAATAATATGTGGCTCTGAGTTATTAAGGAAGAAGAAGGAAATGAAATTGCAATATGGGATAAATAAAAGGTAAGAATAAGTAAGAATATGAGTTTTAAAAATAAAAAGAGTTATAAATAGTTTATTTTATTTTTTTTAGAGACATGATGGGATGACACATCTAGTTTATTGTGCCGTTTCCATCTTTTTAGGTTTTTGTTGGTCCATATTTATTTCCTTTTATCACTTACTAAAAAAAATAAAAGAAGAAAATTCAAAATATAAGAAATAGAGAGAAATTTTTATTTTTTTAAACTAAAAAAAGATTCTTTTTTTATGTTTTAATGATATTGTTAGGATATTATTTTGTGCAATTCTTATAACATAATAAATTAAAATAGCTTAGAAGTCCAATTTATTATAATATTCTAAAGGTGAGAGATATTTTAAAAAATTAAATTGAGTATGCCATTAAACTAAAATTCTAATATTATTGCACATAAAAATTATTTTATATCTACTTTTTTTTGTATATAATGTATTCCAATTTGTTTCACTTCATAGGATATACACATGTACTCATAATTTATAGTGTGCCTCTATTTTTATTTTAAATAAAACTATAACATATTTAGTGATGATACTCTAACATTAAAATTAATTATTAGTACAATAAATATAATTTTGGTTTTTCCTGAACAATTCTTTATTTAGATTTGGCTATGAAACTAGACAAATTTGATATTTTAAAATTATAAAATAATATTAAAATTTTAATTATAATTTTTTAAATAATATTTTATTTAAATTTAATTATTAAGTTAGATAAATTTAATACTTTAAAAATTACAAAATAATATTAGAATTATAACATCAATTTTTCCAAATAATTTATTATTTAAATTTGACTATGAATTTTGTCAAATTTGATATTTTAAAAATTATGAAATAATATTAAATTTTTAATTTTAATTATTTGAAAATTTTTTATTTTAGACTTGGTCATGAAATTGAACAAATTTGACACTCTAAATTAAAATTTATTGATTTGATATTTTTTAAATAAATAAATAAGATTACTTAAAATATTTTTTTCATTATCTTATTGTTTTAAAAGCTATATTACAACCATTTTAATAAAAAAAATTTAAAAATAATAAAATAAGAATCTTTCAATTATAATAAAATTTATGCTTATAACATTTCGATTACAACTACGATCATAATAGTATTTAATATTATTGAAATGTTTTATTTTATTTAAATCTTACAATGAAGATGAAGAGATTTGATACTAAATTATTAAATTTTAAATTATTATACTAATATTTTTATAAAATATTAAAAATAAAATTAATTGGAATAAGTGAGTATAGTTGTAGCATTACAAGAATAGTGTAAAAAAATTTTTAATCATTTTTTGTTTAAAAACATATTTTCACAAATACTACTTTATAATAATTGTTGTGGGCATATATATATATATATATATTATTTCATATAATAATAGCTTTGCACTACCCACTTTTATAAGTACCATATATCACTTTTAATATTTTGAAATGTAAAGTAGAACATACCAATCACATTTTTTTAAAAAAAATATACATATATTATAATAAGAATTATAATAATTTATTTTAAATCTAGAATTAGAACAAATCGACAACTATTCTTTCAAAAAATTGTAAGGTGCTAATATCTTCTCCATATATAACTAACTCTTGAATCTGAATTTTAAAAATACAAATCTCTTTCGATCTTCTAATTACATTATAAAAAATCATTTGTAGTGACTCTATTTTTTTTATTCATACTTTAACATTCTAAGAAGATACAAAATAACTCACCTCCCATAATTCTACCATAAGACACGTCATGACATTGTGCAAAACAATGCCTAAGACTCTTTTTTATGTAATAAATAAACTAATTTATAACTTATTAACTTGATTAATAAGGTATAAGTTAACTTCTAAATATATTTCATACACTAACCTATTAGAAAAATAAGTTCTGATTTAATATGTTAGTTTAAGTAACTTATAGTTTATAACTTATTATTTTTATTTTTTTTTAAATTTATCTTTATTCTTTTTATTAATTTATAATTCATATCTTTCATTAATATAAATTATTTAAATTTATATATTTATTTTTATTAATACTTTATTTTGTAATTTTAACTAATTTAATAGTTAATTTTGTGAAATAAGTATTAGTTATAAGTTATCAATTATCAGTTATTAGTTAACTTATCATTTATTAGATAATTTGTATAAAATTGAATCTAACTCAAAGCTTATTTTTTTAATAAATTAGTACATAAAATATCTTCAAAGGGTAATTTATAACTTCTTAATTATGTTAATAAATTATAAAATAATTTATTTATTACATGAAACAAAGTCGTAATCTCTATTTTACACAAGTAATTAATAAGTTAACTAATAATTGATAGTTAATAAATTAACTGATTTCATAAGAAATATTTTATAAAATTACCTATTGAATTAACTAAAAATATAAAATAATGTAAAAGGATATATGAATATAAATAGATATATATAAATTAAATTAATTCAAATTTATTTAAATATTAAATCATATTAACACAATCAAAATATTCAAAATAAAAATATAATTATCTAAAATTTGATTAGTTATACTTTATGACCATATTTATTTATTGACTACATAATTTTATTTGATTATTATTTATAAAAGAAATATAATTATTCAAAATATAATTAATTATATTTTATGATATTATATATTTATTTATGTATATATTTTTATATATTTATAGTTTAAAATAAGGATGCAAATAACTAAAATTGAATTAATTATAATTTATAATATTATTTATTTGTTTATACTAAATTTATGATATTATATTATATATTTATCATATTATTTTTTATTAATTTATTATTAAAAATAAAAATATAATTATTTATTAAGGATATGAATTATAAATTAAAAAAACTTGAAAAAATATCAACTTAAAAATTGTAAGTTACTAAAAATAATTTATTGTGTAAAAATTTAAAATATAATCATAATCTTCGTCAACTAATGTATCACTTATAAGCTAACAAAGCCTTAATATAATCAATTAATATATCACTTATGAATTACTGCCAGCAAGCTCTTCAACTATGAGCCAGGTCGAAGTCAAACATGACCGTAATCTCCTCTCTCTATTCCAGAATAAATAAATTTGATAAAGGAGGGAAAGTAAAAATCTTAGTTACATCTACAACCTTGCTTACCTTATCAGACCAAGCGTCCATCCAAAAGTAAAGAAGGTAAGTTGAAAGCAGTGTGTTTGTATTTTATCAATCCAGGGATGTTTCCAGGTTTTGGTACTTCGCTGTGGAGCTGCTGCCTTGGTATGGCGCTGGCGGGGGGAATAGATTAACTTTTTCATATTACATAAAATATTGCTTTATTTTTTTTTTTGGCCATAAATATTGCTTTATTTCATATCTTATGTTTAGGGACAAAATTTGTCTCATTTTCATATCCCACTAAATCACAGAGTTCCACAGGGACATATAGAGAATTATAATAAATAAAAGATATTAAAAAATAAAATTCTTAAAGTTGAGAATTATAAATTTACATGTAATTATCAAATATTCTTAAATATTAGTAAGTAAAGAAGAAAGGAGATAAATTTATATTTAAATATTATAAATTATACAAAATTAACAGAATATTATAAATTTAAAGTCATATATATAATTGATTTAAACAATTAGAAACTTAAAAAAAAGTTTGGTATGTAATGAATAAAATATTATTACTTTCTACTTTTATTATCTCAAATAAAATCTTAGTATATTTTTAATTTTTAGATAATTAAATTTAAATTATTAAAACAATTAAAATAATTATACATATATGTGTACATATATGTTACTATAAAAAGAAAAAATATAATAATTTTATAATAGTAGAATTCCACTAGAATTACCTCATTTTCATCATCTTGTTTAAAATAAAAACTTGCTACATACCTTTTCTGGGATAAAAAATATAACATTTCCAAACTCCACCAAAGTAATCATTTGAAACATTTTAAATTTGAGATATTTTGTTATCTCCGTGTATTTTTTTTCTTAATTATGTTAATGTGGTGTTTATTTGTTGGTACTTTTGTGCAGCTTCCTGGCCTTGATTTGTTACTCTTCCCAAAGTTTCTTGTGCAACATAATAGTTAATATGATTTAGTGCATCTGAAGAGAATTTGTCATGTGCTTTGGATCGTTGAACCCCAATTTCCCACAATTTGTTTGAGCATGAGGCTCAGCAACTATCTGCCCTTGTAGTTTTAGACGAAAAAACACCTTGGATTCCTGTTGCGCTATCAGGAGCCTCAGCGATCAAAAAGAGGAAAATCCACCCCTACCATTTTGCCAAAAGCACCTAGATCCTTCATATGCTAACAGCGTGTGATGATACAAATAATTTTGCCTCAAGAAATGCAGGCATAAGAGAAAAAAAGCTTATAGTTGGAGTTTTTAGACAGAGAATCATGTTGAACCCACTGTTCAAAAGGTAAGAACTGAATGAAAAATATAGCAGATTGACTTTGAATCAAAACTTCATTTGCAGCAATGAAAATGAAATGAGTTCCAAAGTTTAGTTGTACTGTTGGGCATTATTGCCTTTTTCAAAATTTATGTAAAAAATATTAATAAGAATCGAAGAAAAATTTACGACACATTCCTTACAGAATCCGGTTAAGTGGAAAATAAAATTTACATTTTAAACTCACATGAAATATACGCATAATTTTTTTTTTGTTCTCTTTTTTGTTATTTCATGTAATTTCATTTTTTTCTCAGAAAGAAATTGAAATATTTTACTAATTATACACCCATTGATATCCCTAATAACTTTTTAAAATTTGGGTGGAAAGTTTTCTAAAATCAAGTAGTAATTAATGGCCTGGGAGGATGGATTAGAGGATTTTACAAACATTTGGATCAATGTGAGGTTCTGACTGTAGAAACTTGAGGTGCTTTAGAGGTCCAACCATAATGTGGGAATTGAGTTTTAAACTTATTTAGAGATGAACTCTCTGATTTTGGTGGAATCTCTCTTGGAAGGTAAATCTCAAAGTTTACATGCCGATAAGAAATGTCAGAAATTTATTCAAAGAGATTGAGCGGTTAAAATTACACATAGATATCGTGAAGGGAATAAATATACTGATCGGTTAACAACTCGAAATATTTTAAGCGAACGAGCTAGTTCTTTGTTGATGAAGCCTCATCCGGATCTTCGGATTCTGTAATTGGCTGTTGTTAGTAGAATCTTTGTACCTAAAATTATTTCGTTTCGTTTTTTTTTTTTTTCCTTGACTTCATAGCTGCTCTCCTTAAAAAAAAATTAGTAACTAATGGCCGAAGGCCTTAGTGGGGCCGTGTTGCTGTCAGTACATTAAAGAGGATACCCAACCCAAGTTAGGGCCTATGGCCCAAATGTTGGAAACTTCGGGCGGTTTCCCCAAACAGCACTTATTTATTATTTAGTTATTTATTTTGTCTGTGATCGAACAGTTGAGAGTCGTTGGAATTGTTCTCTGCAGAAGTTTGGTTTTGGCGCCAATGGCGAGCTCTCTGCGCAGAGGTATTGGCCTAACTCGTTTTCGTGGAATGAGATCGCTCTGTTCTGATGCTTTAGTGGAGGTAAAGCCAGGGGAGGTAGGGATGATCTCTGGTATTCCCGATCAGCATCTTCGTAGAAGGGTAAGATTCTTATCATTTCCACCAATTCATTTCCTTCTCAGATTACAAATCAATTAACTTCGTTAAATTGTTGAAAATGGAAAAAGTAATTGAAAATTATCATCGGAAACAGATGAGTTCAAAAGGTTTTAATTTATGCATTTCTTTTTTGCCACACTTTGCAATTAATAGTTGCTTCAGGAATTTAGTTTCCGTTTGTCATGAGCTAAACCCATACTCATATTGAATTTGCAGAAGGAAATTTGGGAAATTTCTGACTTTCTGTTGTGTAAAGATGGATTCTAATTTCAGAATAAACTCTTCTCTGCACAAAATAAGTGATTCTTTTCATGATTTTGCTTGATAAACCATCAATTCACGACAAAATAAGTGATGCTGAAAGAAACAAACCCATTATTTTAGATTGAATAAAATGGTTGAGTTTGATGTATATATTCGTTTTCTTTCTTCATTTCTATATATTTTTATTAGGTCAATTCAGTTTTTTCTTTTTGGTTCATCAACCTGTCAGGTTCTTACTCTAAAGAGCCCCGGCTTACGGTTGCTCTGCTTCTAAATGAGAAGCTTTTGTTGATTCACTTGAGCAAAATTTGCTTCTATGTAGAGCTATTGAATCTTTTGAATTCTTCTCTTTCGTACTTTTAGCTACAATCATTTTTTACTTGACTTGGGACTTTTGCCTGACAGGTTATCATATATTCGCCTGCTCGAACTGCATCACAACAAGGCTCAGGAAAAGTAGGGAAATGGAAAATTAATTTTCTGTCTACACAGAAGTATGCTTTCTCAGTTGATATTCCTGCAGTGATTCCTAATCATTTGAAATTTCCCGTCAATGATTTCAATATGTATTCATCATTTTGAACCGATTCATGCATTAAGCTCCTCCGATGCTATTGGTTAACCCTAAGCAAAATCATTCTTGCCAAGTTGTATAAAATTGAAAAGAGGGAAAAGAAAAAATCAATAGTGGACAATGTTAATGTAGAAATTTTTTTGATGATTTGTAACTAATTATAATTAAGAAAAGTTTTATTTTTTCATCAGCATAACTGCCGTTCTAATTGCTGTTTCCCCATTGATAGGTGGGACAATCCGTTGATGGGTTGGACATCCACCGGCGATCCATAAGCCAATGTTGGCGAGGCAGGTCTCGATTTTGATACCGAAGCAGCTGCGAGGGCTTTTGCTGAGAAACATGGTTGGGAATATACGGTATGATTCCGTAATTTCACTGCTAAACAAATAAAATTGCACCGAAGCACTTATCTTAACTCTTAACATTTAATCAGTGAAAATTAGACAAGCTTATCTACTTTTTTAGTTTCAAGTTATGTTTTAAAGGCTTAAAGTTTTTTATGGTTCTGATTTTTTAAAGGAAAAAGAAAACCATACTCTTCCTGCTTCTACTGCTGTTTCTTTTGCCATTGGTTTCTAGTGCTTCTGTTGTACCTTATGCATGGATGTTTGTAATCCTTTTCTAGTTGTTTTAATTTTAAATGCACGCGATGGATTTAGGATTGGAAATTTTGATACCGGACTTTTATCCCTTTTTTTTATTAAACAAAATAGTTTGCTCCATGTTTGCCTCTTTGACCTCGGTTGATTGTGATGTTACTGCAATCTTTTAAATCATATTGAAAAGTCTAGGGGGGAAGACATTCTACATTGTTATTTACGTCTATTATTATATTATTTTCTTTGTTCCTCTAAGCTTCTTAACAAGCAAACAAAATTTCGGCGCAGGTAAAGAAGCGCCACACGCCTCTTCTGAAGGTGAGTTGAGTCGTTTGCCGAGGTTTATTTCCCGTTAGTTCTTAGGCTCTTCGCAGTGTAAAATCTATCTGTCGCCAATTTGCAATACTCGTTCAAGAGAAAAACAATCATATGCTGTTCGTCTACTGTGAAAGCAATTAGAAGTTCTTTACTGCTGAACTTCTAGGCAGTATGAAAAACGACAGAGGTCTTATTTTTTATTTTTTTGGAATAACGTTCCTTCCTAGAACACCTTTCGGTTTCATCTTTTTTTCTCCCATTTGTCCTCTTAAAGTCCAGCTAGATGAAGGCTTCTTTTGTGGGTAAATTAGTAGCCTCCTCAACTGAACTTCTATTTATTTATGTTTAGCTGTTGACCATTTTGGAACTTTGCATGCAGCCTAAATCGTATGGAGACAACTTCAAATGGAAAGGGCCACCGACAAGCGAAGATGATTATTAGCCTACAGCATTCCGATATCAATACTATGGTGCTCGGCGTGAAGGTGTAGGCTGAAATAGAGTTGGCTTGAGTATGGGTATGGAAAATACATGACATTTTACCTTACAATTGGAAAGCGTGCGGAGTACAAGTACTTAAAGATATTTAATAAAAGAAACCTAGAAAAACTATACTTGATCCTTATACTGTACATACATACATATACTATATGCTGATTGTACAGCGGAGCAGTTTCTTGTGCTGGAACTATTACGTTTGTTGCAGTACTATCATTATTTCAAACATTAAAGCTGGATTGAGAAGCTCCTCTGGCAGCACGAGCAGTGTGGAACTTCCATATAAACAGGTAGTCCTTGAATTCACAGGATAATCTAGTAACGTCGCAGAAAGCATCCACCGACCTTCTCTTCTGGTCAGCTTCCCATTCTATCCTCACCCAGCAAGAAAACCGATTATGTGAAATTGGTATCCTTGAATCACGAAGATTCAGTGTCACCTCCCCACAGATCCTCTTGCATGTCCTACCACCTGTAACCATGGAATCGAGCCAAGAACATTCTGGCTGACCCACCAAATCCTTGTACGCAGAATTTGCAACTCTAACCTTGTTGTTTGAGTCCGATATAACGGCCGGCAAAACCTCGGACTCGATCTCTTCCTCAATCTCTTCTTTTCCCTTGAGTTTTTTGTCTGCCGGAGGCAGGCTAGGATCTTGACAGATCATTCCAACGCTTATTCTGGAACCTATAGGACGAACTGGCTGTGGTGCTATGACATTGCTCACTGGAATTGGCGCCTGTAACTGAAGCAAAAGATCCTTTTCTTCTGGAACCGCTGCCAAGGTGTTCAAATCAATGACTTTCTCTCTGCAGGGTTTCATGGAATCCAATTCAGGTACTGTCATTTTTTCGTCAGGAGAGCATGGGAGAAGGGGGAGTGTGACTAAGTTTGGAGCAGTATTACAGTTTGGGGCAGGTTTGTCCAAGCTGCAATTAAGCATGCAGAGGTTCGGATTAGAAAGAGGGAGCTGAGGAAAGCCGCCATGAGAGAAGCTGTGCAAAGAGAGCTGGTTGTTTGGTGGAGACGTGACATGAGAAGTGGGACAAAATCCAAGGACATGCGGTTTCTGTCTCTTGAAGGAAGGCAGTGCTAAAGAAGCTCTGCCTCTCTTCCGAGTCCTGGTTGGCCTAGCCTGCAATTGTGGCCACAAATGCCTGAGGTAAGGAGAATCTTTGATCTTCTGGGATAGGGAAGATGAACTGTCATTCATGGAAGTCTCAGGTTTTGGAGCTATGGGTCTGTACCTGGACATGATTTCGGCAGTTTTTGCTGTGTTTGAAGAATTATGAGGATTCAAGGTCTTAATCATGGTGCCGGATTTTTCCAGTCTATCTCACCTCTGTGTTTCTTTCTTGGCTATAACTTGTTTGTGCAAATGGCGAGCGTATTTGTACAGGATGTTATTGAAGAGGCATAGTAGAAGCAGCTGGTGTGAATGCCATAACCGGGGATGATGTTAACGAGGAGGAGAGCTTTAAAGGAAGGAGGGGTTACAATGACTCGGTGGAGGGGAGGATGAATTGTGTTGGGGGTGTTTTGAAGTTAGAGAAGTAACCAATTGGAGGCGGGCAACGTGAAGAAAGTAATGAGGAGTAAGGGACACTTGTAAATTTACTGTGGGTACGTGTTGGCGACTCTTAACAGTGAGTTCATGCAAGCTTACACATAATATTTGATAAATAAATAAATAAGCACTTGTTTTGGGATAATATTTGATGAGTCAAAGAGGGGAAGGAAACGGAAGCAGAAGGGCAGGACATGTCATGGCTCGAAGGGGGAGGCCAATGAGAGAGGTTCAGAGAGTGGCCGCCATGCGTGAGAACACCTATTAGGATTGGTTTGGCTGTGTCGGTCCTTTTTCCTATGTTTCGCGAAATAAATTCACAGTTCCAGTCGGTTACTTTTGGTCTATTTCCACGCGTTGCCTCCTCCTCTCTGCTCTACATGCAGTGGACGAACTGGGGTCCGATTGGACGGACTCATAGCCGCACTCCGCACCACACAGGCAAAATACCAATAGCCGCTCACACGCGGCCCTCATCGGGAGCCTTCAGCAGCCAGCTAGGGAGAAGTAACACCTTGTTTTGCGTGCCATCTTTAAATGTCAAGCCTTCGTTTTTCTAGTTTCAACCTCTCCCGTTACATTGATCCCATTTCCATATTGAGTCAATACTCGTTGCTTTATTTTTAATCCTTGTTTGCTTGGGGATATAGAAATTGGGAAGAAGTAAAATTTTAAATTTTTTACTTTTTTTATTTTGATAGAGAGAAATAAAGAAGAAAAAATATTAAAATAAAATGTGATTATTATAACTTAATAATCTCAAAAATAATTTTTTTAATTTCTTTCTGAGTCAAATTTATTCTTTTTTATTTTCCTTTAATTTTTAACAAAAAAGTTAAAGTTCGCCTGTTACTAATTTAATTTTAATTATTTTTTGTTTTTTAATATAGGATCAATGTCCTAAAATTCGATTTTGTTTGTTGATCTAGAAGAAGGGGAAAATATTAAAATAAAATATGTGATTATTATAATTTAATAAATTCAAAAATAATTTTTTAATTTCTCCCTAATTCAAATTTAAAATTATTTTTTCCTTCTCTTTTCTCCCTAACCAAGTAAAGGTAAATCTTGCTCGTCACAAATTTAATTTTAATCATTTTTTGTTTTTCAATATAATATGAATGTTCTAAAACTTAATTCCATTCATTAATCCGACAAGATAGTTAAATTAAGATTAGATTAATTTAACTAGTTAAATAGGATAATAAAATTGGCTAATATATTTTTAATGTATAAATTATATAGTGTAATGCATATAAAAGATATGAAAAATTATTTAACTAATAAAAGTATATTTTTATAACACAACAAATCATTCAATATAATTTTAATTAAAATAAAAGATTAGTAACAAAAATTTTATCTTTATTTTCAATTACAATCGTACAAGTGGTCAAATCAATTGATATACATTTTATATATATATATATATATATATCCTTCTAGAAGATATAAAAAATTTAATATACTTAACTAGTGTATTTTTAAAATACAACAAAAAAATTCAATATAATTCTAATTGAAATAAAAAATTAATAATCAAAATTTTACCTTTAATTATAATTACAATTATATAATTCTTATTTTTTAATATTTAAATTATTTAGTTATTCATTTTGTAATTTAAGTTTTAAACTGGACTTGATCCAAATCAAGTTTACGTCTAAAAATTAAAAAACAAATGAAATGAATTAATAGCTGGAATGAACCACAATTTCAATCAAAGTTTTATCGAGTTTAGCAGTTAAATTTAAATTTTTATCTAATTCAATTTATAAGTATTTCTGATCTGTTTTAACATCCAAATTTCATTCTGATCGGACGGTTTCAATCGGTTGAAATTTTAAATTATTGCATACGGTAAAAGTAAAGAACTTATTTATTTATTTATTGAAGGAATGTGAGGGATTGAGTCCGAATAAAGGCAAAGTTGACATCGTGAACCAAAGATACAATTACGAATGTTCGAAAGATGGCATTGACGAGAAGAGAAACGATTTGTTAAAAGAGGAAAGTAGGCGCTGATTGTATTGGCTTTTTGCTGCCACATGTTTTATTCTTTAACTGACAATTTTACACTTTCGTGGCAGTTACGGAGGCTGTGTAATAGTTCAACTGGCCTTTCTTCGTTAGGGATTGATGGACACTGCTCGAGTCGTTGGGTTAGGATGCAGGGGAATGCTCGAATCGTTGGGTTAGGATATAGGGGAGGAAAACGACATTTGATCTCTTCAGTTGGAGTGTTTGGACCAGTAAAATTTGTAGCTTCTTATTAAAAGTAATATTATGGAAGTTTCATTTTATACGGTGCCAAATATTTTTATTATTAAATTATATTTAATATATTAAATTTTATATCTTTAATTTTAATTTAATTATTTTATTTTAAAATAATAATTTAATAATAAAATATTTAACTAAAGTAGTTTAGCATTATCCTTCTATTAATCATACTGCAATTCTAATTTGGTTGTTCAGTGGTTCTAATATTATGAGTAAATGATACCAAATATGTGCCTTAGAGAGAATTTTTTTATTTTATTTATTTTTCATAACTTGCCACTTAATACAATCACATAATATTTTAAATTGAAATTTAAATCACAAAAAAGTATAAAAAATGACATCAGACCCCAGGGAGGAAGTATAATAGTTGAAAATATTTTTATAAAATATTAAAATAATAAAAAATATTTTTTAAATATTAAGTATAGAGAGTATAATAAAAATATTATTCTAAATTTTAAAGAGAAAATTATTTTCTCTTATTGCCATATTTTTTAGTATCATGATTTTTTAATTAAGATATACATGTAATAGAGCACATTTTTATTTTAAGGTGACATTTGTTTTGAGAAATTATAAGATGTGTTTGTATATATTTTGGTCTTTGTGTTTTTAAAAATTATAAGTTATTTATTTACTATTTTTAAAATATTTATTTTATTTTTTAAAAAATAAATTTCTATTTAGCAAACTATTTTTAATATTTGATTTTGAAAACTATAAATCTACTTGGATTCTATTTTAAAATAGTTTTTTTTTGTTTTTAAAAACAAAAACACTAAAGAACTTATTTGGCAACGCTTTCTTAGATTTTATTTTTAAAATTTGTTTTTGAATTTGTTATTAAAAAAAGGAATGAATTTTAGATATTTTTTAAATTTATTTTTATTCTTGATGGTAGTTTTATAATTAGATAAAAAAAAATTTCTTATTTATTTTTCTAAACATCCTCTATCATTTATTTTTATTGAATTCAAAAATAATTTTTGAAAATAAACAAATATTTTTTAAAAATAAATTTTAAGAATAATTTATAAAATTAAAATAAAAGTATATCCAAACACACCTTATAACTTCAAATGAGTAACTTAAAATAGAAAGATAGAAAGAAGTTTTTTATGTTTTTCTTAACTTATTATTTTGTTTTGAATGTTAATTTTATAATTAAATAAAATATTTTTATTTATTTATTTAAACATCATTTATTCTTTATTTTTAGTTTTAAAAATATTTTTTGAAAATAAAAAATAATTTTTAAAGCAATTTGTAAAAACCTTTTAAACTAATTTTTTTTTATTTTCAAAAAATATTTTTAGGTGAAAGGAAAATAAAAAATAGAGTGTAATCAGTATTAAGAATAAAAAAATATTTTATTTAATTATAAAACTAATATAAAAAATAAGAGAATAAGTTAAGCAAATATCTAAAAGTTATTTTTATTTTTCTATTTTTAAGTTACACATTTGAAATTACAATTTTTAGAAATAAATTTTAAATATATATTTTTAAATAAATTCTCCTATTTTAAAAAAATAAAAAATAAAATTTTGATTTTGAAAATAGTAAATAAATAGATCCATATATTCTTAGGAGATAAATTCTTAGGCATGCAGTATTGTCATATTTGATTTATTTAAATATATTATTTGGAATGTTATAATATTATACTTTAATTAATTTATATATTTTTAAAAATATTATTAGATTATCAAATATATCTTCATTAAAAATTGAGTGATCAATAATAATAAATGATGGTTAATAGTAGGTGATAGTTAATAATAATTAGTAATGATAGATGATGATTAATAATAGTTATTAGCTGTGACAGTTGTCATCACTGATAATAATAACTAATAATGATTAATGATGGTAAGTGATGATTAATTATAATTAATCACAATATATGATGGTAAAATAAAATATTAATAATATTATGGTTTTAATAGAATAATGAGTAAAATAATTTATCTATATCACTAAAATATTTTTGTGTCATAAGAATGTAAAATACTCACATTCCTATAAAAATATTTTAAAAGAATATTTAACTAAAAACATTCTCCAAAAGTGGTGCATGATTAACAAAAAAATTTCTCACGTTTTTTAGAATATTTTAAAGGAATAAACGATTTTCATATTTAATTGAAAATTTTGATTTAGAAAAATATTCCCAGACCAAAATTTTAAATCAAATACTTTTTTTAAATTTTAACTAAATATAAAAATTTTATGCTCCCATAAAATATGAAAACAATTACACTTATTACACACCACTTAAATAAATAAAATTTATCGAAAAAATATCTTTAAGAAAACAATACATAGGTTACGCAACCATCTATACCTCCAATAATAAATGAAGAAAATTTAGTCAAATATCACCTCCATCTGAAACTCATATGCATTAAATAAAATTAAATGATCTAGAATCAATAACATGTTGTATACATAGCACGCGCCAGTGTGTAGATGTTGGGGCAGCAGTATATTTATATTAAATGGGCGGAATATTTTTATATAAAAAATAATAAGTATGAATTATAATTATCAATTTATTTTCATCCATGGTTAGGATTAATTTGTTTCACCCAATATTATTAACACAGGGTCATTATATACACACACTTTTTGTGTGTGTGTGTGTGGAGCTAAACGTAGAAATTTGCAATCTTCACTTTCTTAACTGAAAAAAATACACTAAAAATTCAATAATAGTAAAAAAATAAAAAGTATTAAATTTAATTTACCACTATTAATAATTATTTTAATTAATGAGTATATTTATTATAAAAAAGAGAGAAAATAAATAGAGTTAACTTAAATACTATAAATTAGTATTTTCTTATTAGCATTATTTAAATATTTTTTTATTTTATTATCATTAAATTAACAATATGATCTTTTCATCCAAATGAAAAAGCAACAATTGCTAACTTTTGCATATAGATGTAGAGGTCAACATCCTCTCTCTCTCTTTTTATATATATATATATATATATAACTTAATAAATCCACGAACACCAATATTCAATGAGTCAGTACAATAAAGGCACTCAAAATGTCACAACCTTCTAAGACTATAACTAACATAGAATTCATTAGCTAAGGGGTCGTTTGATATGCAATAAAAATATAGGAAATTATATTTCCTATCTGTGAGTTATTTGGTTGCTCACAAAATATGAGAAATCACTTTACAGGAAATTGTATTTCCTACAGAACATGGAAAATCATTTACTTAGTCCCCTCTAGATAATTTCTATTTCCTGAGAAATGTAACTTTCTTCATATCAACCAAACAATATTGGAAACTTTCAGGGAAATTCATATAGGAAGTAATTTTTTAGGAAATTTAACTTCTTGTAGGAACTTATTTCCCACATGAACCAAACAACTCCTAATTTCCATTGGCCTAACTTTATACTAAACCCAGTATCATTGCATTCCTTGTAGATCATTAAAAAAAATATTGATAAAACAGGTCAAAGATATTTATGAATAATCAATTTTATCTATGTTAACTAATCTTGATTTCCATACAAAGAGTCCTACTTAGTAAACTGGTTACTCATTACAAGGCTTGGGATAATATTATTACTTATAAATAAAAAGATTTACTTTAGCTATCTTACCTAAAAAAATGCTAGGAAGAATTCATTCTTGTGGTAATGACAGTGGTGGAGCATCTGCAATAATATTTATGGAAAAAAAAATAACAAAGAAGAAAGTGAATTTAAAACTCAATAAATAAACAATTTACTCAATAATATAATTAAAAGGGTGTTTACAGTGCCTTTCTTATTAAAATCATTATTCATTCAAGAGTATGCCTATATACAATTATGTAAACAACAATAATAGTTCCACTTGAATAAGTGTAAATGAGTAATTGATTATATATAAATAAAAAAAAAAAAGACATTCAAATCTCCTTGTGTCTCTCAATTAGCATTATCCCTTCACACATATCCATCTTTATTTTTTCAAAGTTTGTTTTATCCTCTCGTAAATAGTTTTTTGGATATGATAATAATCACAATTCACATATTTCAATCTACGCCTTGATATTTCACATCATAAACAAATCTCATTTTAACTTTCTGTAAGAACTTATTTTTCACATGAACCAAACGACTCCTAATTTCCATTAGTCTAACTTTATACTAAACCCAGTATCATTGCATTCCTAGTATCATTAAAAAAAATATTGATAAAACAGGTCAAAGATATTTATGAATAATCAATTTCATCTATTTAACTAATCTTGATTTCTATATGAAGAGTCCTACTTAGTAAACTAGTTACTCGTTACAAGGCTTAGGATAATATTATTACTTATAAATAGGTTTTTTTCCTATTGAATATTGTATATTATTATTAGTGAACAAAGGCAATGTGTGATATACGATGGAAACATAGCTAAGATTGATAATCGTAATATTTGAATACCCAAACAATATAAAAGGATTGTATACAATTACTTTATGTTTTGTTAAGTAAATTACTTGTTTATTAAGTTTATGATTCACTAATTTTATTTTAAAATGTCTTAGAAATTGACATGTTACAACTTTTCAACTACTATCTATGTCTCAAGAGTTGAGTTCTCCTTTAAAGTTTGTTTAGCCATCATAATCAATGTTTAATTGTGCTTAGAATGTTTTAAACCTTGTAGGAAAGTTGTAAAAACTTGAAATAATATTAAATATAAATTATAAATATTATCATGAATTTTTTTATAATGGATACAAGAGAACCAATTTGTGATCTAGGATCTGTGCAATAAGGCCAAAGTAGGATTAGGCAAGTTTATAAAAAATCAAGAAATAATTTTCACATCAATCACGATTAGGTATGTCATGAGACAGGTCATAACAATCCTCTTTTCCTATGCTTCATTAACTAATATAATTTTTGTACTAAATCATTAGTACTCGCAGCTGTACCCTTTTACCAACCTCTTCTCTTATAAATGCCCTTTATCACATTTATATAAAAGAAGAATGAGGAAGTACCCAAAAATGATTTTCTTTTTATCCCATTTAATAGCCTTAACTCAGAGTGCTTAGTCCTTACTTCTCCCAAGCCACACTTTAAAATCCTGTTGATATACTTACACATTTATTCACCTCCCGAACCCATTTTCCTTATCAACAACTATTTTTTAAATTAACAAGAAATTGTTTTCTATTATGTTATATTTAACTTTTTTTTCCATATTCAATTGCTATTATCTCTTTAATTTTAGGGTGGTTGGATATTGCTCTTTTCAACTTGAAAAACTTAAAAAATCATCTTCTTAAACTTTATAAAACTTCAAATTAATATTCATTATTCACTTAATTAATCATTTTATTAAATAATGTGCCTTTTTCATGAGGTTTTTAAACAAGACAATTATAGTATGTTGGTTTTTTTAATCACCTTTTAATATAATTTTTATATAATATAATTAATAGAAATTAAATTATATAAAAAAAATTTAATTAAATACTTATATGTGAAAAAATAACTAAATAAATTAATATTTTATAATATTATGATTCTTATTTAAAACTTTCATAAAAATTATATAATTTAATAAAATGATTAATTAAATAGATGATGGATGTTATTTTTGAATTGTGTGAAGTTCAAAGGGATAGTTTTCAAGGTAAAATCGAATCACTCAAAGTTGAAGAAGTATTTTGCAATCTCCATTAAATTTTAATAAGTTTGTGTCGACGAAGAAACTTGAAAGTTTATATATTGAGAATTGAAATTCTTTTTGTTTTATTTCAAAAGTGGTTCTAGCCGGGCAAAAGACTTGTAATTGACAGGGGTGAGTGTAATTTAATTTTATGTTATTATTTATTTATATATTATAATATTAATAAAAATTATAAAAATATTTTAAATATTATTCAAAATTATTAATTTTTAATACTATATCATCGTACTATTTATTAATAGTGTATAGAATTTTTCCTCATAGATCAAATTTACACCCATCCATAAATAGCCACTCTTATTTAATTCAAAAAAAAATCAAGATCATTCTTATTTTGTAAGTTATAAAATTCATGTCATCTTCACCTATAAAATACCTACTATTATGGATAAAATTTTATAATAAAAATTAGGGTAAATTACTTCTACTTTTCTTGAGTTTTGAACTAAATACACACAGTTCTCCTTAATTTATAAAATCATACAATCACTTTTCCTGTACTTATTTTTACATGATAGTATCCTCCATTTTCTTAATTGCCCTTTAAGAAATTCTGACAAATGATGACATCATCCGCATTCTAAAAAATTTAATACCCAAACTACCCCTTTCAGAAACTAACATGTATATTTATAAAATAAGCATTAAAAACTAAGATGATAAACACCATTTATTCCCTTATATTATAATTTCATATATTTATTTTATAACACATTAATTTATTAAGAAATATAATTTTAATTATGTTTTTATTCATTTTTAAAATAAAACCATATTGTAAAGACAAGAAATAAACATAATTATTATATTAATTTTTGTATTTTTTATGATATTTAATAATTATCAATCACTAAAAATATGATTAGTGTAATTATATAATAATTTGTTATTATATACAAATAAATCAAAATGCAAGCTTAAAAAATACACATTTATTATTTTATAGTAATTAATAATTGAACAATTTATAAAAAAGGGTAAAATATATTCCCCTCCCCTAAATTTATCCTAATTACAATTCATTACCCTCATTTTTCACTTTTGGTTCTTAGACCCCTAAAGAATTGATAACACTTGCACTCCCTTTCCTTTAGGATGCTTTTCTGTTAATTAAAGTAATAGACTCTAGATAATAAGTGGAAAGTTAAATTTTGTAAATAAAAATACCCTCTTCATCACATTAGACTTTGTTTAAGAAAGGGATGGAGCTTTTGCTAATTGGAAATCTTTTCTTTTCATAAGTCAAAAAATCATGAACATAGAAACAGTGACACGAAGTAATACAAGACTTCTAATAAAAAAGTGTATTTATATATTTCTTGCAAAAAAAAAAATTAGTATCACTATATAATTTCTTCCTATAATCTATACAACAAGAAAAAATATATTCTTAATTTTTTAAATTAACATATAAATATGAATAACAATTTTCTTTAAAACAACTCATAAAAAATGAACGAAAAGAGTACTTCTTAAAATTGTGTTTCTCTACACTCTTGAATAGAAGGAGAAAGGAGTATTGATACAACTTCTTGCAAGTATTTTATAAAGAGGGTGTTTGGTAATGGTGATGATTCATCCATATCTTGATTGAAATCTAATGTATGGATACCTTAACTACTATACCAATGTAATTTGGTCAAGTATGAATATCTTTACAATTCATTAAGTTGAAATACTTCATAAAATTAAGGAAATCAAATTTTCTTTTGATCTAATACTTTCATATTTTTTCCGTTTTTGCCTCACTGTGTCCAAACCAGAATGCCTGCCACTCTATTCCTTTGTTGATACCCATACAATAAGGTTAAAAATGTCACTAATCAATGAAGACAAATGAATGGTCATACAAGTTCTTTTATAATTTTAATTTTATATTATATTAAAATAAAAAGTTTGACGTAAACTTTAATTACTAGTAATGTTATAATACAAGAATTTTAATAATAAAACTTTTGTATCAAATACTTTATTTTAAAAATATCCATAATAGGAAGTTTTTTTTTTATTACATAGGCTTTAAATATAATAAATTTTTTAATAGATTTTATCTTATATCATAATTCTACTATTAGGTGTTTTATTTGGATGATTTTTTCACATTAGGTATGAATTTTCTATTATGTAGAAATTTATAAAATAATTCTACAATTTTTATATATTTTTCAAGTGCTAAATAAATTTCAATTATTCAAATTTATTTAGTTTCATAAATTACGTTCTTATCATGTTGAGCTTAACATGTTGACTTTAATCAATGTTTCAAATTCATACATATGAGATAGGTCCTCATTTATATTTTGCCTAACCTCATTTACTAGATTCTTAATCCAACATTTTATTATTCCTACTTATATGGTTATATTTTTTACTTGTTATAACAAAATAAGTTGATCCTTTGTAATATTATAAATATACTTACTATTTAATTGAAGATATAATAATTAATTATTCTCAAATTATGTGATTTTTTAAAGAAGTTTTTAAATAAGCATTTTAATATTATTGTATATTGACTTATTACATTATTTTTTATATAATTTTTATATTATTTAATTAGTAAAAATTAAATCAAATATATAAAATTTTAATTAAATACTTGAAAATGATTTGAAAAATCATGTAATAAAACAATATACAAAATATTGTAATTCTTATTTAAAAATTACTAAAAATTATATAATTTAATAAAATAATTAATTAAGTAAATTATGAGTATTAATTGTAAATTTTTATAGTTTAGGGGTTTGATCTACAATTTTTCAAAGTTAATGGGGGATAAAATGCAACCATCCCTAAATTAAAAAGAGTATTTTACAATTTTTCTAAAACATATGACGTAATATTTATTAAAATTGTGCTAATCCAAAAAAATATAAAAGTAGCTAGGTAACATTTTTTTTAAATTCAAAATTTGATGACAAGTGTTTCCTTAATTAAGGATTTGATATCATATTAAAAGGACATTGATACAATAAAGTATGTTTTCTTATTCCCAAATTTTGCTGCTTCATTTTTTGAATTTTTAATTTTTAATTAACATGATTCATGGGCACTAAATTCATCAATTCTTTCATTCTTTAAATTAATAATAACTTATTAGAAAATTCAAACTGCTGCTACTTATTTTATGGTTTCTTTTATATCCTTTGTTTTTAAAATTGGTTTAAATCGTAATTTTAATTTTGAACTTTGCAAGTATTTTTGCAATTAAGAAATATTCTATACACTATATTTCTATATAATACTTTCATTAGATGTCATTTTATTATTGAATTTAAATTTATAAATAATATAACAATAAATATAATTGTAAAAAATTGTGTAAAATCGAAGCATGTGACAATTACCGATTATCTAAAATGAATGATTGCTATTAATGCTAACAAGGTTTGAAACATATACAAGTTATTATTGCAATACTTGCAAAGTATTTTTCAATGTATTTAGTACATACTTCACTTTCAATATATATAGAAGAAAATAAAACCATATTTTTCAATGTACTTAGTATGGGCTTCATGTTCAATGTGTTGAACAGGTTTATACAAGTTATATTGTGTTAGGTCATGATACCTATAGCTTAACTCATAAAACTTATTCATTCTTTTGAGAGACTTTTTATATAGTATAAACTAATAAGGTTATCTATCAATTACTTAACACTCACACAAAAAAATATCTCATAAAGTATTCTCCATTATTATGGATATAAATTAAAATATTTGAAAAAAATTAAAAATCACTGAAAAATTAAAATTACACTAAAAGGTGAATCAAAGGAAAGAATTGACAAATGCTAATGATATAGTTTTAATGAGTTAGGTGAATTAATATTCTGCTTAACTTGTATTGATTTTTCCTTATTAGCATTGTCTATAAGTTAGGCTATTTAGTTTAACTCTCACCCCATTTTAAATTAATAACTTAAGAAATAAGTATTTAAACATTTTCCCAACATTTATTCACAATCCATTTCCATCATATTTTCATCTTACAATCCAACTGAGAATGAAAGTAATATAAAAAAAAAGGTTAAGTAAATGAGGACAAAATTAAATTAATTTAAAGGCCCAAAACTATAGACAAACTAGAGAAAAATAAATGCATATTATTTCATACATAAACCATATTCAAGTTATTAATATACATTATGCTTAAAAAAATATCAAAATTAATAGTCAAAATTTTTACCAAAAAAAATAATAATCATATAGGTTGTTATTAGACAAAAAAAATATCAATGATTTACTTTCCTTATAACGGTTTGTCAATGCATCAAATTTATTAAATGAGCTAGTTGATATCAATTATTGAATCAAGATCAATTGAAATTAAGGAAGATCTAATAGTTGATATTCATCTTCATTACTAAAGTACATCATATATTATAATTTAAAAATACAAAGGCTTTGTTAAAGACCTATTTACATTTCATTTCAAAATACTTCTAACATAAAGAAAATTCATAGTAAATTATTCCTAGAAGTTTTTTGGACTCTTAACTCTTTTGTTTAACTTTCACAATTCTTTAATAATGGATCACTTCTTCAAATCTTTACCTCTTGCAATTAAAGAATCATAAAGAGTTATTTTCCAACTTCTCATTTAAATTAGAAAAAATTATTTATCAAATAAATTTTGAAATATATATTTTAAACATAAATTCATATTTTCAAGAGAATGAAGCAAAATGTAATTAATGAAGTAAAATATATATTATTAAAAATTAGTATTTAACTTTAAATATAAAAAGAATGCATTTCATTTCTTTTTATTTATAATTTTTATTTTAATTATATTTGTACCAGTTATAAAGTCCATTCAATTTAGTAAAAAATTTATTAAAATTTATTTTCATTTAGTTAAAAAAATATTTTATACGAAAGTTTTATCCCTTTTTATAATATTATATTTATCATAATACCATCAAAATTTATTTTTTAATTAAATTTTATATATTTTTTCATACATTTCAAATAAAATAATTAATTTATAAATAAATTAAAATTATTATTTTTAATAAAGTATTCAAATAATAAAATTTATTTATAAATAAATTAAAATTATTTCAATTAAAATAAAATAAAATTAGTTCTAAAAAATTACATGACAAGACTACAGACGAAATTTTTGGATGCATGCATTTGTAAGAAACCGCTTGGATGCATGTATTTTCAATTCTGCCCTTCATATCTAATAAATACCACGGGTGGTTGTGTGCAATTTGCTTGTTGTTTTTGGAAATGCATGTATTTGTAAAGAAACCGCTTGGATGCATGTATTTTCGATTCTGCCTTCCTTATCTAATAAATAGTACGGGTGGTTGTGTGCTCTTTGAATTTTGTTGTTTTTAATTAATTGATTGTAAATTGCCATACGAGTTGAATTCTTTTTTTAAAACATTATATTACAATCTCATTTTTTATATGGACAACTGATTATAATATAATGTAAAAAGTGTTTTTGAAAATATATATTGTTATAGATCAAGCTGTTTCACATACATAGAAAACAAATAAAGTAGTGGACAGATTGGCTAAGACAGGATTGAAAGCTAATTCTGAACTTCATCGTATGGATCTTCTTTTTCATGATGTTAGAGGTAGCAACTTAGAATCTTAATCTCTAGGTTATCTACTTGTATCAATATATATATATATATATATATATATATATATATATATATATATATATATATTGTTATAAGCATAAATTTATAAAAGGATAAATTTATTATTTAATAAATAGTATTTGTCTTTCTTTTATTTTATCTTCATTTAAGTTTCATTTCGTAACTAATAAATTAATTAATAATTAATAAATTAATTATAACTGATAAATTAGCTGATAGTTGATAATTAATAATTAATAAATTAATTAATTTTTAAGAAGTATTTTATAAAATAAGCTATTAAATTAGTTGGAATTATAAAATAACGTAAAAGGATATCATAATAGAAATAGAAATATAATTAAAATATTTTATATTTATCTAAAAATTAAATTATATTAATGTAATTAAGAAACTTAAAATAAAAATATAATATGTAATATTTAATTAATTATATTTTATGAACTTGTATATTTATTTACTCACATAAATTTTATTTTATTATTTATGATAAAATTATAATTACTTAAAATATAATTATATTTTATGATATTATTTATTTACATATATATTTTTATATATTTATAATTTAAAATTAGGATATAATTATGTTAAAATTAATTTAATTATATTTTATGAAGGAATATTTAAATTTATGTTATAAAGGATATGAATTATAAATTAATAAAAAGAATAAGTATAAATTTTAAAAGAATTTAAAGAGACAATAATTTATAAGTTATAAGTTACTTTAAGTAATTTATTAAATTAGAACTTATTTTTTTCAATAAATTCATATTTTCAAGACAATGAAGTAAAATGTAATTAATGAAATCTTTTTATGCATATGTATGTTATATTAAAATTAGGTGTTCTATTCAAATAATTTTCTTACTTCAATTATAAGTTTTTAATATTATAGGTTTTTTTAAAAAAAAGATACGTTATTATTGTTTAATTAATTTTTATATATTTGTATAATCATAGATTTAGTGTAGGCACAACATTAGTAATTATTCTACTTTTGTTTTTATTTATTTGGAAAATTATCAGTTCAACTCATCATTTTATTTTTCAAGTTAGATTAAATTATTTTTTCTTGTCAAAATATATTTTTCTAATAATTATTTATTTATTACAAAAAATAAAATAATAATTTATTCTTTAATTGAGTTTAAGTTTTAATAAAACTAAGTTAATGTATTTTTTATTTGCAAGTGTAATGAAAAAGTTTTTAAAACTCATTAGAAATGTATAATTGGATCTATCTATTAGCCCATTGTTATATATAATAGTCATATTTTTAAAAAGCATAAAAATGAGGAGTAATAAAATTAATGCTATATAGACAAATTTTACTTTCTTAATAAGTAACCCATCAATTTTATATTAACCATTCATTTTTTTTTATATCCAATGGTCATTATAATGCCATTAAATCAAGATATTCATATTAATTGATGGTGCTTATTGACCATATTAGTGTCCTTAGTAATATCTTACATATAAGCTTTTTAAGCCTAAATTAATGGTGCTCATTGACCATATTAATAAATTATTTTACATCTTTGGTAAATATTTTATTTTGCTTTGTTGATTGGTTCAAAGCAACTAATCTGAAATTAATAAATTATTTGATGTTTTAGGTTTATGATTTAAATTTTTTTTACAAGTATAATAATTAAATTATAAATATATATTTGAAGAAAATTTAATTATAAATGACATACTTAATTTAAAATATTATTAGAGTAACAGAATGTTCAAATAAAAAATTAATCATGAATAACATATTAAATTTAGTAGAAAATTATACTTGACTTGCCTGTAATTTTTTTTTCAATTAATCCATTTATAATTTTAAATGTTACAAGTCACCCACATTTGCTTTCAATTGTTGACACTTTACCTACCTAAACTATTTTTTATTCAGAATTTAACAAAAAAACTCACATGAATTATATTTGATTTTTACTTCTCTAAATTTTGATTTAATTTGACAATCACATGGAACTAGATTACCCAAAAAAAATTTAATTTTATTAAAAATTTATTTTCTATAATTTAATTTATAATTATTTATAAAAGGTGTCATATCAAAAATTTTTGAGGATAAATTAATATTAAATGAGCATCCACTCGAGTTAGAAATAGGAGAAATAAAGATCAAACTGTAATACATAAAGTTTTTGGTTAAATTTTAGATGAAAAATAATTTAAATAGGCAAAGTGTTGATAATTAAAAACACATGTGAGTAAATTATAACACTCAAAACCACAAATACATTAAAAGGAAAAAAAGTGAAATCACAAGTGAGTAAAATGTAATTTACCTTAAATTTAAAATACTATTAAATAGAAAATATTTAAATAAATTATAAAATATACTCATATCTTTATAAGTTATTTTACATATAAATAACAAATTTTATTAGATATTTTTATGCAAACATATAATATCATCAATTAACCAAATTAGTTAATAAAATTAACTATCATTTTATAGTTAATGTAATTAGTTGATTATTAAATATTATACCTATTTTTATATAAAAGTTTATCATTTTTTTCAAAAACTTTATAATTTTTTTCATAAAATTTCAAATATTTTTGTAATACAAATATAATTGTTTATGTTGGAAAATTTTATACTTACCTCAAACACTTGTGACATTTTATGAAAAATTATAAATTTTGTGAAAAAAAATATATTTTCATGAAGCATGTAATTTTATGCGAAAGAGTATAAAATCAGAATCATTTTTCTTATTGAAAATTTCTACTTGCAATTATTTCTTAAGTAAATACTTGAATATTTGTTTGAAATTTTTGAATAAGAATTCAACACATATGAGAGAAATTTAATGCAATAGAATTACAAGGATATGATTTAAGAACCATATATCGTCGATAATTTCTGATCATAACCATAAATTGTATTTTATAATTATAATATTGTTTTCATAATAAATTTTATAACTATAATTTTATATTAACCTATTTATTCAGTAATATACTCATAATCATAATTTAAAATTATGTTTCTTCTGCAGGGAAAACATGGTCCGATCAAGCATCATCCATCCACTTTAATCGGACAACAAATTGTTACCCACATCCAATCCAATTAACTAAACAAAACGACGCATTTGAAAGTGAAACAGAACACCTTGAAGTGCTCAAAACTTCCCCGCACGTCCATCCAAATGCAATCATCACAACAGAACTCCAAGCAGCAGCAGCAGCAAGCAAACCAGGTCAGCGAGGCTACATAATTATTAAAAAAAAAGAAGTGAAAATACAATCATATACCTTATAATTTTTATCATTTAAAACCAAATTAAATTATTAAAATATAATTTAACTTTACAATGTTTCTTAGCATTCATAATTCGAATTTAAATTTAACAGTTTCGCGCCTGCCATCCCGTCAGGCAACCATCCGACCTATTGTTCTGTGGATGCTGCAGCTGTGGAGCTTTAGCGTAATTGAATTGAGTTGGCGGCGGAGGCGGTGCTCGATATTGGCCCGGCCGAGGAGGATACTGGCCTGGTGGCTGATCGCCTATGCGTAAAAACAAACACCCAATGTGATCAGAAGTACAATTCAGAAATTCGAATAATAATTCAAGATTAGCAGTCGCAGAAACAATCAGCATTATGGTTGCAGTACGAGGAAACAAACATGAGAATCGATTAACGTATTTATTTTAGAACCTGGTGGTGGATCAGCCGCAGCTGGCTGTAGTGGTGGGTAACTCATACGGATCCCTTTTCACTTCCTTTTCTTCTCCCTGATTCTCCTTTTTCTGAAGAGAGGCAGTAATATAGTGTCCAATTGTTCTTTCTTATATTATCAAATAACTTTACCCCCGTTTGGTTCAGAAGAAAAGTGGTGGAAAGAAAATAGGAGGAGGGAAAAAAAAAAGAAGAAGAAAAGGCCGCTTGCTTTATTTGGATGAAGAGTTAGAAACAGAGAGGAATTTTTGTTTGGCAACATTAATAAGATTTTATTTTATTTTTAAATAATTTTTTAAAAAATTAATATTTGACTTTAAATATAAAAAGAATGGATTTTATTTCTTTTTAATTTATAATTTTTATTTTAATTATATTTGTGTCATTATAAAGTCCATCCAATTTAACAAAAAATTTATTAAAATTTATTTTATTTAGTCAAAAAATATTTTATACGAAATTTTATCCTTTTTATAATATTATATTTATCATAATATCATTAAAATTTATTTTTTAATTAAATTTTGTATATATTTTTATATATTTTGAATAAAATAATTAATTTATAAATAAATTAAAATTATTATTTTTAATAAAATATTCAAATAATAAAATTTATTTATAAATAAATTGAAATCATTTCAATTAAAATAAAATGAAATCAATTTAATGGCAAACGACAGAGGGAAATATTTGGATGCAGGCATTTGTAAAGAAACCGCTTGGATGCATGTAATTTTCGATTCTGCCTTCCTTATCTAATAAATAGTACGGATGGTTGTATACTCTTTGAATTTTGTTAGTTTTTAATTAATTAATTATAGAAAAATTTATGGCACTATAGAAAATTTTAAATTCTGAAGTGACGTGGCACGTTCTGAACCGTCAGATGAGATTACAAAATTTCATCCGATGACTTTCTAGGGGTGTCACGCCACCCCGGGTTTGAAAGTCCCGGGGTGCCATAGTGTTTCTCTTAATTGTAAATTGCCATACAAGTTGAATTCTTTTTTTAAAACATTATATTACAATCTCATTTTTTATATGGACCACTGATTATAATATAATGTAAAAAGTGTTTTTGAAAATATATATTGTTATAGATCAAGCTGTTTCACATACATAGAAAACAAATAAAGTAGTGGACAGATTGGCTAAGTTAGGATTGAAAGCTAATTCTGAACTTCATCGTATGGATCTTCTTTTTCATGATGTTAGAGGTAGCAACTTAGAATCTTAATCTCTAGGTTATCTACTTGTATCAATATATATATATATATATATATATATATATATATATATATATATATATATATATATATATATATATATATATATATATATTGTTATAAGCATAAATTTATAAAAGGATAAATTTATTATTTAATAAATAGTATTTGTCTTTCTTTTATTTTGTCTTCATTTAAGTTTTCGTAACTAATAAATTAATTAATAATTAATAAATTAATTATAATTGATAAATTAGCTGATAGCTGATAATTAATAATTAATAAATTAATTAATTTTTAAGAAATATTTTATAAAGTAAGCTATTAAATTGGTTGGAATTATAAAATAATGTAAAAGGATATCATAATAGAAATAGAAATATAATTAAAATATTTTATATTTATCTAAAAATTAAATTATATTAATTTAATTAAGAAACTTAAAATAAAAATATAATATGTAATATTTAATTAATTATATTTTATGAACTTGTATATTTATTTACTCACATAAATTTTATTTTATTATTTATAATAAAATTATAATTACTTAAAATATAATTATATTTTATGATATTATTTATTTACATATATATTTTTATATATTTATAATTTAAAATTAGGATATAATTATGTTAAAATTAATTTAATTATATTTTATGAAGGAATATTTAAATTTATGTTATAAAGGATATGAATTATAAATTAATAAAAAGAATAAATATAAATTTGAAAAGAATTTGAAGAGGTAATAATTTATAAGTTATAAATTATTTTAAGTAGTTTATTAAATTAAAACTTTTTTTTAATAAGTTAACGTGAAAATAATTTAGAAGTTAATTTATATTTTATTAATCAAATTAATAAATTATAAGTTACTTTATTTATTGTGTAAAATGTAGTCCTAATTTTTATTCATCTAAATAATAAATAGAAAAATATTTTTCTATTTTTTCGGTCTATGTTCTTTCTTCACTGTTTTTCTTCGCAATCACGCAGAAGCATTAATGTTCCCGCGGTCTTATTTAATATACATTTTATATTTTAATAAATAAATAAATAGAAAGATTAGAATAAGATAGGGGCTCACTACTTATCACGAGTAATTTTAAATTTAGGATAGTATGGTATAATGTAAATTATTAGAATAAAATTATAAATTTTTTTTGAATAATCTCATATGTACAAAACATACCACGTAACTCCAAATTTGAAAATGCCCGGAGTAACGTAAAATTTTCCAACAAGATATTATTAAGTTCTGAAAAGGAAAACGCGATTTTGGGAGCCCACGTTGATTCAATGGCTCTCCAGGCCGAATCTTTTGAACGATGATGCCTGAGGAAGACGTCTTCCAATGTGGACACTGGAGAAGTAAGATAACGAATCAGAGAATAAAATTAAATTATAGTTTATTGAAATGATTAATTGGTTATAGATTAATTTTTTAGAGATGTTTAACACATTAAAAATTAATAGTTTATAATTTGTTATTTGATAATTTTTATAAAATAAATTATAATTTATAAATTAATATTTTTTTTAAATTTATCTATTTTTTAATTAAATGAATTTTTAATTATATAAATAAATATTTAATATATTCACATTAATTCTATATAAATTAAAAAAAATGAACAATTAAATAAATATTTAATATCATGAAATATAATTAATTAAAGGGTAGTTAGTTTTATAAATAAAAAATATTTATTTAATTATAAAATTAATATAAAACATAAGAGAACAAGTTAAGAAAATATCTAAAAGTTATTTCTAATTTTTTTATTTTTAAGTTAAATATTTGGACTTATAATTTTTTGAAAATAGGCACCTAAATAGGTTTTTCTATTCTAAAAAATAAAATATAAAACTATTTTTAAAAATAAAAAAATTAAATCCATTTGTTTTTAAAAATAGAATTTTTTATTTGGTAAACTATTTTTAAAATTTATTTTTATAAATTATAATTTCAACTGTTTAACTTAAAACAGAAATAAGTTTCTGTTTTTTTAATTTGTTCTTTTACTTTAAATGTTAATTTTATAATTAATGAAAAAATGAAATTTTTTTTCATTTGTTTATCTAAATATTTTTTATTCTTTATATTTTAAAATTTGAAAATAACTTTTAAAAATTAAAAAAACTTAAAAATAATTTCTGAAAATAAAGAACCAAAATTATATTCGAAAGCATATCCATACAAACTAGCCAGGACAAGACTGCATTAGTCAGGGGAGTTTCCGGGGAGTAAATATTCGGTACAGTTGGCAATCGTTTACTAATAGATTTTTTCAACATATTTTCATCATTAGATTTTCAGGATATATAATAAACATTTGATAAATTTATATTTATTAGTATAATTTTTAAAACAATAAATATAAATCATTATTTGATAAATTTAGGTTCTATTATTTTATTGAAAAGTATTTTTTCATAATATATAGTTATAAAATATTAAAATAAAAATATTTTACTTATTTAATATTAAATATAAAGAATTTAAGGAAAGTAACTTTTCTTATTTAAAAAATAAATTTATTTTTTTTATTTTTAAGTTTTTAGATATTATGTTTTTTAATTATTAATGTTAATGATATGTTATCCCTTCGTTAACATATATGTAAATGATATTTTTTATAAAAAATAACTTTTGATGAAATAAATGAAGCCTTAATTTATCTTTAAAATTTTAATCAATTAAAAATAAATTAAATAAAATTAAATATACTTTTAAAAAAATGTATTTTGCAACGCAATTAAATACTATTTTTTTATCAATACATTCAACGCACTCATTGAGAAGTTCCGCATAATTATATTGTATCCTTTCGCAAATCCAATAAAACGAAGCAGCCTATTATGAAACAAGTACTCTTATTTTTTATTTTTTTATGAAGAAGCGAGTATTTTATGTTAAAAATGAGGAAAAAATTTATTATCACCATATTTTATTTTTATAATTAGAATTAAAATATAATAAAAATTATATAATTACTTAAAAAATTTATATTCATTTAAAAAATTTATATAAATTTATATCTTAATCTTCATCATTTAAAAGGAAATACCACAATTCACTTTTTTTCAATCTTATATAAAAATTCCCTCACTCAATTAATATAGCTCTAAAAATAAATTACTTGTAATTTTCAATGCTTCAAAATGAAAAATGAAATATTAGTTTCCATGTATATAATTCTTATAAAGTAATATATGAACAATGAATGAGGCTCCTTAAAAATACATTATTATATTTTAGAAGATAAAATATGACACAATAATTTTCAATAATAGAATTAAGATTCAAAATTTGATAAATACTAATTAACTAAAATATAATTTTAAAATTTGCAATTACCAAAGTAAATCTTATATTTCCTTCATTCTTTTTTACATGTCATTTTAAGAAAAAACTTGTATTTTTATTTATCTATCATTTTAAAAGTTGAGATAATATTTATCATTTTTTTTCAAGTATTATTCTTACTATTTAAATAAATATCTAATAACTTTATTTATAAGTTAATTTTTAATAAATAATATATTAATAAATTATAATTATCTCTTTTAAAATTAAAATTATTTATTATCTTTTTTAATACTTAAAAATTTACCTTAAACAATACATAAAAAAAATAAAAAAAGTACTTTACAGAGGATCTCGATAATAGCAAACTTGCAACTTATTGGTTAAAGACCATTGTAATGAAAATATAATTTTTTATCTTACCAAAGAAAAGAAAATATAAATTTTTAAAAATTTGTATACATTTTCAAAAAAAAAAAAAGCATTGAGTACTTTTAATTTAAGTGAAATCCCATATTTATTAAAAATTTTCTACTTTTCATTGTATTTAAAATTTAATTTCTAAATTTTATATATGTACATCTAGTAGTTAAATTACTTCCGCTGTTAGAGAAAAAGTTTAAATGCTTTCATTTAATTATCTTAAAATAATGAATTGGGAGTGAATTAAAAATTTTGAAAATTTTATGTTTCTAACGGTATGAAATATTCTTTGACATGTGTCCCCAATTTTGTCTAAGAAAATTTTGAAACAGCTATTGTTACGTGCGTCAATGGATTTCAAGTCAAATTGGTAAACTAATCCTTTTATTGGCATCATAATGAATCATAGTTAAGTTAAGTGCCACACTTGTGGATTAAGAAAGACTATAGCTGAAATCTCATTTTTTGTCTTTGCATATTTACGAGAAGTTTAAACTTAAGAAACTGAATGTTTGCATTGTTAAATTATCTGAGAAAATTTTAGCACTCTATTAAAAATTTATTATTACTTTCATATAAATTTTAATAAATATAATAATTTTTTGTAAAAATCATGTGTGACATATATTTCAATATATTTTAAAAAACATAAATTAAATTTGATATTGAAAATAAAAAAACCAATACACTTATAAAAAAATTTAAATAGTATCAAATTTTCATTATTAATGTAGCAGTAAAAAATTTTCTCCTAAATGATCTATTTAAATTTTAAAGGAAATAAGTTTTAAAGAAATATAAATCCTAAAGAATAATTTAGTTTATGCAAATACTCGATCTTTTGACTTTCTTGAAAAAAATTTTCCTTCTTTTCCTTAGTAAAGGCAGTAGTTGGATTTATTGGGTGTTTTTGGCAAACTTAATAAGTTAGTTTGTAGCTTCTTTAGTTTAGTATGATTTATTAAATAAGTGCTTATTGATTTATTGAATATGTAAATTGATTTTATATTTAGTATTATTCCTAGGTAGTTCTTAGTTTGTGGAATCATACATTTTCAAAAACTTTAGAGTTTATTTGGATTCTATTTTTAAAATAATTTTTTATTTTAAAAATAAAAATATTAAAAAACTTTTTTAGCAGTGTATTCTTAGGTTTTGTTTTTAAAAACTGTTTCTGAAATTCTTATTTTAAAAATGAAAAAGAATAAATTTTAGATATTTTCTTAACTTGTTATTTTGTTCTTAATGATAGTTTTGTAGTTAAATAAATCTTTTGCTTATTTATTTTATTTAGCATTCTTTATTTTTTATTTTCCTTAAATTTGATAATAATTTTTTAAAATAAAAAATAATTTTTAAAAAGAAATTTTTAGAATAATTTTAAAAAAATTAAAAATAAAAATATATCTAAATATACTTTTAATATTCCTAAGAATATAATTCTTGAGATGTGATATTACCATATCTAATTCATCGAAAATATTTCTGAGAATGTTATAATATTATATTTTAATTAATTTATATATATTTAAAAATATTATTAGATTATTAAAAATATTCTTATAAAAAATTGAGCAATTAACAATGAGGAGTGATAATGAAAAATGTGATCAATGATGATCATCGATAATAGATGATGACCGCTGGTGGTATTTGGTAGTTAGTGGTGACTAATGAAGGTTATTGGTGATAAGAGGTAATAATGATAATCACTTATAGTAGGTGACAATTAGTTGTGATTAATGATGGCAGGTGGTAATTAACAGTAGTCATTAGCAGTGAATGGTAGTTGATGAAGGCCACCCATGACGGTTAGCAACAACAATGATCATTCATAGTAGGTAACAATTAACAGTGACCATTAATAATGAGTGGTGATCAATGGTACTTAACCTTAATAGATAATTGTAAAATAAAATCTTATTAATGGTATGATCTTAATTGATGGATGGATAAAAATTAAGGCAATTAATTTATATTATTTTTTTCATATTATAGGAATGTAGGATACTCACTTTCCAATGGGAATATTTTAAGGAAAGATTAGGTTAAAAATATTTTAGAAAATATTTTTCTAAAAAGTGAACGAAATATAGGAATCCTATATTCTCTTAAAATATTCTTGGAAATGTAGGAAAGATTCCATGAACCAAATGCCATTTTAGAAATAATTGGTGTTAAAAACTTTTAACAAAAGAATCAATTACTCCTTCTACCCTTTTTATTTATCACTTTTAACTATTTTCATATAAATTAAGAAATTAGTTTAGTATGTTTATTTTTAATATACTTTCCAATACTACCTTTTAATCAAAAATCAAAATTTACTTCATTTTATTTCTCTTTCTACACTTTCAAATTTTAGACTTTGTGATTACAAAGTGCAGGATGGTTGAGAATGAAGAGAGAAATATGATATAATATATTAAGACATTTCAAGATAAATATATAAAATAATGAAATATTTATTAAAAAATGATAAAATTAAAAAAATACTTTATTAAATTTATAAAGTAATAGATAAAAAGGAATAATTTTTTTTCTAAATATAATAGATAAAAAAAGATAAAGAGAGTATTATTAAAAGTTATGTCAAATATAAAATTATGTTACAAACTCAAAAACATCAATAATTAATTATTTTATTACTATATTAAACAAGCTAATCAATAAATTAAAAGTTAACTAAAAAAGCCAAGACTTTTTTGCTTAAGTGTTACTTCATGTCTTCTAAAGGCTTTATACTTTCTATTATATTTAAGCTTTAATATCTAATCTTTACATGTATGCTTGTAGTGGGTTAACCTTTCTTACTATTATTAAAAAAAAAAGCTAACTAAAAGAAATATTTGATGCAATAATTTATTAAAATATATATTTTTTAATAAGTTCAATAAGTAACTTATAACCTATAATTTTTTTTCTAAAATTTCCATTCTTATTATAGTTAATTGACAATATATATTCTAATGAAATAAGGAACGAATGACGGCAGGTGAAATCCTTCGAAGTGCCTTTAACCTTAAGTCAATACATAGGCAGAAGGATAGCAATAAATAATAAGCAGAATAACTTAAGTTGGTAATGCGTTCCTAATAATCTTATGTGGCTATAGAACCAAGCTTATTATTATCTATATATGAAAGCTTTGAACGGTCAGTGTATGATGCTATTATTTATAAAGTAATGGAGGATAAAGGTTAGTAATAATGCAAACACTATATGATATTGTACATGTTTCAAAAAATTATCTATATAAGGATGAATTTAGGCATATCAACAGGGTGAGATTACATTAAGGGTGAGATGCTTGAGGGTTGAATTGTGCAAAGACAAAAAAGGCTAAATGGCAATAAAGGGCTTGCTCGTGGTGCCAAGCATGATGATGTGAAGCTTTAGCCTATTTAGGTGACATAATGGCAAGGTAAAGCTAGGCGAGATCAATAGTGAGGATAAGAACTTGAATCACTATAGAGGTGTAATGTTTTTGGCAATATCAAATTTAATATAAATAAATAAGCATACAATGTTATAAGATACAATGCAACATCAAATTTTATGGGTGAATCATATAAAATTAGGATCATTATTTCATTATTATTATAAATTTATAATAAATATAAAATGAATACTTGTTTTAGATTCTTTCAAGACCTATTTTTATAGGTCAAACACTTAAAATAAAAAAGATTGCTTTGTCATCATTCTAAGTTTGTAATAACCCATATATTATGTCATTTATCTTTTTCTCTTAAAATTATAGGTTGGTAATGCAAATGCAACATATATATAAGGCGGAGCTTTGAATTAATTTTGTATAAAATGCAATTTATTCATTTAAAACAAAAAAAGAAACTCTTATTTTAAACTAGGAGTAATTTAATACTTAAAATAATATTAGTGGATAACTATTTTGCTTGTAGTTTATTGACATCTAAATTAATAGTAGAAGTATCTATCATAATCCTTTGATGTTATAATCAAAGCCAAACTCGATTTATTGATTTCCATGAGCTTAATTCACTAACAATACTAATCGATAATGAAAATGAGAGTTCAGGAAGTTTTAATAAATGACGTAAATACAAACATGTGAATAAATGTCAACTGATATGCACATTCTAGCATAAATGTTCACATATTAGCTAATATTATCATCTAATCATGAAACCCGAAATTGTAAGTAAAAGAGAAGTTAGAATTACTTATAAAATTTGATCTTTCCAAAGTTTGAATAGGTCTAACTAACATCCCATGTCAAATCTTAAGAAGTCTAACCATCTCTTGTCCATTTATTTAAAGATGACTGAAGCCCATTAAAGAATGGTTCAAGATACACATTGCAATGGTAAATAAGTTCATACATTTCTTAGAAAATTAGAATAATTAAAATATTTTGTATGGAAAATAATTAAGATTATTTTAGTGGAATTTGAAATAAAGGTTTTTGTATGAATTAATTAAGAGAAGGAAGGAATGAAATATCTAAAGGTTAAAACATGAATAGATTAGAGTGTTAAGCTATACAGGAGATTAAGGAGGTTATTCCAATTCTGCCTTTAGCCTTGTGACTTTATTTATTTTTCAAAAGATGTTTTTCATTAAAAAATCTCATTTCCTTATGTATAAACAAAGGAGTACCACATGTATCTATATTTTGCGATTAAGAAAAATGACTTTCAGAGTTACAGTAATGGAAAAAAATAATTTTATCTTTTTCAAAAAGAAAATTGTTCTCTATTAAAATTATTATATTAACATTGAACATACTAACTATTTTTTACCATCTTGATAGTTTATAACAACATTCCTGCAAAATGTATTTTCTACCAAAACAAACAAAGCCTATACCTCTTTATTTACTCAACCTTAACCCTATTTTATTTCATTTTTCCCTGATACATTCTTAAATCATTCATTTTCCACTTTTTTCCTTCTTATTTCATCAAGCTAAAGCACAGGTCTTTACTTATCATTTATCCTCTCCCATCCCAACAAGCTATGACATTTTAAACCTTAATTATTACAAAACTTCTTTTCCATTTCCTTAATTATTGTAAAGATTAAGGTTTGGAATAAAAAAAGGAGATTTTAGAATCTTAACTTAGATTTTGATTATTTGAATGATTAAGAGCAAACCAACCTCAAATTCACCATTTTTTTCACATAATGCAAGTAACATTCTACTTAAAACCTAATATAAATATATATTTTTTTAAGTTTTCAAAGGTTTTTAAAGGAAATTGTGTGATACGGTGATTTAAGCTTTGGATTTGATAGTTTATTGATGAGTTTTATTATTTTGGAATAATATTTATATGTCTTAAAGATTTGATAATGATATTAAATGTTGAAAAATAAGATTTAATAGGCTAATTGGGGAGGATGAACAATGATTTTGTAGAAAAACTTACTAATTTTAAAGTTATAATTGACTATGTCTTATCAAAACTGACATAATGGATTATGTCCTAGTAGTATTGCTTTTTATAGTAATATAATGGATTATGTAGTGTACTATGTCCCATTAGAATGTCTCCCTAGGTCAACATAATGTAATATCCCAAAATAGGATAATAAATATCAAGTAAGAAATTTTTCTAAAAAAATTTTATTCAAAAAAGTCAATAGAAAAATTTGACAAAATTCAGAAGAATCGTAAAAATAATTTGAGAGTGAGCTTAACTAGAATAATTTTAAAAATTTTTAATAGGTATTAAAATATATAAAAAATAAATTAAAAATTTAATAGTTAGTTTAGGAAAATTTATTTAGGAATTTTCTAAAATTTCAAAATTCTGTAAATTAAAAAGAATGAGAAAATAAGTTTAAAATATAGAAAATTAATTTTAAAATTTTATAACTGGCCTTAATTAATTTTTAAGGCTTAAAACTGATTATAGAAGATTAAAAGTTTGTAATAAACTATTTTTATCCTTTTTAAGTAGTTTAATTTTTATTTGTATTGAGTTAGTTTGGCCCAATTTTGGAGGTCTAAATCTGAATTTTAAGGCCTAAAAACATGAACCTATAGTTGGCCAAAGCTTCCAAGGGAAGCTAAGGACATAAACGAGAAAAAGGTAAAATTTAGGGTAATTTTATAATAAATCCTAATTATCCATTTTATGTGAATTAATTTTATTAGTTATAGGGGTAATTTTTTTTAAACCTTTAGCCTTTAAAATGTGATAGCTAACCCTTCCAAGTGTCCGAAGATTTTTTATTTTAAAATTTAAGAAAAATTAGCAAATAAATAAAGGATTTTCTTAATTAGGGTCTTCTTTAGAAGTACAAATACTTAGTTAGCCAATTTTGAAGCAAATTTCTACTTTTTTGGCTAGAAAAAATGTGAAAGAAGAGAGGAAGAAGACTAATTTTTTCAAGGAAAACAAAAAAGGATTTTTACAACTTGAAATAGTAAAGTAATCAAAGAGTTTTTATCAAATTCCTTCATAACTTATGATTATCCTTCTTCCTAAATACCTAAAATTTAATTTATAGTTATAAAACTTCTTATTGTAGTTTTAAAGGCTGTTAGAAACTAAGAATGAAAAGAAAAAAATTAGGTAAGTGGTTATTCTTCCCTACTTTTAGCCTTTTCCTAAGTAGAAGATGGTATTGTTGATAGTTTGTATTTTCTATATTGCTACTTGGGGTATGATGATATATAGTACTGTTTTGAAATTATCTAAATGACATTATGACCATATGTTATTAATAAGTAGATGTTGTGAAATATGGAAAAGGGATTCATTAAAAATTATTTAGGAAAATGGAAATAGGAATTTGTGGAATTAAAACTAGCTTATCTCATATGATACAAAATAAGGATTTAGGATACCTAGTATAACTAAAGTTTTGAAATTTTAAAAATTAATTTTTTAGCATTATATGGTCATAATTGGTGTTAGGATGAATGTAGATGAATTTTAGAATTTTTAAAATTTTTTAGGTAGGTGATAAGATAAGTTGATGGTAAAACTCCTAATTCTACCCATTTTAGAACCCTAGTCTTGTTAGTTTGGGGTTTTAATTTATTTAACCCATTAAATAAATGATAAAAATTATAAAACTCCTAGGATATATTGTTTGGGATGTTAGCAAGCTTGTGGTAAAATTTGGTGGCAATTGAAGTTAATTTGTTCACCCAAATGATAGCTTTATTTCAGCAGTTCTGAAATTATCTAAATTTGGCTGATCTAAGCTTTTGCTTTTAATGCACTAGTAAAATTATGAAATTATTTATACAACACTCAAGTTATCTTTCATTTAATGTGTTAGAAATTTTATGGCAAATTTTGGTAACAATTAGATTCCATTTGATTAGTAAAAAAGGGCTTTAATTACATGTGCTCCTGTACTGCCCTATTTTGTAATTCTTCCTTTGGGTTTTAAATGAATAGTAACCATGGAGGTGTTTTGAACAATTTGATTGTTGTATCTGATGTAATAAAATGTTAGAAATATTAAAACAAATTATAGTGAAATTTAGAAGTACAAAAAGAGGCTCTAAGAATTTAAATGTATATGACACATTGATGTAATACATAAAATACTTATGACATGGTGGGTATTTGAATATACACTAGGAAATGGATAAAATGATTGATGTATTGACATCTCATTATTGTTTATTTTGATTTAAGAAGGGGAGATATAACATCTTTCACAGAGGAGGAGAGGAGTGGTTAGTAATGGAGGAAAAATTTTGGTAGCTTAAAGCCTAAGATAGCAAAGGATAAGATTGGACTAAATATATAAGGTGATATTTGTATACCTACCATTGCCATTTTCTATGATAAATTGTACCAATGATATACGTAAGGAAAATAGACATTAGATAGAAATTATACACAATGATAAAGTTAATCTGTTATGATGAAATTTTTTTATATAAGGTGATGAATACCACTCACTAAGTATATTTCATACTCATGCTTTTATTATGTTAAATTAATGATAGGTATTGATCATGGAGTTGAAGTAGCATAATGATACTTATATAGTGACCTTCTAATTTTTTTATGATATCTAAGGGATACTATCTGATATAGGTTCAATTGTTGTAATATGAAATGTTTTAGTAATTATTACATTTATATAAACAATATTTTTGGGATGTATGTATATGCATATATATACATCTATATGCATGTATGATTATAGCTTTTAAATTTATATATAGTTTATTTTCTAAGTTTAGATGTTTGTTTCTTCTATAATAATAATAATAATTTAATAAGGATCTTAGAGTATTAGAGGCTTATAAAGTTATCTATTTAGGAAGCTAGCATCAATTAGATATCTTTATGCCAATCACGATAACCATAAAATAAGTTATGACAAAGTTAATATCCGAGCATGGTCCTAGTTATCAATAACTTTTTTTGTAATAGAGTTAGTAAGGGCTAGTTAAACCATAAAGACTCTGGAAAGTTCATGTAGAAGCAAGTATCAATAGCTATGGATCCATGGAAATTATAGGTATTTCTTTATCTTTTCTTTAGAAATAATAATAGTTACTGATTAAAGTTATTTTAGATTGATATATCTAGGAAGAGACCAACTCAGGCTAGGTTACCTCATCAACCTATTAGAGCATATTTAGAAATGCCAGAAAATGAGACACCTGTAAATATACCCCTAGAAAACCTTCAAAGGGTAGGGCAAGAATAGCTTGAAGCTTTAGTATGGGTTATAAAGCTGCATTAGACATTAAAGAGATTTCTGGATTAGAACCGGAATCCTCCTGCTCCACCTTCAGTATCCCTACCTAGGTAGTAAGTCCCATCATTACCTCCAAAGGAAAGATTATAAATAGTATATGAATTTTAGAAGTTAAATCCTTTAAAATACAATGGTGTAGACCCTATCGTAGATTTCTACCAATTTATGGATCAGATTAAGAGGGCTTGGAGATTGATTGGATGCAATGAGAATATGATGGTGGAATTAGCAAGCTATCAGTTGGAGGATGTTGCTCATTTTTAGTATATTTATAACATCGAACCTATTATTATGGCATGAGAACCTATCATATGGTGATAATTTTAGATTGAGTTCATGGACAAATTTTTACCCCAAAGCATTTATGAAGCCAAGGCACATGAATTTGAAAGACTTACTTAAGGATCGATAACAATTGTACAATATAACGCTTAATTCACATGATTATCTTAATATGCTGAATATTTAATGCCTACTGAGAAAGCTAGGGTGAACCAATTTATCCATATTCTTAATGACTACTTCTACGATTGAGTGGACGTTTTTTATACCATAACATATAAACAAGCTTTAAATTAAGCAAACAAAGCTGAGATACGTGTTGAGGAAAGATAGAACCGAGAAATAAGGTGGGAAGAGAAATGAAAGTCAAAGTTTCAAGTGAGAAATAGTAAGAACATCAGGAAAAAGTTAGCCATACAAAATGTATCAACAAAAAGTGAACAAACTAGTAAGAGCAAAATAAATTGAAGAAGATCTTTAAGGAGAGTACTTGATAACAAATCTAGAAATGGATTTAATGCCTTTAGTTAAGTTTATCCTCCGCTTTCACCATCTAATAGGCCTCCCCGATGGCCACAATATAACTTTAGTGACTTTGGACTATGTGGATCCTACTTTAGATGCGAACGATCGTGGTTAGATGTGGATAGTTGGGGTATCAAGTAATTGAATGGCCATCTACATAATAAGGTAGCAATATTCCAATTCCTAGCATGCGCCTTCCTCAAAATATGATGTTAGCAAAATAATTAACAGTAACTAGGAAAAATAATATAGGGAAACAACCAGCAGAAACACCTCGGGTATATGTCATGACACATCAAGAAGTTCAAGCTTTTAATGTTGTGGTGACAGATATGGTACTAATTGAAACCTTTCTCGTAAAAGTATTATTAAATCCTGGTGCTACACATTAGTTTATATCTAAAGCTTTAGCAATGAAACTTTTAAAGGCTTTAAACAATTTAGATAAACCCTTAGCGGTAAATACATCAATAGGTAAGATGATGTTAACAACCTAAGGCATCAATAATTATTTAGTTTGAATCGATAATCACCTAATCATAATCAATTTGATTGTATTGGAAATAAGAGACTATGATATTATTTCAAGAATGGATTGACTATCTAAATATCATGCCCATGTAGATTGTTATCATAAAATAATCACATATCAAATAGAGGATAGTAGAACCCAAATTTTTCAAAGCAAAAAGAAAGTAAGAATGCCTACTTTTGTGTCATGTACCAAGGTTAGAAAATTAGTAAGTAAAGGATGTGTCATGTGGATGGCTTTAGTAAAAGAACCTGAGGAAGAAAAAATGACCATATATCAAGTTCTTATAGTAAAAGAATTTCTTAATGTTTTTCTAGATGACTTGCCTCGATTACCGCCAGATTAGGAAATTGAATTTACTATTAAGACCATCCTAGGAGTAGATCTGATATCTATTATTCCTTATAGAATGGTGCCTACAGAATTAAAATAATTAAAGGAACAATTGCAAGATTTATTAGATAAAGATTTTATATAGCCTAGTACATCATCATAGGGAGTGTTGGTGTTGTTTGTGAAGAAGAAGGATGGATCATTATGATTTTATATTGATTATCAATAACTAAATAAAATTACCATTAAAAATAAATATCCTTTGCTAAGGATTGATAATTTATTTGATCAGCTGCAAGGTTCTCAATACTTTTTAAAAATTGATTTACGATCCGGTTAACATCAATTGAAAATTCGAAAAGAAGACATCCCAAAGGCAATATTCCAAACTCGTCATGATCATTATAAGTTTCTAGTTATATCATTTAGACTAACTAATGCCCTTATAGCCTTTATAGACCTAATGAATCATGTTTTCAAAACTTTTTTGGATAAATTTATTGTAGAATTCATTGATAATATTTTGGTATATTCCAACATGCTCAGCATTTAAGAATCACATTGTAAACATTGCGAGAACATAAACTATATGCTAAATTCTCAATATGAATTTTGGATGAAAAAGGTGCACTTCTTGGGGTATGTAATATCACAAGAAGGAATACAAGTGGATCCTCAAAAGGTTAAAGCTATATTGAAATGGCCACAACCTTCCTCATTGATGGAAATAAGGATCTTTTTAGGATTAACAAGATATTATAGAAGATTTGTAAAAGATTTTTCGAAAATAACTATACCCTTAACCTAGTTAACTCGTAAGGTAGTCAAATTTATGTGGAATGATGATTGTGAAAAAAGCTTTCAAAGATTAAAAGAATGTCTTACGTCTACTCCTGTGTTAACATTGCCTAATAATACAGAGGGATATACAGTATATTGTGATGCATCTTGAGTAGGATTGGAATATGTACTAATACTGCAAAGAAGAGTAATAACCTATGCATCTTGCCAATTGAATAGGTATGAAGTAAATTATCTCACTCATGATTTAGAAATAGTAGTAGTAGTCTTTACCTTAAGAATATGGAGACATTATTTATATGGAGCTACTTGCAAAATTTATACAGATCATAAAAGTCTCAAATATATTTTTGAACAAAAGAAGCTTAATATGAGATAAAGAAAGTGGATGATGTTTATAAAGGACTATGACTGCTTTATTCATTATCATTCGAGTAAAGTTAATGTGGTGGCTGATACTTTAAGTCAGAAAGCTCCTAAAAGTAGAAACAAGAATTTAGGAGCAAATAAAAATATAGAATTAGCTTATATAACAATACATTCCACTATAGCAGACCAAATTAAAGTTGCCCAAAAAAAGGATCCTCAGTATGAGCAATTACAAAATAGAGCTATGAATGCAGAAGAAGTTAATTTGACCATCAATGAAAAGGGAGTAATTAGAAATAAGAATCGACTATGGGTACTTATAGCTTTATGACACGAAATATTGAGGAAAGCTCATGACTCATCTTATACAATATATCCTAACACAACAAAAATGTATCAAGATTTGAAAAATCTATATTGGTGGGATGGAATGAAGTTAGTTCAAGATCATGTAATCAAATATTTGACTTATAAGCAAGTAAAAGTACAACATTAACGATTAGTGAGCCTTTATCAAAACATTTACATACCTGAATGGAAGTGGAAAGGTATTACAATGGATTTTCTAATTAGATTATTGCAAACTAGCAAAGGATACGATTTTATCTGGGTGATCATCAACTGTTCAATGAAATCCGCACATTCTATATCGGTAAAAATAAAGTACTTAACATCATAATACGCTCAACTTTACATGAACAAAATCATTCTATTGCGTGGTGTACCATTCTTAATTATTTTGGATCGAAGATCACAATTCACATCCAGATTTTAGTAGTTATTTCAAGAAACATTAGGGACTCAATTACGGTTTAGCATGGCATTCATCCTTAAACTGATGGGCAGTTAAAGAGAATCTAAATGCTAGAAGATATGCTCAGAGTTCATGTAATTGAATTTGAAGGAAGTTGGGATAAATATCTGTCACTAATAGAATTTACTTATAATAACAATTACCATACCAGTATACAGATGGCTCCATTTGAAGCATTGTATGGGAGAAAATACAGATCACCCATTAGTTGGTTTGAACCAATCGAAGTAAAGATGATTGACCTTGATCTTGTGGAAGATGCTATCACTAAGGTACAATAATAAAAGAGTATTTATTAGCAGCTTAAAGTCAGTATAAATCATATATGGATAACAAACATAGAGCTTTAGAATTTTAAGAAGAAGATCACGTATTTTTAAAAGTTACACCTATAAAAGGAATAATGCGATTTAACAAAAAGGGGAAGTTATGACCAAAATATATAGGTCCTTACAAAATTAATAAATGAATTAGAAGAATTGCATATCAACTCAAATTACTAGAAAGCATGAGAGTAGTACATTCAGTATTTCATGTGTCCATATTAAGGAAGTATATTTCAGAATTGGACCAAAAATTGGTGTACAAAGAATAACTTATTCAAATGGTTGGTTGACAAATAAGAAAATTACGATCCAAGAAAATCCCCTTGGTCAAGGTAATATGGGACAAATATGGAACTCAAGAAGCGACCTAGGAATTAGAAAGGGATATGAAAGAAAAATATCCAAACTTATTTGATAAGTTTTCTTTTCACAACTATTCCATAGTTTATTAATAAATTCATATGTCGTTATGATATTTTGAAAATTCGAGGATGAATTTTCTTGAAAGGGGAGAACTTTTAATATTCTAAAATAGGACAATAGATATCAAGTAAGAAATTTCTCTAAAAAATCTTGATTAAGAAACATTAGTAGGAAAATTGAACGGAATCCAGAAAAATCGCAAAAGTAATTTGAGAGTGAGCCTCACTAAAATAATTTTAGAAATTTTAATAGGCATTAAAATACATAAAAAATAAATTAAAAATTCAATAGTGGGTTTAGGAAAATTTGTTTAGGAATTTGCTAAAATTTTAAAATTTGGTAAATTGAAAAAGTGAGAAAATGAGTTGAAAATGTAGCAAATTAATTTTAAAATTTTATGCCTAGCTTAAATTAATTTTTAAGACTTAAAAATGATTGTGAAAGATCAAAAGTGAAGTTTTAAAAATATTTAAAGGTTTGAGGGTGAAAATATAAAAAAATGAAAAATTTATAGCCAAATTATAATAAACATATTTTATCTTTTTTAAGTGGTTTAATTTTTATTTATATTAAGCTAATTTAGCCTAATTTTTGGAGGCTTAAATTTAATTTTTGAGGCCCAAAAACATGAACCTATGGTTGGCCCAAGCTTCTAAGGGAAGCTAAGGACCTAGATGAGAAAAAATAAAATTTAGGATCATTTTGTAATAAATCTTAATTACTTATTTTATGTGGATTAATTTTATTGGTTATATGGGTAATTATTTTTTGAATCTTCAGCCTTTAAAATGTGATAGCCATCCCCTCTATGTGTCCCAAGATTTTTTATTTTAAAATTTAAGATAACTTAGCAAATAAACAAAGGATTTTCTCAATTAGGAATTTTTTTAAGTATAAATACTTCTTCGGCCAATTTTGAAGCAAATTTCTACTTTTTTTACTAGAGAAAACATTAGAGAAGGGATGAAGAGGACCAGCTTTTGCAAGGAAAATAAAAAGGGTTTTTACAACTTGAAATAGTAAGGTAATCAAATAGTTTTCTTCCAATTCCTTTATAACTTGCGGTTATTCTTCTTCCTAAATATCTAGAATTTGATTTATGATTATGAAGCTTTTTCTTGTGGTTCTAAGGGCTACTGGAAACTAAGAGTGAAAAGAAAAAAAAATTAGGTGTGTGGTTATTCTTCCCTACTCTTAGGCTTTTCATAAGTAAAAGATGATATTGTTGATAGTTTATATTTTCTATATTGCTATTTATGGTATGACGATATATGATTTTGTTTTGAAATTATCTAAATAACATTATAACCATATGTTATTAACAAGTTGATGTTGTGAATGATGGAAAAAGGATTCATTAAAAATTATTTAGGAAAATGAAAATAAGAATTTGTGAAATTGAAACTAGCTTCTCTCATGTAATGCTAAATAGAGGTTTAGGATATCTAGTGTAACTAAAGTTTTGGGAATTTTAAAAATTAAATTTTTAGCATTATATGGTCATACTTGGTGTTAAGATAAATGTAAATGAATTTAAGAATTTTTGAAAAATTTTAAGTGATAAGGCAAGTTAACAGTGAGACTCCCCATTTTGCCCATTTCCAAACCGTAGTCTTGTTAGTTCAGGGTTTCAATTTATTTGACCTATGAAATGAATGATAAAAATTATGAAACTTCTAGGATATATTGTTTGGGATGTTAGCAAGCTTGTGACAAAATTTGATGGTAATTAGAGTTAATTTAGTTGTCCAAATGGTAGCTTTATTTTAGCATCTATGGAAGTATTTTGAGTAATTTGATTATTGTATCTTGTGTAATAAAATGTTAGAAATATTGAAATAAATTATGATGAAATTTAGAATGAATTTAGGAATACAAAAATAGTCTCTAAGCTATGGCACAAATACAAGTTTGCTTGAAACTCCTCGAAAAAAAATTAGAAAAAAAAGAAAATATTTTTTTCTTTTCTTATTTAGATGAAGAAGATAAAATAAAGAGAAAATAATTTTTCTTTATTTATTTAGATAAAAAAGGTAAAAAAATAAGATTAAGTTGAATGGCAAATTTAATTGCCTTTTCAAATGAAATTATGAAGCAAGGGATTAAATGAAAATTTATAATAAATAAAAAATTTGCTCATTTTTTCACTTATATGTGCTAAGAAAATATTTTGGTAGGTCATACTCTCTTTTTTTGCCCTTCTTCCATCCATTTTTTTTATCTTACAATTAAGTAAAAAATTTTTTACTCATTTTATTTTTTAAAAAGTAATCATTTTTTTACAAAAATGAACACAAGTTTAAAGATGGTTTGCTTTTTGATTGCTATTTATAATTATATATTAAAAACACTTTTCAAATGCCATTAAAAAATATGTATTACATTTTATGGAATCATTTTTAATTCACATTGACATATTTAGCCAGAAGATTTATAATATGCTTTTAATTAAAAATTGCTAAAAATTATAATTATTCAATAGAAAAATTTTAAAGTGGAAATGCTTAGATTAAAAAATGAAAACAGCTTGAAATGTAATTTGACTTTTTTTTGCAAAAATGAAATTGATATAAATATTATTTATGAAAATAACTAATTTGTACATGTAAATGTAATAAGTGAATTTTGCCTATATTGAATCATTAATCTATATAAATATATGAATTGCCAATAGTGTCAATTGTATGATATTATTTATAGGTAAAATTGTATTCTAAATTTCTGTTTATATGTTTTATTGTTAGTAGTAATTAAGGTTAAAAAATAACATATAACTAATAAATGGGTTAGATTTGCTAGGAATGCATAATAAATATAAATTATTTAGCATGAAAAATATACAATTTTATTGAATTAAATAAAAAATAATTATTTATTCAATGTTTTAATTTATTAAATCATTTTCTATTTAGCATGAAATATAAATAAATTATATATTCTTATTTAAAGGTTTTAGTATATTTTTTATTTGAATTAGTTAAGCTTATTTTAATTTATGATAAACTCTAAATTTTAATTTTTTTAAGTGGTTTGGTATTTTTAGTTAATTAGATTCTAAAATATTAGTATTTCATTAAAAATATTATTTAAATTATTTAATATGTCTTTAATGTATGTTAATATTAATGATACTAAATCCAAATTTTAAATTTAATTATTATACTTTATTTTTTCTCTTCTTTTTTACATTTATTAGGGAGCTAAATTCAAAATTTTAAGAAAAATATAAAGATCTATTTAAAAATTCATGAAAATGTAAAGACTTAGATTATATTTGCTATGCTTACATGGGAATTGAGTTGGTATATTTTAAGCTTTATTAACAAATCATTTACTACACCATTTAAAATTAATGATAGAAACTCAATTAAAAATTAAGTGAAAGTATAAACACTCAATTTAAAACTTTTAAAATATAGGGATCCATTTAAAAAAATAAATAAATTATAGAAATTTAGAGTATAATTTAACCTTATTAGAAATAGAACTATATTTTTTATTATATGGATCATTGATCCTTATGTGAATGCGATTAAATAATTTCTTTATTAAAAAAATTGTTTCAAAAGAAAATGATTGGACATTATTGTGAAAAAAAATAAGGATAATACTAATCTTCACACAAAAATATGAATCTTTGCATCCTCCATTTTTATTATATTAAATTATTTAATAAAATACTCATTATTTTTATGATAAAGATAACAAATTTGAATGTTAGTATTCTCTATTTTTATGATATTAAATTATTTAATAAATTACTTATCATTTTTGTAATAAATATATTATTATTATTGACCATTCATTTTCCGTTCGATTTCAACTATGAGGTACTAAATATAAAAGTGATGGAGCCCCTATTCTGACTTTACCAAATTTTATTATGATATGATTATTTAATTTCATTCTGTCCTGTTTCCATTTTCTTTATCGTATAATATTGTAAAATTAAGGTGTATTTATGCCTAATAAATCTTTTCACCAACGAATTAATAGTGGTGAATTTTGCGATTGAACCGTCATTAAATAATCATTAATTACTTAATGACAGTGACTGTCATCCCGTGTGCAGCGGGTTAACCAGGTTTAGCATTTCCCACCCATGTGGTAAAGGCAAAGGAGCAAGAGCTTTTGACACAAGCAAAGAGCTTTTGACGCTGTCTGATGACTGTTTTCCTCGTGAAGCTTTGGGTTGATTACGGAGTGTTCTGAATCGAGTGTTTCAGCATTCAAATGGAGGACAAGAAGACTCGTCCATCTTTGCCTTCCAACTATGTCACTCTCGCTCAGCTCCAGGAGCGGTGGTTGAAAGAAAAGGAAAGGCAACGGAGGGAGAAAGAACAACAGGAACAAGAAGAACGAAAGCTTCAACAAAAGAAGCTCGAAGAAGATCGACAACGGCAAAACAAGTCACAGCGACCACCTCGGCGTGGGCATCGGATACTCGGCGATGCTGTCAGGTCTGAAACAGGACATCGAAACGCGAAGCATTATCAGCCGAAAGTCAAGAATGTTTCTGATAACAATCAGTCTGCGGTCAAGGCTAGCCGTGAAAATTGGGAGAAATCGAAAGACAAGGTTCAGGGAGATCAAAATGATGAACAGAAGCAGGGTAGTAAAAGCAAGAAATCGAAGAGTATGCAGCGCAAGGCGAATCGAAAACCTAGGGCAGAAAAGGAGGTCACAATAATTGCCGACGGTAATACAGAAGTGACTATGGAAGAGAAGAAAGGGCTGGAGAATATTAACGTTATTAAAGGCGATGAGAAGAAAATCAAAAGTGAATCGAATGACAAGGGCGATGGTTTGGCAGAAGAGGTTGAAGAAAAAATTGGGGATTTATCCATGAATAGTGGTAAAAGGCATGAGAATGGGAGATTTCGGAGACCATATAATGGTATTCGCGGTCCTCAAAGGAATAACGGCGGTGGCGGACGCTACGGTGGTCATGGACCATCTCGCAGCCGCAATTATGAGGATCGACGTCATCCTGGCACTATAGGCTACCAAGCAGCAAGGAAGCGCAGAGATGATAAGATGGTTTGGGTGAAGAAGGGCGGGTCTTCAGAAGGCAACGTTTGCGTAACCAGTGATTCTTAATCATTGTTGGAGGGAGAAGTGCTACCTGGTGAGCAATTAACTTTAAAATTACAATCATTTGTGTTTGTTCGTGTTTATATTCTAGCTCTGGCGAGCTTCAGGAAATTCCTACTATCAATGATTGTTTTGTACATATTGAAAGAACTAAAACATTTATAACGTTCTAAGATTCTGCGTCAATTTTTATTTCTCCTGCATGCCTTTATTTTTGTTATTTCCTCAACATAGCATTTGCTTTTATGATCATTATAAAACAGTGCTAGTTTTCACACTGATGTTGTACTTAATTGAGCTTGTATTCCTAATTGTAGAAAATCCTGACATGAGTAAGATGATCTGACACTAAGCAAATTAAGTGAAGTAGGACTCATTGGGGATGTTTTTGAACTCTCTGCAGCCCCTAGAAACATGTTTTGAGGCAGTGTTAGGGGAACAAAGTCTGCTTAACCCCACCATCCGGGGTGAGGTTTAATCATCTGTTGGAGATTAGTATTCCCTAAGGGGGAGATTGGATATTGTATTGATGATAATAATTGAGTTTTGCTTTTACTTCCAGGAATGTCCCTTGAATTTAAAAGGTTCTAACAGTGATTTGATATGTTAAAAAGAATTGTAATATATTTGTTTCCAAGGTAGCCTGAAGTCATGCGAGAATTCGTAGAGGAATGATTACGGTTTATAGAGGAACCTATGCTGGAAAGTATCTTCTCCTGTGCAATTTCTCTTGACATTATATCAAGCTTTCCATCAAAATGGACTAAATTGTGTGCTGTGATGTTTTCTTCTATTGGTTCTGTGTATTTGATGCTTTCCAACATTATAGATTGAAAAATATTCTTGTCCTTCTCTTGTTTCTTTTATGTTGCACGATGTCAGTTAGTTCTATCTAGTCTTAAAACTGGTCCAAATTGGTACACTAGCAGTCCAATTTTTACTCCTGCTTTTCCTTTACCCAACTCCCAATTTGCAAATAGAGTTAGCATTCAACCAGACCAGTTTTTATATCTGGTCATTGGCGGGAGAAAAAAATTCTGGGTATAATAGAATGTCTCTTAAGAAGGCTGCTGTGGTAAAGAGACACTTGAAGTTTAAGGTCCAAGATAGATAGATAGATATTTAAAATAGGTTATAGTTTTGCTCCTTATAGTTTCAAAATTAAGAGAATTTTGAGATTGTTGCCCATAATTTGTTTGCTTCTAATTGAGTTTTTATAGTTATAGTTATAATATAATTGGTTTCCAATTAGCTCTTTGTCGAGAAATGAAATTCAAGTCTGTTAGTGAGCATCTGATGTGGGTGTTATGTGGCATGATTATGCAAGCACCAGCTTGTCGTGTTCACCAAGATAGAATAATCGCCACATTGGCAGCTCATTAATGCGTTTAATGTCCATCTTTCGGCGTTAATTAAAAATGAATTATAATTCTAACTAGTTTTATAATATCATGCCATAAACTCAGGCAATCTAAATCTTTTAAAAAAAACCCTAGCAGACCTATTCACGCACTCGCATGGTGAAGAAACCCTTATCTCCGAGCTCGAAGGAGGAAACAGATTTGCCCAGCAGGAGTAAGAAAAAAGTGAGAAAGAGAGACACTGAATGTTTTACTGGGGGCACTTCAAATCAGCATATTTATACTGATCCGCTGTTGCAGGAGAAATGCAATGAGAATGAAGGATGACGAGAGAAGAGCAGAAAGTAGTAACTCGTCATATAAAACTAAGTTGTTGGGGGGAGGGGTACAAATGAATGCTCTCAGGAGATGGAGGAGGATGACGGTGTTAAATTAGAAGATGTTTTCTATAATCAGGAGGAGGCATGGTTTGAAGAGAAAAGGAACAAAACCATTCACAAAGGAGATTTTATCGGAAGAAGGTGAGACTGAAACTAATGGGATCAAAATCGTCAAAGGTGCAGTTAAAGACAAAATTGAATTGTCCCACTTTGATTATATTAGAAGAAATAGAAGAGAAACTCCAAAAATCATGGAAAAAAACGGTTACAGTAAAGTTGTTGGTAGAAGAATTGGATATAAGGTATTGGAACAAAAGTTATACCAGATTTGGAACCCAAGAGGTGTTTTGACGATAATCGATCTCGGTGAAGACCACTACTTAATCCGGTTTTCTATGCTGGAGGATTTTGAGCATGTGCTTTTTGAATGGTCATGGGTAATTTTTTATCATTATTTAACAGTGCAAAGATGGTCCCCGAACTTTAATTCCAGTGAATACATAATCAATTCAGTAGTTGCGTGAGTTAGAATACCATAATTGCCAATCCACTATTATCATAAAGATGTGCTAAGAGAAGTTGGAAACAAAATTGGCAGAACTATAAAAGTTGATCTAACAACTTTCAATCAGAGTAGAGGGAAATATGCGAGGATTTGTGTTGAAGTTAATTTGAATAAACCGTTATTACCGTATTTCTATATAAATGGCAATGTTTTCAACATTATGTATGAAGAAATTCATCTAATTTGTTTCCAATGTGGTTGCTATGGACATCATGTAGAAGGTTGCTCTAATGTGTTATCAAAAGTTGATAGTAGTGCAAATAATGACATACAAAAAGAGAAAATAGGGGATCAACCAAGAGATAGGAAAGATGTTCTAGATGATAAGAAAATTTTAGAGTTTAGGCCATGGATGATAGCTTAGAAAAGAAAACCAGGAAGCAAAACCATGGCAAATAATAAAGGAACCACAGAAAACTATAAATAAGTCAAAGGTTACTTTGGGGTCTAGATTTTCAATTCTTGAAATAAACAAAGTGGAAGGTAGAGAAAAGGAGGTGATGGAGATCCAAAGTGATAAAGAAAACCAAAATATTAATGTTTAAGTTCCTTTGGGTACTCAAACTTGAGAAAAGAGCTTGAGAATAAAGGAACCAAGCAAAATACGATAGGTGTGATAATGAGACAACAAAGTGAACCTTTTAAAGATAGCCAAACAAATACTAAAACTCATAGAACTCTTTCATAGATCATTAAGGAGAAAATTATTATGCAATGTGAAGAAAGCTTGAATTGTTAAAATATAGTGAGCAATAGTACTAAAGAGGTAAACAAGGATGATAATTTTGTGAAAATGGTTAGCTGCATGGAAGTGGAGAACATTAATTTACTGGGCAATATAAAGGACCTAGCTCCACCTGATACTCATGTAAGTACTGAAAAAAAAAAAACTAGATGGAATATGGATGCATGGTAGTTGATTCATTGGATCTAAAGACTTTAGATTTTAATGCTAGTGAGGATATGATCCTAACATAATATCTTAGGATATCAAGCTTGTTTGATGTATCGATTAAATGATCTCGTGGTATGTTTCTTACTCTTTTCCTTTATAATTGATTTATGATGAATCTAGAGATACTAATTTGGGACTATCACGGAGCAATTGACAAACATTTTATTTCTCATACTAGACAATTGTTCAATGTAAGCTCTTAACTAGACATACTAATACTAGTTGAACTTAAAGTAGTAGAAGTAAGTGCTAAAAAGATTTTGGGTTAACTAGGCTACAATAATACAAGTATAGTTTCGGGTAAAGGCAAAGTAAAGGGTATTTGGATAGCCTGGAAAGATGTCGATTTCTTTCTTATGGTGTGTTAGAACAAAACTCACAATTTCTTCAAGTTGAAATAATGGAAAGATAGTAAGCTTGGCTTTTTTTTGCAATTTATGTTAGCCCATTTAATGAACTAAAAAAAGAAGTGCATAACCACTTTCGTAGGTGAGCTGCTTCCATTCAAAAACCTCAACTTATTGTTGGAGACTTTAATGACATTAGAGATAAAAGTGAGAAAAAGGGTGGTGCACCATGTAATATTGACTGTTGTCAGAAATTTAATAGACTAATTGATGATTATGGGTGGATTGACTTAGGCTATTAGGGAACCAAATATACTTGGAAAGGATTTAAACTTCCAAATTTTGCTCACTTATTTAAACAACTTGATCGAGCCTTTTGTAATATGGATTGACATATAAAATTTGGAGATGCTATTTTTTATGCCTTACCAAGAATATACTTTTATCATCATCCAATTGTTATGGATCTAAAAGGTGGTAGGAATATTATAGGAAATCATCCATTTCATTTTGAAGTACCTTAGACCTATTATTAAACCTATAATGATTTTATGAAAGAAGCTTGGGACTCTTCTTGTGACATAAAAATGGTTATTGATGATTTTGTTTGAAAAATTAAAATCTAGAACTTGAAAGTTTTTGGACATATCAAGAAAAAAAAAAGAACCTTATTGCCAGAATGACAAGCATCTAATATGCTATGGAAAGAAGATGGACTATTTACTTGGACAAACTAGAAAGAGAGCTTTAGAATGAATTTAGTGTGATTTTAAAATAAGAAGAAATGTTGTGGCTCTAGAAATCTAGAACTGAATGGATAGAGGATGGAGGTAGAAATACCTGATATTTTCATGCAAGATAGTAATTAGAAAGAGGAAAAAAAGGTCTCTATTTTAAGAGACACCAAAGGGCATTGGGTGGATAATCAGGAGCATATTCAGCAAATGACAATCAACTTCTTTGAAAACCTTTTTACTGAAAAGCAAAAAAGTTATTGATTTCAAAATATTAATCTTTCCTTTTCATTTATTCATCCAAATCACATCAAAGCCTTGAGTTAGCTTATTTCTATTATAGCAGTCAAAAAGGCTATTTGTTCTATAGGTTCTTTGAAGGCACATGGCCTAAATGGTATTTTAGCTATCTTTTACCAATTTAATTAGGACTTTATATGTGATTTTTTATTTCGTCTTTTGAAAGAGGTGTTTGAAAAAAATGAAAAATAGTAGATATTAATTCTACTATTCTGACCCTCCTTTTGAAGCTCGATAAACTAAAATTCATTAACTAATTTAGACCCATATCTTTATGTAGTGTTAATCTTAAATATATCTCGAAAGTTATAGTCAATTGCATGAAGCCATTTCTTTCAGATCCAATTTCACCTTATCGGGCAAGTTTCATTCTTGGATGAAAAATCCACCGCAACATTATTACTATGAATGAGATATTGCATTCTATAAAAAGAGTAAAAATAAAAAATAGATTTATGGTAATTAAAGTTGACTTAGAGGAAGCTTATGACAGTCTTAGATGGAGTTTTATTTATAATATACTTCAGATGATTAATTTACCTTTAAATTTAATTCATATCATCATTGATTATATTTGTTCCTTTTCTATGTGGATATTATGGAATGGTACTAAAGTGATGAATTCCTTCCTTCTAGGAGAATATGACAAGGAGACCCTTTATTTCCTTATCTTTTTATTTTATATATGGATATTTTATCTTATATTATTTCATTTGAAGTGGAGAATAAGAATTAGAAGGCTTTTAGAGTAGGTTATCAGAATCTCTCTATATCTTATCTTATGTTTGTGAATGATTTTTTTTTATTTGCAAAAGCCTTTGTGAATCAAATTCAATGTATCAAGCTTTACCTTGAGAATTTTTGCAATATTTCAAGAGAAAATGTTAATGAATACAAAATTTCTATTTTTTTTTCTAAGAATACAAATGAAGGATTGGTGAAATAAATTCTTGATATTAGTGATTATTCTAGAACTATAGTTATGGGTAAATATCTTGGGGTGAATATGAGATATGGAGGGAAAGGTGGTTCAAATTTTCACAATGTCATAACTTCTGTGCAAAAAAAAAAAAAACTAGCTACATAGAAGAGAAATTGCCTTTCTATAGCTAGTAAAGCCATATTAGTATTGTTTATCACTCCAGCTTTACCCATTTATAGTAAGTAGGTTGAAAAAAATTTCAAAATTCATTTTTCTAAAATTTGAACAACTCCAAAATGCCTTCTTGTAGGGCTATGATATAGATGTTTGAAAACTTCATGCTATTAGTTGGAATGAAATTTGCCAATCAAAATCTTGTAGTGGTTTGGGATTTAAAAATTTATATGCTATGAATAATGCTTGCCTTCTTAAATGGAATGCTAAAACTTGCTTAGGTGGTGAAAGTCTTTAAGCAAAGGTTCTCAAGGCTAAGTATGGAAGAGAGGCTAACCTTAGAAGAAATATTATTTGTAAATTTTATGATTTCTTACTCTAGAAGAATATTACTCAACTTCACTCTCACTATTTAAAACATCACCATTTAGTCATATCTAATGATATGATAACTAATTTTGGCCAGACAATTGGATTGGAATAGATACTTTCCCATTAGAGGTTGTTGAAATGGCATCTAATATACATCCATGATTAGGAGTTTAAATAGGTTGAGCTATTCATAAGTAATTTGATATTGATTTATAAAAAATTCAATTCGAACTTGAATTTAAATGATTTGAGCTTAAACAAGTTGAGCCTAAACTTTTTACTATTTAGCTTAAGTTATCCATAAGCCTAAACAAACTTAATATAAAATATATTTTTATTTTTTATATTATATATAATATAAATATAAAAATTTTACTAAATTGTTCTAAGCTTGTATAAGCTCAATTTAAACTCATTTAAGATTGAATATCACCTAAGCTCAAGCTTGAATTTGAATATTTAAGCTTAATTAAAAAGTTGGAGTAAAAAAATCTAAGGCTCATTTAAACTCGAATAAGTTTAATTAAGCTCGTGTTTGAATTGAGTTTAAGCTCGAGCTTTTTTTTCAAGCTCGATAAGCTCGAGCCTAAACTCAAGCTCATTTAATATTATCGAGCTCGAGATCAAGCTCGAATATGTAGATATTTGGCTCGACTTGGCTTCTTTGCATCCTTATCCATAATTAAAGAAAGTTAGCTAGCTTACTGAAGACAATGGTGATTGGAACTGACTTTTAATTAAATCTTTATTTCCTCCTTAAATTTGTAATTTGATTCAATCTATAAAGCCTTTAGATCAAAACATTAGTGAAGATGGCTCGTGTGGAATTATAATGAGGGAACCTCTAGTGTTAAAAATGGGTATCACTTTCTACAAAAAATAATTTTGGAACACTTCTAACAAGTAGTGGAAAAATGTTTGGAGAATGTATCCTTTGTTTTAGTTGGAAAGCTATACAAAATCGTCTACCCACAAGTGAACTTCAGAACAATTGGAGTCTAATTGCACCTTGCTATAGTAAATGCCCTAATCATGTGGAGTTAGTTGTGTATGTTTTGAGAGATTGATTGGTAGCCATCAATTTGTGGAGAACATTGGTTTAAATATACCAACTAGCAAAAATTTTCAATTGGGACATAGAAATGTGGTTTGATGCCAACATTACTATAGGGCAAGGGAATAATAACAATCTTCATTAGTAGGTGGTATGGGTGCTACAATAAGTAAGCTATGGGAATGACGAAATAAAATATCTTTCAACTAGACATCTTTTTATAGCATGATCCTATGCAGTCTGTTTTAGTTTTTGCCAATCAAATAGAAATTCCTCAAGTCTTAGATGATAATGAGAACAAAACCCTTCATACTATTATGGTAAATTGGAATCCGCTTAAGTTCTCATGAGTAAAAATTAACTTTGATGGAGCAACCAATAATTGCAATATGATGGCTAGATATGGCAATTTAATAAGGAGTTGTAATGGAGAATGGATAAGTAACTTTGCATAAAATTTAAGCTCTTACAATACCATGAAAGTTAAGTTTATAGGGTATTTTTGAAGGGTTAAAATTGGCATGGAATCTTAATTTTAAGAGGATCATTGTGGGATGTAATTCTTTGATTCTTAGACAATATTTAAAGAATGAAGAAATTGAGTCCAAAATAGATCCAAGTTTACTAAAAGGTATTAGATTTTCTAACTTAGGATTAGAATGTGAGAATTGTCCATATATGCAAAGAAGGAAATTGGTGTGTAGACTAGCTAGCTAATTATAGTACAAAGTTAGAGGTTGACACTCACATTCCTATGCAACCTCTTCTAAAGTTTTTTATTACTTGCTAATATAATATAAGTCTCCTTTTTAAGAGATATCACTTAGTAATTTTCTTATTACTTTTTTTCCTTTCTTTGGGTTCAAATTCCTTTGATTTACTAAAAAAAATTAAAAATGAATTATAAGTACTTAATTAGAAGTAAATAAATAATATAAAATAATTTTAAAATTTGCTAAAATTATGTACTCCTTCTATTTTTTTCTTAAGTGTCATTTTTAAAGAAAATTTTATATTTATATTTATCTGTCAATTTAAAAATTAAGATTGTATTTATTATTTTCTTTCAAATATCATTCCTACAATTTAAATAAATATTCAACAATTTCATTTGCCAATAATTTTATTTATTAGTTAATTTTTAGTAAATGATATATTAGTAAACTACAACTCATCTCCACTAAAATTAAGGTTATGATTATTTTTCTTAATTATTATGCACTGACTTTAAATAACATATAAAAATAAATAGGAGTATTAAATAATTTTAATTTGAAAAAAATTAGGTCGATATCATTTATTGTAATTTATTACAACAAGGTACCCTAAGCCGACCTTCGTTCATTTAAGTATCCTCACAATAGTAATTTACTATATTACTCAAAAGATAAAACAACACACTTACAATGTGTCTTAAGAAGAATAAAAATATCAAAATAAGAACTTCTTTTGTTGTATATTAAAATTAAAGAATTTTTAATTTTATAAAAATAAAAAATAAAAGACTAAAAACTTACAAGAATTAAAATTGAAAAGTATTTAACTTTATAAAAATTAAATTAATATAAAATTTTGATTATAAATAAAATTAATAAAAATTCAATTTTTAGATATTAAAATAAATTTTTAGTTAAGATAAAAATAAATAAGAATTTAAAAGTACAAAACCTTACATAGAATCAAAGAATAGTCTCTTTTTTGCCCTTTTTTTAAAAAAAATAATTATTCTAGATGAATTATTATTATATTAAAAATTCAAATAATAACAAAACTATCTTTTAGGGGAAAAGAAAATGCAAATAGATATAAAAATAGTGGTTGGTAAAAAAAAGAATTTATTTGTCTATTTATTTTGAGTGTTTGATTAATGTTACTATTTGGTATATAATATGCTCTTATTTGGTAATTTGATTATTAATAAAACCTGATTTATCCATTTATTTTGAGTTTATGATTAATATTACTATTTGGTTTCAGTAACATGCTCTTCTTTGATAGTTTAGTTATTAATGAGATTTGATTTATTCATTTATTTTGAGTTTATGATTGATGTTCCTATTTGAAAACTAAATAATAACATATATTTCTTAAGCAGTTTAATTGTTAATAAGACTTGATTTATTAATTTATTTTAGGTTTATGATCGATGTTACTGTTTAGAGACTAAATAGTAACATATTCTTTTTTTATACTTTGACTATTAATGAAACTTAATTTATTCATTTATTTTAGATTTATGATTGATGTTACTATTTAGAGACCAAACAGTAATATACACTTCTTAGGTAGTTTGATTATTAATAAGATTTAATTTATCCTTTAAGTTTTTAGTCAGTATTATTATTTAGAAACCAAACAGTAACATGTTCTTCTTTAGCAGTTTGATTGTTAATGAGACTTGATTTATTTATTTATTTTTTATTTTGGGCAATGTTGTTATTTAATTTCTGAGACCAAACAACAACATGTTATATGCACTTCTTAAGCAGTTTGGTTGTTAATGAAACTTGATTTATTTATTTATTTTAAGCTTTTGGTTCATGTTATTATTTAGAAACCAAATAATACCATGTTACTGTCTAAAAACTAAATAGTAACATAATTTTATTTGGTAGTTTCGTTATTAATGAGACTTGATATTTCCTATTATTTGATATTTTTTATCGATGTTATTGTTTGAAAATCAAATAGTAACATGCATTTCTTAGGCAATTTGATTATTAATGAAATTTAATTTATTTATTTATTTTATATTTTTTATTTATGCTACTATTTAGAGACTAAACAGGTATCAAAATAATAAATAATAATATATTACTATCTAAAAATAAAATAGTAACATATTTTTTGTTGATAGTTTAATTGTTAATAAAATTTGATATTTCCTATTAGTTGAGGTTTTTTATCGATGTTAATATTTATTACTATTTGGAGATCAAACAGCAACATACACTTCTTAAGTAGTTTAGTTGTTAATGAGATTTGATTTATCCATTTATTTTAAATTTTTTATTGATGTTATTATTTGAGACTAAATAATAACATACTTTTCTTTAATAGTTTGGTTGTTAATGAGACATAATATTTTTTATTATTAGAATTTTTTTATCAATGTTACTGTTTAGTTTGCAAACAATAATATGTTATTCTTTAATAGTTTTATTGTTAATGAGAATATATTTGTTTGACTATTTTAGATTTTTTATTGATGTTATTATTTGAAAATCAAATAATAACATGTTGTTCTTTGGTACTTTTATTGTTAATGAGACTTAATTTATCTATTTATTTTAAATTTTTTTATTAATATTACTGTCTCGATATCAAACAATAGCATGTTACTATTTTATTTGTAAACAATAACATGTTATATTTTGGTAGTTTATTGTTAAGAAAGTTATTAAGACACTATTGGACACTAAAAGAATTAAAGAGTAAAAGTTTATTATAGGATTCGAATGAATTTAAATTGAGAAAAATAAAGTCAAAGTTAGCAAAACAATAAAAAATGAAGAAAAATTGAGAAAAGTCATTGTAGATCTCGAAATGTTATACAAAATTAATATATAAATTGCTCCAATTGGATGACCATGCGCAAAGTTATAATCATTTAAAATTTTGAATTTAATATATACATTTTTTATTAGGTGAATCCAATCGAAATCAATTTTTCTTAGTTTATATTGAAAGATCATAGGAAAGCGAATGAAGACGAGTGATCCTATGTAAAAATTGGTTAACTAATCATAGAGTTATGCTTTTCTAAAGTTCTTGATTAATAACTGCATTCTCATGATTAAAAAAAAATATTTTGAGAATATAATAGTAATAATTTATAAAATTATCACTTATTTAAAATAAAGATCAGTGTTAGCACCTCTTTAAAAAAAAGTCCATAAATATGGTACCACAAGCAATTTACTATTTTAGTTTTGCTTGGTGTAAGTAATTGATAAATTAGTTAATAGTTTATAAATTAATAGATTGTATATAAGTGTTTGATAAAATAAGTTTTCAAATTAGTTGAAAATACAAAATAATATAAGAGGACATATTGATATAAATTAAGTTAATTCATACTTATTTTAAAATTAAATTATATTAATACAATCAAAATATTTAAAATAAAAATAAAAGTAAAATTATTTAAAATTTAATCAATTATATTTTATGATATTATATATTTATTTACTTATTTCCAATTCATTTATTATTTAAAATAATAATATAATTATTAAAAATTTAATAAATTATAATTTATAAAATCATATTTTTAATTATTTTATATTTATTTATATCATATTGATAAGTATATAAAATATTTATATAATTAGAATATAAGTTATCATTTAATAAGAAAAGAATAAATTTAAAAAATTAAAAACTAATAAGTTATTTTGTAAAAATCATTAAATTAGAGATTTTTTTTTCCAAATAAGTTAAAAATATAGTAGCGCTTTTATATCATATTTGATATTTAAATTTAAAATTTATATATGTGCATTAAATAAATTATTACTACTATCATAATAAAAAAAATCTAATATGCTAAATATCTTTGAAAATTAATTTATAATTTTTTAATTATATTAATAAATTATAATTATAAATTAACTTAAGACGCATGCTTAAAATGCATTATCTATCGAAATTGTTTAACTAATGAATTATATGAATATCAGAGCTAATGTTGGAAGTTTGTTTGTCATGAATCATGACATGACGTACTATTGAGCTGAAAGTGTGGAGTGATGCAGAGAAATTTGGAGGTCATGCATTAAAGGAAGCCGTTTAAAATAATTTTTTAAATATTAAATTATTTATAAATTTGGATCAAGTATAATAATATAACAATTTTAATCATTTACTACATTCAAAAGTTCAAACAGATGAATCCTCTACATTTTTATGAGCTTTACTTTGATTTATCATAAATTTTTTATTTAATATTTGATTAGCGTAAAATTCATGATAATATAAGAAAAATTATTTAAATAATCAAATGTAATAATTATAATTATAATTATTATATTAAATTAAAATTTATAAATAATTCAATATTTAAAAATTATTTTAAATAATATCATGTATTACATTCTATGTACATAAAAATTTCTTATTGATGCATGTTAGAATAAATTTGAATTTTATCATTTTATTATCATTTTCAAAAAGTTAAAAATACAATTTTTACTCTTAAATTTATTAAAATTTTAAACTGACATTCATAATTTCAAATAAAAGAAAAAGGTTCTTTATTTATTTCTCTTCTCTTCAAAACTCACGTTATTCTTTAAGGAAAGGGCCCAATTCCATTACAGTAGCCTTATATTCGGCAGCATAATCATGGGATACTTTCCAACTTAATACTGGAAAAAAGTTACATTAAGTTTCTTTTCTTTTCTTTTTTTTCTCACAATGTTCTCAACATAATTATACTTTATTAATGTATTTAAGTTTACAAAATGATTTGAAGATTAAAAGTAGATTTGCCGAAGAGCCTTCGCTGTAAAGCAGTTTGTCTTTCCAGAAAGTATATGAATGGAGGTTCCAGCCATGAGACTGATCATCGGGTTGACAAGAAAATAAATTTATAAATGCAAGTCTTCAATGCTTTAGTCAATTATAGTGAGGCATGCATTTGTCTTATCATATAATTTAAGGTTTACTTTGCGTTAAATAATAAATTTAAAAAAAATTTAAGTACACTATTTTTGAGAGTTTTATTGTCATATTATAAATATAAATATAATATGCAATCATGATATTTAAAAAAAATGCAAGAAAGTCAAATATAAATTATATATTTTACATTGTTTTTATATTTTATAACTTATAATCTCACTAAATTAATTTAATTTTTTTGTATATTATAATTCAACTTGGATTTATTTCATTGAGAGAAAATTTTTATTAGGGATTTGTTTTCAGGCATCTTATAGTTTTTGTGTGGTTGATACTTTATAAGATAAAACTAATTTAGTATTAAACTTATTAATACTTAAAATTAATTGAATTATAAGTTCACTTGTCATATTTCAAAATAATAAAATATGATAAAATTAAATATCAACATTTTCATAAAGAAATAAATACATGACAAAATAATTGAAAAAAATCCTAATTTATATATGAAATTTATTTTGATTAAACACCTCAACTTCTATACGTAAACAATAATTGAAGGGAAAAAAAAAGAGAATATATCAAGCTAAATTCATAAATAAGTCATAAGTAAGTCAAATATATAAATTCATGTAGGACAAATTTACTTTCATACATTAAAATATATCAGAAGTGTGTCTAATACAATTATTCACTTTACTTCAATTGACATATAACTATATATATACAAGAGTTTAGTTGACCAGTTTATTTTTTTAATAATTTCATTTAAAATGATTTTCATTTGTAATTTATTCTCCAAATATAATAACTAATGTATTAATTACACATTAAGTAATTTTTTATAAAATTGTGCATAAACTTATATGTTATTTTTTTTTTTGCATAAAGATGGAGAACAAATAACTACATACTTTTGTTTAAATTGTAAGAGTGATACAAGTAGTTAATAATTTTTTTAAATTTAAAATTTATATAATATAAAATTACGATTGATGCATGTATTAGATTTTATTTTATATAAGAAAATTAATATCATCACATTACACAAGATTATAATGATATTTTATTTATTTAGATGCAATTATTTAAAAAATATTTAAAATTATTGTAAAATGAAAAATAGTCTTTGTTTACTTTAAATAATTATTTGATTATTTTTATTATAATCAGAAATTATTCCTAGTTTTCATTTAAAAATGAAAACCATCATCCAATGCAAATCCAAATAATTAGATTAGCTTGTATTAAAAGAAAAAAAAGAAAGTAGTAGATATGGAAAATATACAAGAATATGATATAATGATATTTTATTTAGATGTAATTATTCTATAAATATTTGAAACTATTGTAAAATTAAAAAAATGATCTTTACTTACTTTAAATGAATATTTATTTACTTTTATTATAATGGGAGATTATTCCTAGCTTTCGTTTAAACATGAAAGCCATCATCCAATACAAATCCAAATAATGTGACTAGATTGTATTAAAAAGGGAAAAAGGAAGTAGTGGATAATGGAAAACTATGTTAAGGCCCTGCTAGTATAGGGTGGGTACTATACTAACCATTATATAGAAATGAATCACAATTAAGAAAACAATTTTAACCCCTATTATGGGTAGTTTTTTTGTTAGCAAAATAATTAGAAAATTAGACAGTTTTCGTATCTGTAATTTTATATTAATTCTAGGCCAATTATTAATCAATACGAGGAGAAATTTTTCAATTTTCAAAACCAAATAAAAATCAACAATAACTGTTTTAGCCTTTTAGGTGTTAAAGCACAATCAAGGAGTATAATTTCAATTTGTTTTTGTAACCGACACAATAATATCTTCATTAGTTTTAAATAATTAACAAATATAATTTAAATTTAAAAATGAAAATGCCAACAGGCATTTATATTTGAATCTGAACACTTCATCTCAACAATAGCTTTCCATCTCTAACAAATGGCTCAAAGTGGCGCTGGCAACAAAAAGCCTGAGGAGGTGCAACCCCACCCAGTAAAAGAGCAATTACCCGGAGTCCAGTACTGCATTAACAGCCCTCCTCCATGGCGTCCGTACACTCTGCTCTCTTATTTTCAAACAATAATTCTATTTTTGGCTACCAAACGAGCTACTTTTTTCTTTTTGTGTGGTGGACTTGAATATTAACTTGTATTGAAGAAGAACAAGATGTTTCCATATACTAATTTTAGTGTAGATTAGTAATAGAGGGTCTAACTGAAAATTTGATATTTTTTCCCCCATGAAAATGCAGCTGAAGCTGTGTTATTGGGTTTTCAGCATTACCTTCTGACTGTTGGTATGACCGTTCTGATTCCTAGTATTATTGTTCCTCAAATGGGTGGAGGCAATGTAAGCAATTGGTTTATTTACCCAATTAGCTTTCTTTTTAGGATATCAAGCAGTGTGAAAGTATTGAACATTTTTGGTTTTATATAGGGTGAAAAGGCTCGGGTGATACAGAGCCTACTGTTTGTTTCTGGACTAAGCACACTTCTCCAGTCCTTGTTTGGAACTCGTCTTCCTACTGTTGTTGTTGGCTCATACTCGTATATAATACCGGCTATTTCAATTGTCCAAGCGAGGAGATATTCTTCGTTTACAGATCCTTATGAAGTCGGTCTTTACTACTTTTATTTATATTTACTCATGAGAATGTGATTTTATATACTATTTGTTATTGTTTTGCTCATTTGGTGACTTAATCCATATGGATGACTTTCTCAGAGGTTCACACAGACGATTAAAGGGATACAAGGTGCCTTGATCATAAGTGCATGCTTCCAGATGGTTATGGGATTCTTGGGCTTTTGGAGAAATGCTGTCAGGTCAGTAAGTGACCAACTTCAATTTTGTTGGATATTGAAGGCGTGAAAGTTGATTTTTTTGAGGAACAGCCATGCTAAATTCATTTGGATAGTTGACGATGGGTCAAAAATATTAATTTTGTATTTGAACTAACATAAGCAGAATTACTTCTCTTTCCTTCATAATTACTTTCGTATTTTCAAATTGTTACCATTAAACTTAATTATTTTTATATTCTAATTGATTATGTTCTTTGTCTTCTGATGCTCTAGGTTCCTTAGCCCACTTTCTGTAGTCCCTTACGTAACTTTCACCGGACTTGGTCTCTATCACCTTGGTTTCCCAATGGTAACGAATTCTCCACGATTTCTCACTTCATTCAAATAATGCCTATCATATAACTTAAAAAAGTTTTATATGGGAATAGATTTCCACAAGATTTAGAATTGTTTATAAGCTTACATTTCATCCTTTCCTTCTCTGTTTCGGTCATCACTCTTGCAGTTGGCAAACTGTGTTGAGATTGGGCTGCCAACTCTGGTTCTTATGGTTTTCATCTCACAGGCAAGTATTTGTAGTACATAGTGCATATTTCCTTCGCTTTTTATTGGTGGAACCTGACTAAGGGCTAACCAATTGAAAATTTTGATGCCATCGAATTTCACAAAGTACTGACAAATGCTTTGAAATACAAAATTGTGTTGACAACCTTCTATCATTCTGCAGTATCTTAATCGTTATTTTGTCACTGAGAGGCCAATATTTGACCGATTTGCGGTGCTGTTCTCTGTTGCAACTGCATGGTTACTTGCAGTGCTTCTAACTTCAAGCACACTATATAATCACAAACCAGAAAGCACACAGACTAGTTGCCGCACTGATCGTGCTGGACTTATTACCTCAGCTCCTTGGTAGGGCTGCATTTGGGACACTTTGTTTTTATTATCTTATGTATTTTCAATTTTGCACTTCAACTGATGAAAAGTATGTGTTTGCAATATGCAGGGTATATTTTCCTTACCCTTTCCAATGGGGAAGCCCCACATTCAATGCAGGAGAAGCTTTTGCTATGATGGCTGCTTCCTTTGTTTCTCTATTTGAGGTAGAATTCCCTGTCATTCAATAAATATGCAGAAGGCAGTTAAAGATACATCCCATCGTCACCTTATGCTTGCTTCAAATTTTAACATTTTGTTTTATTTATCTGCAGTCAACTGGTACATTTTATGCAGCAGCAAGGTATGGAAGTGCCACACCAGTGCCGCCTTCAGTTATCAGCCGTGGAACTGGCTGGCTGGTAGGTTTGCTATATTTTGCAATGTTCTCTTGGAATGTAGAGCTGATTATGAATTACTATTTATATTAACATCATTGTGATTTTAGGGAGTTGCTGGTTTACTCAATGGAATGTTTGGTTCTGTGACTGGAAGCACAGCATCAGTGTAAGTTCTTTTTAGACCCATCCATTTGTACATGCTATGAGTTTCTGAATCAAATTCTTTTCGGCTTGGTACTGATGTGGTTAGAGGAACTAATTCTGTTCCATCTCTGATATAAGTTGCAATTTTATGATGTTGCTGTTTTAGGGAGTGTCTTCTTCATTCCATCCGGAAAGTCCATATTTGCAATCGTATGTTTTTTCTTCTTTGTCAGGGAAAATGCTGGCTTATTGGCACTGACAAGGGTTGGAAGCCGAAGAGTCATCCAAATATCAGCTGGCTTTATGATTTTTTTCTCGGTATTTGGTACGTGTTTTGTCATTTTTGTATTACTACATCCTTCAAGTGTTCGGCACCGATAATCTGTATAACTTAAAATAGGAAACCTTAATTTTTGGTTTCTCATGCCACAACCTTGTCTTCCATCAGGCAAATTTGGCGCACTGTTTGCCTCAGTGCCTTTGCCAATCGTAGCAGCTTTATACTGTGTATTCTTTGGCTATGTCTGTAAGTAAACCCTTATTAATTTTTGCGTGCACTTTGGCCATGTCTCAATACAGAAATTAACAAGAACTCAACTTGCCATTGGCATGTTCAGCTTCTGCAGGTCTTGGTTTCCTCCAGTTTTGTAACCTCAACAGCTTCAGAACCAAATTCGTATTGGGCCTGTCATTCTTCCTAGGCATCTCAATACCACAATACTTCAGAGAATACTATCACGTAAAGCATGAACATTCAAAACCCAGATGGGTGAGCTATTTGAACGAACACCTTGTGTTCATAGAATTTAGTAACCCTTACCAGCTGCTCTGTGACTAATTGTTCATTTCAATTATTTTATTTTGGCAGTTAAATGATATCGTGACAGTGATCTTCATGTCGCACACACTGGTGGCTTCGCTGGTTGCTTTCATATTGGATATCACATTATCTCGTGAAAATGATGCGGCACGTAAAGACAGTGGGTTGCAGTGGTGGGAGAAGTTCAGCTTATATAGTGCCGATGTCAGGAATAACGAATTTTATTCTTTGCCTTACAGACTCGACGAGCTCTTCCCAGCACTATAGATAAGCAGCTTCTTGTTTTGCTCTGCATTTCTCTAAGAGACAAACAGTCCTTTTTCTTTTTTTTCTTTTCCCCTTCTTCATTTTTGCATTTACTGGCTTAAGAACTGATCTTCAGGCTTTTCCTCCTTTTGGCTGGCTTTAATGAGAAGGAAGTCTGTTAGTTTCTTTATTTTCATGGTTCTCATTGGATTGGATCGGTCTATTTTCATTTTTTTCCACCGCATAAACTGAATAAAACACAATAAAAGAACAAAAATATTATATATATTGGAAAATCTAAAATTTAATTTTAAATATTTTATATCTGTTAAATTTGAATTGAGATTTATAAATTATCCCATATCATGTATAATTTGATAGTTCTTAATTTATATTTAGAATTCAATTTTGAATTTCATATTCAACATATATACTAAATTCTTTTTCATAAATTGAGGTTGCTAATTCGTGATTACACATTTTAGTTTGTTTTGCATAAAAAATTAATAAATAACTCAAATAAATCCAATCTAAATTCAATTCAAATAATTATATTCTCAAATTAAGTCAGGCTAGTGAGTTACCGAGAATGATGTAATGGAGGCACATGATAACTTGAGCGAACCGTTCCCAATTATAATATTTGCTTATATATTTCACATATTTTATGTAAGTGTTAAATAACTTTAATTTAAAATTTGATTTATTTTAGACAAAGTTTAACTCACTTTATCCTACTTCCACCCTTAATTTTTGCAAAATATGAATTTGTGCCTATTGTGCGTGGGAGGCGAGAAATGAATGCTAACGGTTGCGTGCTGTCTTCTATCATATGAGAAATTAATGACGAAATACAACACATTTTCCCTTCAACCCTATTTTGGAAATTTCAAGTAATATCAGAGCGTAAAAAATGTACAGACAAAACAATCATTCTCATTAATTTCTAACAGTCGTTTTAAATTATGACTGAAAATTGTAATTATGATTGCAGTAACATTGAAATTATGATTATGATTTCTGTTACATTGTGACTAATATAATATTATGAAACAAAATAGTTTATTATCCAATTGTGGGGCCTAGCATAATTGCAGACGGTGATGAACTCAGGATTATACCTATAAAATATATGCAATTTTTAATTTTTTAAAAAAATAATCCAAAATTATATAAATACGAAGAGCCACCTCTTGCCGGTCCTCTCTATCTCTGCCTCTAGTTGAACAATCTTAAGATTGCGAATTACAACTTAGAGCATAACACACTTTGAGTGTATTTTAAGGGAATACATGAATCTCTAACTAGTTTTATCAAAAATCAAATTAGAGCTCTGAGGGACTGTAATCATATTGTTCATTTTTTTTTTTTTTGTGGAGGCTGGAGAAGCCAAGTTTATGGCATACTTCTTTTTCCCTTGATATGAAAGATTGGATTAGTTTCAACTTACCTGAAAATGTCGGCTCATTTGATAATTGAATTCGCAATTGACATTTGGTATATCTATTCATATTTTGTGGAATTTTCGAAAATAAGAAGATTTTTTATCCTCAGAATATTCCAAAGAGTGATTAGTAATGCTCAGTTAGGCTAAAATTGTCTGAATTTTCTCATAATAAATTGATGCTATCTTCATTCACATGTACCCAGATAATTTGATAGGGATAGTTGATCAAGTAGATCTTCCCTCCCATATGCGATTTTAAACTGGGCGTTGATGAATCTATGGCTGTGTTTGGTAAACAGCTTTTTGGATGCCTGTTAGCTGGTTTAACCAAAATCAGCTGATTGCTGATTGACTTGACAATCAGTTGATTTTGGTATTTGGTAATCAGCTGATTACCCTTAAAAAGTTAAAATTGAAAACGTTGAGGGGACAGCATTTTCAATTAGCTGATTGGAAAAAATGACGAAAATACCCCTAACAAATGTTCATATTTTTTATTTTATCCTTTCTAAAAATTCTTTAAAAATTTAGTAATTATAAAAAGCATATTAATTTAATTTTAAAAAATATTTAATATATAATAATATATTATTTATAATATATATAATAAATTATAATAATTTTAAAAATTATTTAATTTAAAAATATCTAATAATTTAATAATAAATTATAATAATATAATATTTATAAGAAAATTTAATATACTAACTAATATATAAAATTTAAAATATTAAAATAAAAAATATTCAAATAATTTATAAAATATACTCATACCCTTATATGTCATTTTATATGCAAACAGCTGATTTTACCAAACACTCTTATTCAAACAGCTAATGCAATCAGCTGATCAAATCAGTTAACACAATCGGTTAATAGCTAATTGAATCAGCTAACCGCTACAATTATCAACTGATTGCCAAACAAGGCTTATGTCTTCTACTTCCCAAGCAGCAAGGGGCTAATTCAGGACGAGATAGAAAAATTTTTAAGCAGTTTTTCCCATAATTTGAACATTTGTTCTTGTTGAGATCGAGTTGTGAGTTGTGGTTTGTGACTTCTGGTCTTCAGTTTGGAATATTAGAAATCTTAGTTTGGAATCTGACTCTCAATAGTGCCATTTCTCTTATTAAGAGAGATACCACAAGTAGTCACCCACTAGTTCCTCTTATCTATATTGTCAAAGATCTCATGAACCGAAAGTGGGGGATTTCCATATGCCATATTCTCAGGGAAGATAATAAAACTAGGGCTATTATGGCAAGTATTGGTCATTCTTTGGAGATTGGGTCTATCTCTTAAAAGATTTGTTTGGTATGGATAGATTTAAATATATATATCGTAATTTATGTTTGAATAATTATTTTTTATTGTGATTTTTTATTAAAATTTTTTATACTAATTATTTTTTAAAAAATAATAATTATTAAAAATTATATTATTAATTAAAAAATCATGATTATGATTATTAATTAACTTTTTTTTATTATTATTCCAAAAAATCTCCCAATATACTACCTCCTAATCTGGTTCAAGTTTTAAAAAATGATACTGTTGGTATTTCTTTTCCCGAAGTCCACCGAGTATAGCTGGTTTTCGACTTTAGTTCTGTTTTGTTGGTCTTGGATTGTTGTTTAGTCTTCTTTGTCTACCCAAAAAAAAAAATTAGAGCACTGATCCTTATCATAAATGAAAGTGAATTATGCAACAATTGCAATTATTTAGATCTCAAGAAATCCAGATTAAAAAAAAAAATTTCTTGTGTAGATAAAATCTATTATCGAGAGAGGCACGTATGGAAAAGGGGCTGTTGCATTTTGTCATCCTGACATGTGAGTCTTCGGGCATTGTTAAAAATTCAAATGACATCCGTAGCCAAATAATCGTACACACCTATCATCCGGAAAACATGGCCAGTTGTAGGTGGATCGCCGCCTTCCTTCTTCTTCAGATACCTCCGCCCCTACTCATGGTTTGTTCTCTTCCTAATCCATATTTTACTTCAGCAAAGTGGTTGGAACTTAGATCCCTAGAAAAATAAATAAAATATATTTGCAGCTTGCCCGAGGCCATTTGGTTTCTTCTTTTGAATCTTTTCTCCATTGACTGTATTTTTATGAGAAGTACAATTAGTGGAGTGATTCACATAAAAAATATATTTTTATTAAAAGTTAAATTTTTTATAAATTTTTTTTAAAAAATATAAAATTATTCGATTAATATTAAAGAATGACCATTTTTAAAAAGTAATTTTTTGTGTTTTTATTTGATTTGATTTAGAACTTCTCAAAAAAAAATATTAATAAAACGGTTACTATACCTTCAACTATAATACAAAAAAATTATAAGTTTTAATAACTTTTCATTATTTTAGTTCTTTATTTTTTAAAATAATGTATTTAATATTTTTGTATCATAATTTGTTTAACTTATAATTTTATGCTTTTTCATAAAAATGAGAATTAACTTAATGAAATATATACATATATAAGATTAAATTAACTTGTAATTCATATTTGGTTGGAATATATCAATATGCACTTTTAACAATAATGAAAAAATGTATGATTATATCAAATAAAAGAATAAAGTTGTTACTAATTAAATTTTATAAAGATAATTATGTTTTTGTATTCATAAAAAATATAAAAAGTAGAATACACTTAAAGGGAGTAAGTAAGAAATTATAGTAAATAATAATCAACTAAACAATTCCCTTCTTTTTTTATTTTTTGAGAAGCAAAGCTTCCATACTATTACTTTCTTGAAGATTTAATATTTTTTTCGTTTCTTATTATCTATCATATTTTTTAAATAAATTATTTTTAATTTATTATTTTAAAATTTTAATGAAGTGTTAAATATACTTTTTTTAATTTTATTCTTTTATTTTACAAATAAATACTTCATTATTTTTTTTAAAATATCTCAATATATATTTTTTTATTTTTTTATTTTTAATTATTTTAAATTTTATGTATAATAAAAAATAAAAAAATTTAAAAAGTTTCCTAAGAATAAATAAATTAAATTATTTTTTAATATGTATAAAATTAATTAACTATAATAAATAATAAAGATGAAGGAAGTAAGTAATTATAACCGATACAGTAAAGTCCCTTAAAATTCCTCGATCGCAGATACCAATGGCAGAGGACTCAGAGGAGAAATTTGGAATGAAGAGATATCGTTTTCAATAAGGTAAGAGGTTGAAATTTTGAGAAAGTTAGTTGATGTAAAGTACCGGACCTGAAATCATGTGCTGGAGTTGACAAGTCTCTGCGTGTGTGTTGCTAAGGTTTCCATCGTTAAGGTTAGGCTTTCCGTCCAGCGTTATGGCATCGCAGAGTGTTAAACTCAGTTGCACGGATGAGAGTATATTTAAGTAGAGAAAATCTTATACATTCGAATTAATGATCTATATCATAAAACGCATTAATGATCTATAAGTACCTTTATAAATGCCCAACAACATAAATAATAGAATTGAGTTATTATCACATTTTGATAATTTAAATTATAATTTAAATCTCAATATTGTGTCTATAATTTTATTTTAGCATTTTCTACTTCATCAATTATGATATGCTTTAATGGAGAAATGGTTTTTAAATAGAAAATATAACACTATTTGTATTATATTTCTTTTCTTTATCCTAATTATTGATATCTATAAGATTTCGATGGTTATAAATCATTGGTATGTTCATTGAAATGGATCCTTTCATTCTAATCTTGTGATTAGTAACCCTTCAAAAATTTTATTATCTTATTTTTATATGTAATATTCTTAGATTATTCACTACAAAATTGCAAAAATTATATATTTTCTATCAAAATTATGATATTTGCCCTGATAAAATTTCTGACTCTACCATTGGTGATGAAACCCATTCCGAATAAATAATTTAAATGCAAAATCATCAGAGGCTTACAGAGCGCAGTTAAAATCTTCAATTTTACAGTGAAAAAAGGGCAAAGACGAAAGATCTGATAATTTATAGGAAAAATTTATAATATATTATTGATAAATAGTATATTAATATCTCACCAAATCTAATTATTGATATATCTTTATGTAATATGCTATATCTAATAAAAAAATAATATACAATTAAATCTAGTAATATATTAATATACTATTAATGTTGATAATATGATTACAATATTAAACTATGTAAATTGAAATCTAATTAAATTTATAAGCGTACCTGATGTATAATCTAATAGTTTTGATCAGTTTAGATAGTAAAGAATAAAGTTTTACAACCTGTTTCGCCCTTTAGATTGTTCAGAGAAGAAAAGAGATAAAGAGAGAAATTTCAAGAGTGGTAATCCTTTTTTTTTTTAATGACAATTTAATTTTCTATTTATGGTTAGCTTTGTGATAGGAAACAACTGACCATTAAAGAATTGCAGGTTAGACTTTTACCCACATGAGTTTATATATGATTTAACCTATCACGAATCACATATATTGAATCAGAGTCCAATCTATTCTATACGTAATGTTATAATATAAATTACTTAAATAAATATTTCAATAAATTAATTAATGTTAATCCATATAAATATATACAAATAAATTTTTTATTTTTATTTTAATATAACAATCTCCCACTTGGATAGTATTAATTAATTACATAGAATATTTGAAACAACAATAACTAAGCAATTAGTATACATTAAGCTATAAACTTAATTCAGAGAATGAGATTATATAAAATCACTAAATTTGATAGGGAGACAAGTAATGTCTAAATATAATGTCTTATAATCTAAAAGAATAATATATATATAAAATTAGTCTTTTGACCACAATTTAAAAGAGAAATAACTCAAAATCATTGAATTTAATAAGGAAAGAAATTATATATATATATATATATATATATGTAAGCTGCGCAAGACCAAGGACTTTGCGATTTCCTAATGATTCCTTTTTTTAGGAGATCATCTATTTCTTTTCGGCAGTAATCCAGAAGTTCATGGTTCATCTAGATTGGTCTGACCTTTGTAGGAATTTTCCTTTCAGAAAAATCCTTTTCATATGGTAATTCTACCATATGTTGTTTTCTGTTCCAGAAAGCATTTGGAAGATCAGCACAAACATTGCTAATTATCCTTTTTTCTAAAGATTTGATTTTAGATTGAACAATGGGGTTTTGAAGATGTTGTTCAACCTTTTTGAAAGAAATTTCTTGAGCAAGAAAATTTATTTGTACTTCTTTACAGTCTATCAAGTTAATCTGTTGATTTTTCTTGACAAACTGGAAAGTTATTTTATTTCCAAGAACTTTTGTTGAAATTCCTTTATTTGTTACCCTATAGGGTATTAAGGATTGGATAAAGGGATTTCCTAAAATGATTTTGCTGGATAAATTTTTTACGAGTAAAAATTCTTGGTTTGTTTTGAAAGAAGAGTTTACTATTTGGACTTCAGAAAGTTTGAAGTTAATTTCAAGTGGTGATCCGTTTGCAGACTTGATTTTGGCTTTAGTTTTTTCAAAAAATTTCGTTGGAACCAAGCCTTCTTGAATGCAATTAATGTCTGCACTCGTATCAAACAAGGCAACTATTTCCAAATTCCAGTCCTTTTTTATCAGGGTAATTGAAATAAAATATTTTAAAACTAGGATTTTGGAAATAGATCCTATGAAATCATCTTTATCACTTTCTTCATCTCCATTGATTTTTTCTTTTCCTTTTAAAGAAATAGGAGAATCAGGAGTAAACTGAAGATTTTGTAAGATTTCGCCTTGGAGCTTCTGGATTGATTTTAACTCCTTGACTTCAGTTTTTAACAAATTTATTTCAAAATATAAGTCCTGTATAGTTACAGGTTTATTTGATTCTGACTTAAATCTGTCTAAAATATTTTTGAAATTGTAAGAAACTGGATTTAAAAATCCTTTTGAAGAGGAAGGTTTATCCAGAGATTTTCTAATCATTTGGAGATATTCTTGCTTCTTTTCACTTTCAGGATAATTACCAATGATGTCAAAAAGCAAGTTTTGCTCGTTGCTGAGCATATTTACAGAAAACTCTGTAGATTGGTTCTTAGAAATTTCATCATCCTGAGGAAGACAATCTAGTTGCTGAATTAGCTCTCCTTCTTGTTCATATTCTGAGTCAGAACATGCTTCAGCAAGAAGGCTATTTATTTGTTCAAGTATCAGAGCCAGGGGGGAAGTAGGGATGGATAGTTGAGAGCCGTGTCTACTGCTTATGGATGGGTTTTTATGATTCTGCCTAAGTTTTGATTTTGTGTCTGGATATTCTCTGGCATGCATAGTAACATGTGTTCGTAAAGGGGTATAAATCCCAGGCAGGCCGACGAACAGGCATTTATGGGTTGCCTCTATCACCTTTGCTCACATGTGAACATTAAGTCAGTGGCCTAAATGTCCAGAACAAAAGAGTCAAAGCTTAGTTTTAATCATTTAAGCTCCTTTATAAGCAACGACAACTTCACCTATTTATCCTTATGGATCTCTGCGGTTAAGATATCAGCCCCCTGGTCATACATATATTATTTTTATCTACTGTTTATTTTCTGCATTTTACTTTTTTGTTCATCATCTGCTTCATCTGCACTCTCTGCTTATTCACTGTTTACAAATCTTTATGGCAAACAAATTTATCTGATCTTTTTCAAATCGATTTTCTCCAAACAAATCTTTGATCCAATCTGGATCAGAATCAAATACAAAACCCATCTTTACAGATGTTATCAAATTTGAAAATATAAATTAAAAGTTTGATGATTGGGAAATGCCGAATATCCCAGATTATGAACTTTATCTAATCAAAAACTAAAGCTTCTTCAACAGAACTAATTATATAATCAAGACTGTTGAGCAAGCCATTAGAGTAAAACCTAATGATGAAAATTTTACTCTTTTCTCTGGCCAAGAAGCAAAAAAGCTTCGAAAGAAGTATAATTTTATGCATATTGGCTGTATCCAAATAGCTGCCATTTCAACTCTTTGAAAAGGGCTTGATAATGCTATCCTTCTTTATCTCCATGACGGAAGGGATACAAATTTTAAAAATTCCCTTATCGGAGTTGTTGAAACTAGTCTGTCACAAGGACCAATCTACTTCAACTGTTTTCCAGAAATGAAGATAGTCGTTGCAACAGATAAATTTCCAGAAGCTCTTTTAAAGCTTCAAGTCAAATTGCATAATTATACTATGGAACCAGGCCAGATCCCTGTTGTGATCATTTACCGAATCCATTATAAATTGCACAACTCTTTCGCATCACTTTGCGTAAAGCCACCAACACAGAAAGGAGAGACAATCTTCTTTCAAACTAACGTCACAAAGGTTAACTTATCTGTCCCAATGAAAACAATATGGGATAAGTTAAGTTGGCCAGAAAACTGGGAATTTCAGAACGCTGTTAAACCCCAGGAGATTCCTACAAAGGCAATCTCGAGAATAGAAACCATGCCAGATGGTTCTGCCTCTATTTTCATTTTAAATAGAAATAGGATTGAAGACTTCATAGAAGCCGAATCCTCCTCACAAGCTGATCAGACCAAAGGAAAAAATTTGGTTGAAGGGCAAAGAAGATCTTGTTCCGGAAGAATCAGTTCTAAAACTTTTTCGAGAACTGGGTCTTCAAGAGGATCAATTTCTTCTAGAAAATATTTTTCCTCAAATCCTTCTACTATCAACATTGATTTACGTGGTGTTGATAATAGTACAAATATTCCAACGTCAGTTTATGACCAAACCATCCAAATTGAAGAAGATGAGAAAGATGGCGAACTAATGGGTCCAGACAGTGACATAGCCTCTGGATCTATTGGCTCTCCTACTGCCTCACAAATCTGCCCTAATGACCAAATTTTATTATGAATTATCAAAAATAGTTTGTAATTGATAAGGAATATTTGAGGAAAGAATTTTATTCTGTAGAATTCCTTCATCAAAGAACCTGATTTTTAAATAAATATAAGGGTCAAGAAAGGCAAAAAATTCAGGAAAGATATCATCTCCATATGGAGATATTTGAGAAAAATATATCTTTCTTTGAATGGTTTGAGCCATATGCAAAAATGAACCAAATAGATTATCCTTTTAAAGGATCAAGATCTGTGAATGTTATCACACACAAATGGACTACTACGAAAGGCGAGAAGATCGTTGTAGAACTTCCACCTAAGAGTTCATTCCAAATCCAGATAACAGACCCAAAGAAGCCAATTGTCGCATACTCATTCAAAACAAAGGAGTATCGTGAAGAAGAAACTGTTATGGCCAAAGACATCGCTTCGGTGATTGAACAAAATAACTACACAAATAGGTATCTCCAATCTCTTGGAACTCATATGATATCTGTTAGTAGAAATAGTTCTGTCGTTTCTGAAAACCTTGCAGGTGAAACCTCTAGAACTAAAAAGGTTTTAGAAAACCCTCTTTTTAAACCTTACCAAATCCCTCATGAAAAACAAATACCCCTGTCTAGAGAATCTACCTTAGCCAAGGTAAATAAAATGATAGAGGAACTAAACCAAAAATTAGATCAGGTTTATGTAGATGAATCTGAAATACCTAAATTTGCCAAATCTGTCACAGGAAAAATTGTAGGAGCTCTTGACAATTGTTCTGAAACATCTTCAGATGATTGCTAAGTCAACCCTATCAAACAAGAACCTAGGGAAAACAACTGGAGACAACCCCAGAAGATGTATTACCCTAGAGCTACTCCTCCTGACTTAGTGTTAGAAGAGAAACCCAAAGTTATTCAGAATTCCTATAGCGGGAACAACATCTATGAATGAAATATAGATGGAAAATTTGAATACGAGATCATAAACACCTTACAACAAATGGGAATGGTTAGTGTAGCCTACCAATCCAGCCACCACTGTAGTGATGTTGCCATCTGCCATTACTTAATCTCTGGCTTTTCAGGCCAGCTTAAAAGTTGGTGGGATGACCATATCACAGAAATAGAAAAAACTCAAATATTAGAGGCTGTTAAACGTGATAGGAATGGAGATATCCTTTTAGGAACTGATAATAAGCCAATTCCTGATGCAGTTAACACCCTCATCTACACAATAATTAGACATTTCATAGGTGATCCAACTTTCTGGAATGATAAATCTGGAGACTTACTTTCCAACCTTAGGTGTAAATCTCTATCTGACTTCAGATGGTATAAGGACATGTTCTTTACAAGAGTTTTCACAAGACCAGATAGTAACCAACCTTTCTGGAAAGAAAAGTTTTTAGCAGGACTCCCTATAACCTTAGGAGACAAAGTCCGTTTAGAAATAAGAAGCCTTTACGGTGAACAAATCCCTTATGACCAACTAACTTATGGAGAATTAGTTAGTCATACTCAAAAGGTAGCTTTAAGAATCTGTCAAGACGATAAGATTCAGAAACAACTTGCTAGGGAGAATGCCCAACATAGGAAAGAATTAGGGTCTTTCTGTGAACAATTCGGGTTACCCTGCACCAAAAACTTCAAACCAAAACATAGAAAAAGGGCTAAACAGCTAATGTTACAGCCACCACCAAACCCTCGTCATAAGGAAAGACGTTCTTCATCCAACCAACAAAAAAGAAGAAAATCTCTTCCTTTATCAACTCAACCTCAAGATATTAGGCCAGTATGTTACAAGTGTGAAACACCTGGACATATAGCTAGATACTGTAGGTTAAGACGAAGAATAAACCAGTTAGGTTTAGATGAGCCTGTCCTTGAACAAATAAATAGCCTTCTTGCTGAAGCATGTTCTGACTCAGAATATGAACAAGAAGGAGAGCTGATTCAGCAACTAGATTGTCTTCCTCAGGATGATGAAATTTCTGAGAACTAATTTACAGAGTTTTTTGTAAATATGCTCAGCAACGAGCAAAACTTGCTTTTTGACATCATTGGTAATTATCCTGAAAGTGAAAAGAAGCAAGAATATCTCCAAATGATTAGAAAATCTCTGGATAAACCTTCCTCTTCAAAAGGATTTTTAAATCCAGTTTCTTACAATTTCAAAAATATTTTAGACAGATTTAAGTCAGAATCAAATAAACTTGTAACTATACAGGACTTACATTTTGAAATAAATTTGTTAAAAACTGAAGTCAAGGAGTTAAAATCAATCCAAAAGCTCCAAGGTGAAATCTTACAAAATCTTCAGTTTACTCCTGATTCTCCTATTTCTTTAAAAGGAAAAGAAAAAATCAATGGAGATGAAGAGAGTGATAAAGATGATTTCATAGGATCTATTTCCAGAATCCTAGTTCTAAAATATTTTATTTCAGTTACCCTGATAAAAAAGGACTGAAATTTGGAAATAGTTGCCTTGTTTGATACGGGTGCAGACATTAATTGCATTCAAGAAGGCTTGGTTCCAACGAAATTTTTTGAAAAAACTAAAGCCAAAATCAGGTCTGCAAACAGATCACCACTTGAAATTAACTTCAAACTTTCTGAAGTCCAAATAGTAAACTCTTCTTTCAAAACAAACCAAGAATTTTTACTCGTAAAAAATTTATCCAGCAAAATCATTTTAGGAAATCCCTTTATCCAATCCTTAATACCCTATAAGGTAATAGATAAAGGAATTTCAACAAAGGTTCTTGGAAATAAAATAACTTTCCAGTTTGTCAAGAAAAATCAACAGATTAACTTGATAGACTGTAAAGAAGCACAAATAAATTTTCTTGCTCAAGAAATTTCGTTCAAAAAGGTTGAACAACATCTTCAAAATCCCATTATTGAATCTAAAATCAAATCTTTACAAAAAAGGATAATTAGCAATATTTGTGCTGATCTTCCAAATGCTTTCTGGAATAGAAAACAACATATGGTAGAATTATCATATGAAAAGGATTTTTCTGAAAGGAAAATTCCTACAAAGGCCAGACCAATCCAGATGAACTATGAACTTTTGGATTACTGCCGAAAAGAAATAGATGATCTCCTAAAAAAAGGAATCATTAAGAAATCGCAAAGTCCTTGGTTTTGCGCAGCTTTTTATGTCAATAAAAATGCTAAAATCAAACGTGGTACACCTAGGCTTGTGATAAATTACAAGCTTCTCAACACTGCACTGCAATGGATTCGGTACCCGATCCCAAACAAAAAGAATTTGCTAAATAGACTTTATTCGGTAAAAATATTTTTCAAATTTGATTTGAAATCTGGCTTTTGGCAAATTCAAATTAAACTTGAGGACCATTATAAAACAGCATTTACTGTCCCATTTGGTCAATACGAATGGAACGTAATGCCATTACAGTTTAAAAAATGCTCCCTCAGAGTTTCAAAGGATTATGAATGATATTTATAATCCTTACTCCAAATTTCTCTTGGTTTATATTAATGATGTTTTAGTTTTCTCTGAAAACATTGATTAACATTTTAAACATCTCAATATATTTCTTGATATTACAAAAAGAAATGGTTTAGCTGTTTCAAAAATTAAATACTCTTTATTTCAAATAAAAATTCAATTTCTTGGTCATCATATTTATCAGGGAACTATAACTCCGATTGAAAGATCAATTGAGTTTGCTGATAAATTCCTTGAGCAAATAATTGACAAAAATCAACTTCAAAGGTTTTTGGGTTATTTAAATTATGTCTTTGATTTCTTCCCAAACCTTTTCAATCTTATAAAACCTTTGCATGATCGTCTTAAAAAGAGTCATCCTCCTTGGACTGACATGCATACAAAAATAGTCAAGCAGGTTAAAGACCAAGTCAAAAGTCTTCCCTGTTTACAAATTTCAAATCCCACCGTGCCAAAAATTATTGAAACTGATACATCAGATTTAGGCTACGGTGGCATTCTAAATAAATTTTAAACAGCAAAAAGCATGTAGTTGCATTTGCATCAAAACATTGGAATTCTGCACAACAAAATTATTCAACACCTAAAAAGGAAATTTTAGCAATTGTTTTGTGTGTTCAAAAATTTCAATTTAAGCTTTTAAATAAAAAATTCTTAATCAAAGTAGACTGTAGCTCAGCCAAATCTGTTTTACAAAAGGATGTTCAAAATATTACATCTAAATAAATTTTTGCTAGATGGCAAGGTATTTTAAGTGTTTTTGATTTTGAAATTGAACACTTAAAAGGATCTTCAAATTCTCTCCCTGATTTTCTAACTCGAGAATTTTTACACGGACAGTCCTAGCAAATATGAGGAAAACCAAAAAATCCAATCCTCCTGATCCAAATAAGCGGAAACCCACCGCTGAAGAAAAGGCCAAACAAATAGCCACTTCTTCAAACAAATCTAAACCTAAATCCTCATCATCAAGACCACTTCAAGATGATGATTTCCAAATAGAGGTTTTGCAAGCCTTAGCAGCCTCAATCCAAAAACCCCTTAAAATAGAGAAAAAATCTTGGGCTGATATCGCCGAAGAAGATCAAAAAGCCCAAGAACTTATTCTTAGCCAATCTGAAATTCTGAAGGCTATAGCCAATCAGAAAAAACAAATTACCAAAGCAGGAACTTCCTCCAAATCCATAGTTCCGGCCACAACCAAATTCGTAGCCACAGTTGGTCCCAAACCACCTAACGCTACAATCAAATATATCAAAAAACCAAACCCCCAGAACCTGTTATACACAGAACCTAAATACTGGGCCTCCAATCCTTTAGACCTCATTCCAAAGGTCTTCCCAAAAAATTGGCATTTTGTACTAAAATCTTTTTTGCATACCAGAGAATTCTACCAACATATTTTAGAAGACTCTGGCTCTGTGTTTATTGAACATCACAGAAGCAAAGAAAATCTAAATCTGATAACTCATTCGAGTTTCAGAATCTAGAAAATCATCACCTCTCAAGAATGAGGCCTGAAACCATTCAAGGTGAAAAAATTTGAAAAACCTTTTCAAACAAATCTTATAGGGTATTCATATTGAGATTAACAGGAAGCCTGGATGAATACTTTATGTTTTCAAAACAAAATCAATAAGCATTCTTGGCTGATTTTCTTTCTTTGCAATGCCAAGTATCAAATTCCCAGTTAGTTTGTAAGATGGTGGAACATCTTCGGACCAATTGAAGGAATTCTTCCAGCAAATATCAAAAGGGGATGGAAAACTTTTCGTGATAATTTTAATTACGAAAATCAAGGAAAATTTTCTATCTTTTTACAATTTTTTCTCAGAATTGGCCTTCCTTGGTGCTATTTCTGGGATTATCAATTTGCCTAAAATCCTGAAGGAAATTATCCGATTCTCCAAAGAATTGGTTCTGTCAAATGGTGGGCAAAATTCAAATACTTCTATATGGCGGAGGAACCTCAAATTAAAAAATGGTTCAAAAGGCATCCTGAATTCAACAAGGATCCAAGAAAAGGAACCAACCAGTTCCTCCAAACCAAATTAAATTTCATAGCTGCTCTTGTGACAGCCTCAAATCCTGACGAATGGCTCTCCAAACTAGAAGACATTCGTACTATGATGAAATCTAAAACTGAAGTTTAATCTCAAGCTTCAAGCAACTCCCCTACAAAGTCTCAACACTCAGAAGAATCTAAGGAAGAAGAAGAAGACTATGCTCAATCAAATGAGGATGACTGCTATGGCATTGACCTTGAAGAAGTCAGTCTTGAAGATCTAACCTGAGCCATCAGATGATGAGACTCAATCTGAAGCCATTAGATGCAAATACCGGAGTCAAGTCCAAAAGTGTCGGCACCAGAAGACAAATTCGGCAGCCGATGGAAGACAGCATCTTTGGATTCTCTAACAAATCAGTTTGCTTTCTGTCACTTTTCCTTTTTCGTTGACAAAAGCTAAATTTACTGTAGAACTTTTACTATTTATTTTTCCTGTTTACCCAAGGGTAGAAACTGTAGAAGTCTACTATAGAAATAGGAATAAATATCTGCTTATATAAGCAGAATCCCAAATGTAAGAACCAAGCGTTCATAAAGCCTCACTATAAGCTCTCTGCCTGCTGGTTCTCTTCCTCCTCCCCTATCTTTGTAAGCTTATGTTTTCTCAATAAAAGAATTTCTTTACAGTCCGCTTGTGATTCCTACTTCTATTCTTCTCCTCTCTTCTTTTCTTATCACTTAGGGGGCCTCCCCAGGGCCAATTGGTATCATTTATATATATATATATATAACACATTACCAATATTTCAAAATCCAAACTAAGCAATGATATGTAAGTGGTCTCAGACAGTAACAAATAAAACAAGCATATCTCAGACTCCCACTAAACTTAAACTTCATCTAAAGATTTAACAAGATCTATATGAGTCATATAATTCTTAAATATTCCTATAGGTAAGCCTTTAGTTAACAGATTTGTCAGCATATCTCCACTTGGGATGTGTTCAATACGAGCCCAAGATTCAATAATCTTCTCTCTAACAAACAGGAGTTTAACATTAAAATGTTTAGTACAGTTGGAATTCCTGTGGTTTTAAAAGAAGTACATAACAAAAAAATTATCATAAAAAATCGTTAGAGGTCATGATATAGAATCAACCAAAGGCATGCTAGATATCAACTTTCTCAACTACACAGCCTAACAAGTGATCTCATAACATGTGATATACTCTGCTTTCATAGTTGAGGTAATTGTAAGTGTTTGCTTAACACTTTTCCATAGATGTAGTAATTTTCAACATGATAACACAACATGAATACGACATGAGTTATATGGATTTAGGTCAGGCTTATTCGGGTTCGGGTTATAAGCGGGTCGATTCATCTAACCCGAATAATTTTCATATTAGATTCAGGTCAACTTGCATAACTCGTCTTAATCTGTTTAAGTTATATGGGTTGTTAATGGGGTTAACCTGATTCGTGTAATCCATATAACCTGTAAAAATAAATTATATAATACAAAAATGTATTAGTTATTAATTTATATGAAATAAAAAATTAATATAAACGGGTTAATAAATAGGTTTTGATCAAGTTAAATGAATTATGTTATTATTATATAAACATATTATACATAGTCGGGTTATACGAGTAGTGTTGGGTTAATCTGTTTATTAAACATGTCATATTCGGGTTCACCGTAAATGGGTTAAGACCATACCTCAACCTAACATGAACTCGACCCACCGACCCGAATTGTCACCCCTACTTTTTCATGAAACAGCTCTTCCAAACATCATAAAAATATATTCAAATGTTGACTTATGATCATGTATATATGAAGCATAATCCGAATCTAAATTGTTAATATGTGTCCTAGGAATCAATCATATAGATGATTGAAATAATATACAATGTATTATATTTTATTTTAGGTAATTTAATTATTATATTTTATTTTCATAATTTTATTATTATTCTGCGTGATTTATAACTTAATATAATAATTATCTTTAGAATAACTTCGCTATTCCTAAAATGTCCCTAGTCAAGTATTATTATGAAAAGGATAGTAATAATACATCGAGACTAGCATGTATAGTGACTGATGATTATGAATCAAGGATATGTGATATCAAATCAATACATGAGTATATTGTTAGTGAAAAATGTACTGGACTGACCCACTATGAAAATATTGCATGGATAGACGTGTCATAAGTTATTCTCATATGATCACAAATACACATAAACCTTTGACTTGAAATCACTACAATTCTCTACATGAGGAATTACTCACTTTAATATTGTCCTATGTCACCTTTAATCAGGATGACGAATAAGGCATTGATTGAGTGTGTCATGAATCGTGTAGAGGGAAGTGAGTGATGTAGATGGAATTTTGTTACTCTTGTATAATAGAGAAATATCATTGGGCCCCTTAATTGAGTAAGATTAAGAAATACATGGTCATGCACAATTGGATTAATATGTAATATTAATTATTTATTTTAAGTTTACTCAGTATTAAGAAATATAAATTGAACATTGATGAGGATGACACACTCCATACCTCCAGTTCAATTCGGATATTATTATAAAAGGGATTATGATGTAAAACATTGATCATATATTAAGTGGATATCGAATCACAGACATTCTTACTACTTGAGTGGCAGTGATGTATTGCTAGATATCACTCACTGTCTATGGCTCAATAATGAGTCATTATCAACGCAGTAAGAACCTACAAGGTCATACAAAAGAAGTAAGAATAAGATAATAATTAATTAGATTTTAATTAGATTAATATTCAATTAATTAAATTTATTTTCGTGCATATATATATTATTAAATAATAATATATTTTTCACATAATAAATATAATTATTATTATGTGATATTATTTGATATTAAAGTAATATCAAATAATTACGTTATCATATATTAGATAAACATATTATGAGATAATATTATTTTAATATTTGATAACTATATGCAATTATCTAATAATTAAGATAATTATATTATGAGATAATATTATTACTTAATATTAAATAATTAATAGATAAGTCCTATCTCTCCTTATTATCTCTAAGATAAGGATAAGATGAGTTATTAAGTGTGATTAGAATTTTGAAAGCATTATCCTAGTAGGACTACGATTGTGACTTGCCTAAGTTCTATAAAAGGGAACTTAAGGGTAGCACTTTTGAAACACGCTCATAAGCTTTCCAAAATTCTAAATCACTTAGAAAACATCAAATCATAATTCCTAGAGAGAGAAACGCATCCTAGCAGATTTGTGGAGGGTGAGAGGTCGTTGTTCACTCTGTGTGGATACCATAGAGACATTATACCTTCCGGCCTGCGTTTGATTCATCCGCTCTCAAGTTTTGATCAGTAGAAACACGAGTACCCAATAAGTAAAATCCTAATCATTAATTTGTGCTTTTTACATGGATCCTAAGTAGAATTCGGATCAAATTTTAAATTTTCACTGCATGTAATAATCCAAATTCCCGACATGAATAACTAACAATCTTAAGTAAATCAGATCTTCTATAAGTCAAAATGTGATTCTTGGTATCTTGAAGATACCTTATTATCTTCTTAGTTACTTTTTAATGATCTATCCTAGGGTCACTGAAGTATCTTCCAAGAACACTAATAACAAAAGTTATATCTGGACGAGTGCATGCTTGTGCATACATAAGACTACCAATATTTCAGCCCTTTCAACATCAGTTTGAAAGCCTTGTGATTGAGATAATGTATCACCTTTTTGAGTAAGTACAGGACTGAAAGTACAAGTATTTATTTTAAATCTTTTTAGCACTCATTTAATGTAATTAGCTTGAGACAAACCTAAAATGCCACGAGTTCTATCACAGTGGATTTGAATTCCAAGAATGAAATATGCTTCCCTAAGATCCTTCATATCAAAATGGTATGACAATATGCGTTTTGACTCATTTAAAAAATTTATTGAGTTACTGGTTAGTAGAATATCATCAACATAAAGTACTAAGATAATAAAATTATTCCCATCAAATTTCTAATAGATACATTGATCCAAAACATTCTTAATGAATTCAAGAGAAGTAATGACCTTATGAAACTTCATGTGCTAGTGCTTAGGAGCTTGTTTTAACCTAAAAATGGATCTACGTAATCTACTGATAAATGCACAATTGCACTTAAATTTTATGTATTTTATCACTTATTTACTTAGTATCTTGTGCAAATTAATTGAAAAGGGTACTTAAATGCTCAATATTTTATTTTCAGGTTTTGAAGTGACACATTTGAGCATTAGAAAAGGATCCGGAGTCAAAACCGTGCAAATTGTGGAGAATCGAAGCAAGGTTGCTCACCTGGTAAAGAACACGGGGTATGGGAACCCCGTGTGGAAGGCCGTGTTTCTTTCTGAAATGCTTCGAAGCTTCACTGAGCTACTCGCAGAAGAACACGGGGATGAACACGGGACGTGTCACACCCCGTGTACCATACTGCCTGACACTCCGTAAGTAAACACGGGGGGTGTCATACCCCATGTATCATGCTGCTCAACCTTCGTAGAGGAACACGGGGTACAACACGGGCAGTGTCATACCCCGTGTACATTACCCGTATAAGTTTTGTGCCAAAATTAGAAAGGAGAAGGAGGAGAACCGAAAATTGAAAAGGGGAGCCATCAGTAGAAACCCTAGGAGAGACCCAAACTCACCAAGGGCAACTGCTAACCTTGGATTCAAGCAAAGGATTGAAGATTCAAGCAAGGAATTTATAGAGCTTCATGATTTGTTTGATTTCCCTTTCTGTTTTCTGGTTTTCTGCTAATTGTATAATGACTTCACACTAAACCCTAATGCTCAGCTAGGGTAAACTTGTTCATGAATTTATGGATTTGATTTTTATATAATCTAGCTTGATTTACTATTTATTTATAATTTGATTATGCTGTTTTGTATTTCTACAGTTCAATACTTCCGGAATATTGGATTTGTGTGATAGATTAGTTAATTCTAGGTTGGAATGACTAATTAATTAATCGTACCTTGCATGATCATTGGGAATATCAATTAGACTTAGGAATTGAGCTAATTGGATTCTTTTGCACAGGATGAAATGTCTAAGAATGGATTCTAAAGCAATGTTAATGCAACCTAGATGAGTGATTACTAGAGAAATTCTGGGCACTTAATCCTTTGGTTAGTAGCTAGTAGCCTTGCAATGAGGTATAGCTTATTTTTGGTAATCCAGTAATCTAAATTAACAGTAAACCAAGTTAGAGGATTATCTTCATTCCATAATGAAATGTACAAGGGAACCCTAAGCTGAGTACACTTTCATCTCGTTTGAATTAGATCTTTTTTATCATTTTACCTTTAATTCACAATATTAATCGGTACACCTAGATAATTTACCTCGAAATTTAGTTAGTATTCAACATTCAATCCCTGTGGAGACAATATCTTTTATACTATAACTCGACTAAACTTGTGCACTTGCGGGATCACGTCATCTACATACCAAGTACTTTTTGCTAGGTTCAACAAAACCATCGGGCTAAGTCCTGTAAACTTTTTCATACAAGTCTCCATTTGGAAAGGCAGTTATAACATCCATATAATGAAGTTTAAGGTCAAATTATGCAACAAGTGCTAGGAGAAAAGGTCTCTATATAAATAATTCCTTCCTTTTGATTATAGTATTTAATTACGAGTTTGACTTTATACCTTTTAATCTTACCAATGGTGCCCTATTTGATTTGAAAGACCTATTTACAATTGACTGGCTTGTATCCATTTAGTAACTTAATAAGCTCCCATATGTGATTATAATGCATAAAGGAAATTTTATTATTCATAACCTCTTGCCACTTAGAAGAATGAGGACTTAACATTGCTTGCTCAAAATAAATAGGATTTGTCCCATCAATAATGTTTGATTCAAACTCCTGCAAGTACACAATATAGTTATTCGATATTGCAAGCCTCCGGACCCTTTGAGATCATCTTAATTCAATGGCTCGTTGATTAAGTTCTTCATTTATCTGATCTGGATTTTCAACATTATCTCCTCCAATGGGTGAAAGTGTTAGAACAAGTATAGGCAAAATGGTGCTCTCATCACGCAGGGTACTGAACTCCAACTATCCAAGTCATCTTCAAAATAGAATGCTCAATCAGACTCAATGATCTTGATAATATGAGTAGAATAATAAAATCTGCAACATCTTGATCCAATACAACACCTAATGAAGAATTCACCAATTGTTCTGGAGTCTAATTTCTTCAACTAGAGATTATATGGTCTCATTTCTGCCAAAAAATGTTTCAAATTGGGTTCTTTCTAATAAAGAGCTTATATGGAGTCTTTGGAACTGACATATTGAGTACTTGATTCAAAATATATATCGCAGTCTTTAGGGCCTCACCTTATAAGAATTCTAGCAATAAGGAGTAACTAATCATGCTTCTAACCATGTCCATTAAAGTACAGTTACATCTTTTTGCAACCCTATTTTATTGTAGTATGCCAGACATTATATACTAGGCCTTAATATCATATTTTTGTAGAAATAAAGCAAATGGATTGGGATTTTTGCCCGCTTTAGTATATCTTATATAATACTCTCCAGCCCTATCTAATCTAACACATTTTATGGCTTTACTAGTGTTTAACTTAACTACGCCTTAAAGTTCTTGAACACATTTAAAGACTCTAACTTTTCATGTATAAACTCAATCCAACTATATTTGGAATGGTCATTTATAAATGTAATGAAGTATTTAAAACCTCCAATAATTGTAGGTGTAATTAGCCCACATATGTCAGTGTGTATCAGGTCCAAAATATTTTAAGACCTTCGTGCTCCCTTGTTTATAGCTTTAGCAGGAAATTTTCCTTTAATGCAGTCAATGCAAGTTTCAAAATTTGAGAAATCTAGATCTAATAACACACCTTACTTAACTAATCTAGATTTAACAACATACCTTACTTGACCAATCTTTCTAATTTCTCTCTAGAAATATGGCCCAATCATCAATGCCATAAAATAGAAGAATTCTCACACATTCTAAGACGTTTATGCCTAATCATAACATTGATGGGTACATCAGAAGAGACAATAGAACAATCATTCAAATTCAAATGATATAAACTATTTTATAAAGTGATAGCACCAACAACAGTAGAATTATAATAATTTTCAATCTTTCCATTTCCTTGCTAGAAGAAATAACTACAATTATCCAAAACAAAACTAGAAATCAAATTCCTTCTTGCAGAAGGTACATAAATGACATTATTCAAATCCAAAATATGTTTAAAAGATAAATACAAAAAAATTGATCCTATATATTTAACTTCAACTTTACTTTTTACTGCTCCTAAGACAATCCTCTCTCTCTCTCACTTAGGATCTATCGATTTTTGAACCCCTATAAGAAATTTGCAATATGAACAATTGCACTAGAATCTAACCATAAAAAATTGCAAGATGTCTTAAGATTATTGGACTCAAAATATACTAGAGCTAGAAGGGTAAAATTGGAATATGTACCTTCCTTCTCATGCTTATTCTTTAACTTATAGCACTCAAACATCTTGTATCTAAGGATCTTGCAATAATTGCACTTGCTCTTAAATTTCTTCTGTTATCCTTTGCCCTTTTCACCACTTGAAACTAGGCTCTTTAGATATCTACATATTTAGTTTCTTTCCTTTCTTATCATTCCCACTTGACTTACTGTTGGAGCCCTGAGATAAGTGATTAATAAAAGGTAGCTATGAGTTACTCTTCATGATCTCTTCTTCCTTAGTTACTAAGGAAATCATTTAGTCTACTGACCACTCTACTTCTTATGAATTATAGAAAGTCCTTAGGTAGCTATATTTAGAAGGCAATGATTGAAGGACTCTATAAACTAAAGTACTCTTTCCTAAATCAACGTCATATGATCTTAACTTATTATAATAGTGAATCATCTTCATGATATGCTCTTTGACACTTGAAACTCTGTCATAGCAAGTGTTGTCAAGTAAGGAGAAGTAATAGACCTTTTAAGTCTTGTTAACCTTTCTGAATTTCTCTCCAATAATTTTCATGTATTCCACAACAGTGTCCTTATCTAGGATACTCTCTCTAATTCTTTTCTTAATAATGAATTTGATCACTGCCAAACAGATCCAGTTTGAGTTATACCATTACTTGTGAAAGGTCTTATCTACAGCACTAAACTTAAGTAGAAGATCAGGTAACTTCGATTCTCTAAAAGTCAAATCTTTCTTAGAAATTGTCAAGTACATATTTAAAGACCCTTTACACTCATCATAGTTTGTTCTATTAAGAGTTTTCACCACAGATAGCTGTTGAAAGGTTGAGATTGACGCTACAAAATTAGGAAATATTAATTTTGTGAGCACAACATAATTATTATACAAGATTCCCAATTAAAACAAAATCAGTCAAGCAATTATATGACAAAATGGCATCAACAAAATTATATATATTATATGATTTAGCTTGTATAATTCCTTTCTCAATAGTGAACTTGATTACTATCAAATAGATCTGGTTTGACTAATACCATTACTTGCGAGAGGTCTTATCTACAGCACTAGACTCAAGTAGAAGATCAATTAGCTTTGATTCTTTAAAAGTCAAATCTTTCTTAGAAATTATCAAGTACATGTTCAAAGACCCTTTATACTCATCATAGTTTATTCTATTAAGAGTTCTTACCACAGATAGCTATTGAAAGGCTGAGATTGATGCTAAAAAATTAGGAAATATTAATTTTATGAGCAGAACATAATTATTATACAAGATTCCTAATTAAAACAAAATCAGTCAAGCAACTATATGACAAAGTAGCATCAAGAAAATTACATATACTAAATGATTTGGCTTGTACAAAAGTTTATACAAGAATGTAATTAACATAATCATATCGATAACGTACAAGAAATATTGAAACATTAAAATGCTGCATGCCTATCTAAAAGAGTTCAACCTTTAAAAAATTACATTAACAATATCATATCAATAGGGTATATCCACTATCAATTACATTAATAGCCTTGTTATAATCCTAATCTATCATTGGTATGAATTAAATAATTTTAGTATCTATACATGTATAAAATTACATTATTAAGGATTCAATAATTTCTCAAACATACCTAAACTCACAACCAAAGAGAGTGACTTATCACCAAGCCTAGAAATATTGTGAATAATATTGATAAATTTTTACAAGCCAAAATTCCATAAATAAATAATATTTTCACACATCATAATTCTTATAAAATTTAAAATAAATATTTAATAGTCACAAAAAATTTCAAAAAAATAATAGATATATAGAAAATTAAAATTTACACAATTGGGCCAAAATCCAAGCCCAAAGGCCTAGCACGTGAGCTACACACACATAGGCCCATGCAGGAGCCTAGCTAGAACGAGGTTGTTTTCAACCCCCAACTCCACCAACTCATTCATGGCACCTTTCCCACCATTGATGCTACTCCAAGGCTTCAAAAATTAGGTTTTTATGCTATTTTAATGCAATAAACTCCATCTACTTCAATTTTGACACTTACCCATGTATTAGTTGGAAGAAAAAGGCTAAAAATTATGCAAATAAAAGCCTACAAAATATATAAAAATTTAAAAATTTTCATGCTTTCTATTTGCAATATTCACAAAAATAAAATGTAATCAAGTAATAGTATGATGTTCTACATATCCATACAACTAGAATTCATGATTTAATTGAAAGAAAATTAATCCTTATTGTCTTAGAATCAAAATCCCCCAATTTCAATGGTTCCATGTATCAAAAAAGATAAAAATTGGAAATTTTATGAATTTTGCCAAGATTAATTAAATTAATCATAATCAAATAATTGATATAATCATACTAATAATTAATATTAACATATTATCAACATTGCTTTAATACCATCTATTGATAAGATGATTAAAATATTAAACAATGTAAATTGAAATCTAATTGAATTTATAAGTGCACCTGATGTATAATCTGATGAAGTTATGATCAGTCTAGACAATGATGAGTGAAGTTTTGCAACCTACTTTGCCTTTTAGGTTGTTCAAAAAAGAAAAAAGATAGAGAGAAAAATTTCAAGAGTGGTAATCCTTTTTTTTTTTCCGAATGATAATTTGATCTCTCTATTTGTGGTTGGACTTGTGATAGATAGAAAATTACTAACCACTAAAAAGCTGCAGGTTAGAACCTTTGCTTATATGAGTTTATGTATGGTCTAACCTATTACAAAACATACATATTGAACTAGGACCTAATCTATTCTATACTTAATATTAAAATATAAAATTAATTACTTAAATAAATATAATAATAAATTAATTAATACTAATCCATATAAATATATACAAATAAATTATTTATTTTTATTTTAATATAACAATTAATACATTGGTACACTGAATCCTCTTCCTAATATACAAGTGTTTGAAGAAAGACATTTACATTCTAGGGCATTTACTCTTTATATGCACTAAATCAATTAAAAGAGATATAGACTATTATTACTAGGCTTTAATATATTAACCTTTGACCGGTGCAAATGAAAATACGAAGAAAGAAAGAAATTTAAAAAATGGGAAATTTTTTTAATATTTTAATATGTAAAAATAATTATTATTATATTTTTCTTTTTCCATCAAACTAAGAAAAAAAGTTTAAATTTTAAAATTTTCTCATATTTTTCTCCCCCTTCTATGCTTCCAAGCATAGGATGAATGAATTCTCTATCTACCGAATAATTTAATGTACAAAACAAAAATGCTTGAGCATAATCAAGAATATTTCGAATTTCTAGATTCAAACTAACTTTCAAGTCTTGTCATTATTTAACTAAAAGGGCAAATTCACATGGATTTTTTTTATAGCAAATTCACATGGATAATGCATAGTGTAAAATTCACATCCAATTATCCAACAAGATCACCTTTTACATATCTCATTCGATACTTTCACAAGAATGTAAAGAATTTAAAGCTGAAGATTTGACGTTAATTTGATCGATATCGACCAAGCAGAAGGGAATCTCTTGTAAGGGCTCTGGACTTGTAGAGCGGGCGGCTTGCAAACTGCAATCTTTTTTTTTTTTTCCTCTCTTTCTCTTCAAATCAAATTCTTTTTCATTTAACAAAAGGCAGAAGTCATAATCCATCATTTCAACTGCTCATCACGCGCGTCTTCCTTGTACTCTTTCTTGTGTGTTAATTAATTTGGATATGAATTTGAACTGAAGGACAATAATAGAAGCAAGTAGAAAAAATGCAAAAAAATATCTCTTTGTTTCCTTCCATACATTTTTATACATTTATTTTTTTTACTTGCAAAGAACCATTAGTATTTTGTTCTCTCACATAAAAGATACGGCCCTTTTCCGAAAAGAATTTTTTTGAATTAAAAGATTAATGTTTTCTGTTTTAAGTCTGACAGCAATACAGATATTTAAACTTAGGACTTCATGCAAAGTACCCAAAACGCTTATTATAAATTCATTTTATTAGCTTATTTTAAACTTTTTTTTTTAATTTCTCGTCATTATGATAAAATTTTGAAACTGCATGAAACAACAATTTATAAAGTACATAGAGATATAAAACAGAGGCCAATGGAATTTAGAAAAAGAAAGGGGTGGGGGAATACATCTGAGTAAGATTCTCTTCTTCTGAATTTAAACCTCCAAATTTCATAATAAGCATAGGCCCACGCTATTTTTTTTTTTTTTTTAAGATGATTTCCAAGCCTAAAGAGAGATATGATGGAGAGTGACAGAATAGACTGAGGGCTTAAAACAGTAATTATTATACTATATACATTCAATTCAAATAAGATATGATATTTTGATTGTATAATGAATTATATTTTTTAAATAAATTACAAAAAATATAAATTTTGACAGAAGTTATAAGAGCAGTGAGTGAGAGCTAATAAAGCATAAAGTTGCAAAATGTTCAAAAAAATAATAATACAATAATATACTGGTATGTTAATGAATTTTATGAAAAATTATGTTGATCAAATCTTATTATACATCACAAGATGATATTTAATATTTAATTTGTTGGTATTAGTGATGATGCATTATAGGGGAGAAATTTCAATACATTAGTAATGTAATAATGTATTAATATACTATATATCAAATTTATTTTTATTCAAAATTAAATTTCACATATATAATAATATATTAATATTTTGATATTGTATCGATATACTAATATATTAATAATGTAACATGGAATTCTCCGTATTATAAATCATTCCAAATATTTAAGAGAAAAATTTTACTGTTATTTTTTCAGCACCAGCGCTATGCAGAGAGGCGTAGGGTCGATATTTGCATAGATCAGGTGAGATTCCAACCATGTTAGTACCAAAAAGTAGCTCCATGCGTGAAATTCACAGTACAAAATGCAAGATATTAAAGAGATAAGCAATATCATTGGGCCCCATGTGCTTTGGAAGTACTTTGCGGATTTTCTGCCATTTGAGGAATGAGATTTGACACTAGGAACAAATTGCGCATATGAGGTTCATGTATACCTGATATATAAAGTACTCATACTCTCTTACATTTTCATGATGTATTTTTGTACTATGTCCTCTCTGTATGAGTGGTTCGTTCTCTGCTTTAGTGTTTCTTATTTTTATAATTTTGAGGGCTGCATGATTTTATTTATATTATAGTACAAAGTAGCCACTTTATATTGCTAGTTGGGTAATATTTTGAGTTTGGGAAAGGGAAATTTCAAGAGAAGAATAAGAAGATGGAAAAAAGTCTCCGGCCAAGTAATTTGAAAATGGATTTCAGTTGCAGTCATGTTGCAAAAAAATTACAGACTAATATATAGAATAACAGTTAATATTGTTTGAACATGATCCAGCAGATGCCACAGTTACCATATTTCATCTGAATCATGTGATGCAGTAGAGATTTTTTTTTCTTGCATCTTAATTCCAAATCTCGTATTTTATGAATTTGTATTAAGTAACTTATCACTTCAATTTTGTTATATTAAAAATAAAAAAAATGATTCTACACTGCTGAAATCCAAAACAAATTTTAAAGCATTTAATGATTGAAAAAAGTAGTTTAGAGATGAATTATCCGTAATTTTTGCCGTGATTTTTACATTCAATTTTTTGCCATGTGGTGGTGTCTCCCGAGCGAACGTGTGCTCTGTTGAGCATCACTTGACGTCGATGATGGCTATTCCACTTTTCAGCTGAAGAAATTGGTGGTTGTGATTTCAAACACGTAGCTATGTGAAAAGGTTGTAGGGTGGTTTCTGCGGTGCAGTCAATTTGTAAACTCTAACCGTTAACAGACAAAAAGCTGGTAATCATTTACGTATGATCAGTAGTTCATGTGATATTGAAAGTACATCACCCATTTGACGCATGCATGAATTTCTCCTTTTTTTTTAATAAAATAAATTTTAAAGAGAAATAAATATAAAAAATTTTATTTAAAATTGTGAATTTCAATAAAAATAAGGAATTTTAAAAAAATAATTTTATTTTTAATCAGTTCAAAAAAATAAAAAAAGGGATAATATCTGGATCGTATTATATATCACTCTTGCATGTATATATCAGCCTTGATCAAAAGGGAAAGATTTTGGTGCACCAGTCTATTTTAAAAGTTTAGATTTTTTGAATTATGCAGACCGAATGAAATCTAACGATTTTCAAATATTGGTGCATCATATACTAATACGTCTTAGAATTTTCCTAATCAAAATGATTCCATCAGTTATGTAAAAGAGAGAGTAAAACTAAATTAATTTAAGATTATATGTGTATAAATATAAATATGACCCATATTGCCCTTGTGGCGTTTTCTCTCCCACCTATTCTGACTGTGCAAACAAGCACTGTCATAGACACACGCTCGCATATCCAACTGGCACTATAGATTCATTGGGATAGAGATAAAATGAAGAGGACGAAAACAAAGAGAAAAAGGACAGTGTTTATAATTTTAATGCGATTATTTTGTTCCCTCCCATATTCTCCATTTTTTTTTAATTAATGAATTATGTTTTTCCTCCCACCTCCACACTCACTTCTCTTCTACATATTCTGAGAGAAGAACATAACAAGCACATCGAGGAGGGAGCGAGAAAGATAGAGAAGCAGAGCAGCTCTAGCACTGAGCTCTTTTACACATTAATTTGAAATTAAAAAAAAAACAATCTTACATTTTATATGGATATATCATCTTCAAAATACAACAGTGGGAGTGAATCTGGCTGGACCCATTACTTAGACCAATCCTCTCTTTCTGCAAATTATTTCCAGAGAACTACTGAGTTTGCAGAATATGGAGATAAGGAAGCTCCAATGGAGGAGGAGGAGGAAGAAGAAGAAGAAGATTTGTCCATGGTCTCAGATGCTTCTTCCGGACCTCCACATTATCACCATGATTGTTTCGATCAACGCTTCCCGGAAAATTGTTATCCCAGTGTTTCTTCCGGTTTCCAAATCAACAAGGAGTCCAGAAACAAGAACAAGGCCAAAGAATATTGCAGAAAAAATCAAGCTTCACATCTTGATGATACTGCCAGTTCCCCCGTTCTCACCTATGCCAAGGCAAGTCATAAGGTTATGCAAATTAGTCAATTTACATTTATCTGCTCCTGAGATATCTCGTTGGCAACAACATTTTGGTTAATGTGATTACTATAATTCAACAGAAGAAGGCCACTAAGAATGGAACAGTGGATAATGCATTTGATATTTCTCATGGTTTCTCTGCATCCGTTAAGGTATGATCTTGACTTCTGAGTTCTGTTGGTTATCATTAGTAATTTTCATGACATCTCATTATGGTGAGTTAACCTTTTTTGGTCTCTTTAGGGAAAGCCTAAATTCCGGAAACATTTAAGTTTCTTTGAGAGCTCCAGAAATAAAGCTCCAGCACAACCAGGTGAGACTCTCGGGCCTGTTTGGATTTAAGAAAGTAAGATAACAATAAGCTGAGTGGCTCATTTTGGTTGGTTATTTATCTTTTGCTTTAGGTTGTTTCGATGAAGAAGAGCCAAAATGACAAAATTTCAGGAGCTTTTGCCTCTGCTGCCGCATTCTGTGTTGTTGCATTCAAAGGAGAAGCCATTCAATGTCAAACGAAACTGCCTCTCTTCTTTTTGCTTTTCCTTCAATTCAAAAAAGGAAGAAAAAGAACAATGTTTTCTATTTTCTTTTTTTTTTCCACCACATTTTAATTATCTCTCTGCCCCTGGCATAGCAGTTGTTTTGACAACCTCTAGAATGTTAAAAACTACAATGTCTGAGATTGTGTCTTCAATTCGTATGTCGTTATCAATGTACATGGGACCTGCAGGTCTTCTTCGCGTTTCAGCTACTATGCACAGATGTTCCATTATCTTTTCTATGCTAATAATTGCATTTCCACAAATAAAATTTTTTATAAAATAAAACGAATTATGATGCTCCAGAAATACATTATCATCTTAATTTTATTTTTTATAAGAGAAGGAGTAATAATTTATTTAACATTCATGTATAAGAATTTAGATTTGAATTTAAGATATGACAAAAAATAAAATTCTTCAAATAATATCAAATTTCATTGTATTAATAAAATATCGGTATTCCTAATAATTTTAACTACAGGACAAGTAATTCACAGCAGAAACGTCATGACTCATGAATCTTGGAAGAACCATTCCCTAAATGCTATCTGTAGAGATTAGAGAGGCACAACGCTATATTACTAATAAGAAGTAGGTTTCAAATTTGCTAATTGCGTTTAACATTGTGCACAAATCTTCTAAGCGCAACATCCCAAACATTAAGGGAGAAAAATTAAGAAAATTGGTAGTTATAAAGTCAAAAATTATTTGTTTTAATTTATTGTTGATTATTAAATTTTAAACCTTTTATTTTTTAATAAAAAATTATAATATTATACTTTATCTTCTAAACTGTATTTTATATTTTAGAATAGCTCAATTCATCTATGATTAGACTAGAAATATTTCCAGCAATCTGACGTCTCTGGAGACAAAAGTGTACTAACATTACACTATTTGGTCTAAGCAAAGCACCAAGAAGCATAACAATCCAGAAGGCCAGGTGATCCACACCCACATATATGATGTTCAGCAACTGCCAGCCTAGCTCAGGACAACTTCCAGCAGGTAAATATGGCAAGGTCAAGCAGCTTAACACTAGAAACAGACAACATATCCATAAGAAAACAACAGCCAAGCTTCATTTTCAGCCAAACCCCACCGGCACCTCTGGTGGCTACCCACATATATAATGTTCCATACGTGACAATGGTACAATTATTTGATTTTTGTCTCGGTTGCTATGTCCAACAAAATCTTTATTTTAAGTGTGTTATTTTTAAATAGAATAAATTACTCTTCTCTCCCCTAAAGCTAGAACAAATAAACTCATATCCTTTCTTATTTGAAAAATGTCATAAATCTCCTTTAATTCATTTGAATTCTTTGTACTCCCCTCTGTTAGACTAACATTCCGTTGGTCAATTCAATGAAATTATTAATTGACCATTTTTTAATATTACCTTTCAATATTTGAAGATTATTTTACCCCCTCTATCTAATATTGTAATAAATAAATTGATATATGAATATAATGTTAAAATAATATCATTAGGTTTTATTTTTTAAAAAAGAATTGATATTGTGTTAAATGATTCTATTTTATTTAGCTTAGATAATTAAAGTAAAAAAAGCTAAGGTGTTATTTTAGTTCAATTATAAATGAATTCCTCAGTTAATTAAAATATTTTCATTGCAAATGAAATTTTAATCACAATTATAGAGTTTCATTATGCTTTTATTATTTATTTTGATTACTTGAAATATTTTAATTTGATAAAAAAGCGACAAATTCATTATTCAAAATAAAGTATTACATTAACTCTAATTTCAATTAAATAATTTCTATACATAAAATCCTCTAAAAATAGAATCACATTAATACTAATTTTAATTACAATTTAGTTTCATACATAAAAATAAACCCCTAAAAATAGCATGATATTAATATTGATTTCAATTATAATAAAATTTCTTTATGTAAACTCTTTGAAAATATTATTACTTCAACAAATATAAAAAATTAATATAATAATCAAAATACATATAAGAAGGGTTGGAAAAAAGGTAATTATTATTTTATTTACTTGGTGATTCATTACATTTAAAATTTTGATTTTAACAATATATAAAAAAAATTATTACTATTTTAAAAAATATAATAAAAATATATTTAAAACTCTATTTTAATTATTTTTACTATTTAGTGTGTATTAATAAAAGGCTAAAATATAAGAAATCCCCTAGACTCATATGTAAAAAAACTCCTTAAATTTTATAAATGTGCAATAAACTTTCTAAACTATATATATGAAGTACCTTGAAATATCTAATTAATCAACACTGCAAGAAATAAGCACAATAACAATGATATTTTTAGTAATGACAAAATTTTGATCGTCACTAAAAGCATCTCCGACGACAACATCATTGATGATGACTAAAATGGCATTACACGGGACTCCAAAAAAATTAGCATAAAAATGAAAATTTTAACGATAACTATCATTGTCGAAGAGAGCCCAAAAAATTGAGTGAGAAAAAGTTGTCGCTAGAAGTCCATTACTTTTAGCAACAACTTTTGTTGTCACTAAAAGGTGGGAAGAATTTTCGAAAAATTGTTCCCACCCTTCAGTGATGACTTTTGTCATCGCTAAAAGGTGGGAAGAATTTTTAAGAAATTGTTCCTATCCTTCAACAACAACAAAAATCATCGTTGAAAGTTCTGGACTTTCAACAACAACATTTATCATCGCTGAAAGGTGAGAACAATTTCCTATAGAACCCTTCAGTGACAATAAAATTTGTTACTAAAAGGTGGGAACCTAAACCTTATAGAACCTTTTAGCGATAATAAAAGTCATCACTAAAAGTTCAGGACTTTTAGCGACGACTTTTGTTGTTGTTGAATGGTGAGAAGAATTTTCAAGAAATTATTCCAACCCTTCAACGATGACTTTTGTTGTTACTGAAAGTTCTGAACTTTCAGCAACGACAAATGTCGTCGCTAATAGGTGGAAACAATTTCCTATAAAACCTTTTAGCAATGACTGAGAATCTTGTCGTCATTAAAAAGTCTATCTATAAATAAGCTCGCAGTGCCTTTCTTTCGACCCTCATTTCACGTTGTGGTGAGGGAAAAGCAATGCTAGAGAAACTTGAGATAAGTTAGTTTTATAAATTTTTTATAATATAATGTACTTATTATTTATATATATTTTTTATGTATAATAATTTTTTATATTTATAATTTTGATTTATTGTTTATAATTTTTTTATAATAATTAGTAATTTTAATGCTCAGGCGTCTGATCCTTCTCAGTCACTTAGTCTTTCTCAATTATTTTATAAGTATTTATTTTTTTATATTGGATCATGTGATCATGTTATAAATAATTACTAGTACTATTGATATATTGCATTTGTACAATTTAAATTAGATTAAAATTAATTTAAAAAAAGATAAATATAAAATGAAATAAAGAATATTTTAATTTATGTTATTAAAATATATTATTTTAATTACATTAATTATAATTTTAATTTACAAATTTTATTCAATTAAAAAATTAAAATAAAGACTTTTAGTGACGATGGCAAAATGTCGTCGCTAAAAGTAGAGCTTTTAGCGACGATAAAGTATCATCACTGAAAGTCAAACTTTTAGCGATAATATTGACTTTCAATAATGGCAATGTCATTGTTGAAAGTCAAACTTTCAATAACGACATTTTGTCCTTGCTAAAATCCTTACTTTTAGCAATAACATTATCGTTGCTGAAAATATTATGTTATTTTATTATTTTTTGAAATGGATCAATAGCGACGATATTTATTATCGCTAAAAGTTAAAATTTAAAATTTTTTTAATTTTAAAAATATTTTCTACAATGACCTTGTTGTCAGATAAACTTTAACTTTTACTAACAATAAAATGTCATCGATGTTAGAGGCTTTACTTACAAACCTATACTAATAACATTTTTACTAACAACTTTTGTATTTAGCGACAATAAAAAATTTTATAATGATGATATTTGTCGTCACTAAAAGTCTTTTTTACTATAATACAATATTTTAATCTTTATTTTACAATTTCAATAAATTCCTCCCTAATGTATTCTATAAATAAGGGCCATAATTCTCTCCAATCTTTTTAAACCAAAGAAGTGATTTTTTAACACAAGCATTGATCATAATTTTAGAAAGTTTTATTAGTAAAGTTAATAATTTATATAACTAATTTTATATTCATTATTTAAAAATTATTGGCCAATAATTATTAATCAATTTTATGAGAATTTTTTATTCCTTAATGATTATTGTATGCATGTTTGACAAAGTGTTCTTTTATCTCATGTAACCATGAATATTTTTCATTTTTTAATTATTAATTATTAATTTTTTTCCATAAAGGAATAAATTATAATAAATATAGAAATAGAAATGAACAATAGGTTAAACCATTGGGCTTCAAGCTGGGTCTTTCATATAAAATTGCATGAAATGCATAGCTTAAACTCGAGCCTAACCCATTGAATTTTTACAAAATCTAGTCTAACCTAACCTATTTTTTTTTATATAGCTCGAAGGTTCAACTTGAAAGCTTAAATATTAGTATTTTTCTATTTTTAAATAAAAGTAAATTCTTGAAATAGAAAATATATTTTTAAAGAGATAATAAAATATTTAATTATATTAAATTAATTTTTATATAAAAAATAATTAAACATAATTATTTTTTATAATATATAATTATATTATTAAAAATAAATTAATATAATCCTATCGTGCTAGACCAATCCATTTTTTATTTTCATAACTAAAGTTTGACCCAGGTAATAATTAGACCATAGAAAAAAGTCCAACGAGCTTATTAAGTTATAAAAAAGAGCTCAAACCCTATATTTTTTTTAAGCCGAACTTATTAGACTAAGCGGATTGCTTGACCCATGTATAGTTCTATATAGAGATCATTTGTGATATATATATGAATAATTTTCAATTTGTTAAAATGAACATTATAAAATATTAAATAATTAAATATTTGAAATTAGAAGTGCATGACCATTAAAATTTAGATGGAAACTTAGGCTCCGTTTTGTGTAAATAGCTAATAAATTACTTGATAGTTGATAAGATAATTAATAACTAATAACTGATAAGTGATAAGTTAATTAAAGTATTTCGTAAAATTAGCTATTGAATTATCTAAAATTATAAAATAACATAAAAGAATATATTAATAGAAATATATTTAATTAAAATAATTTATATTTATCTAAAAATTAAATTATATTAATGTAATTAAAAAGTTTAAAATAAAAGTATAAATTCTAATATTTAATTAATTATATTTTATAAACTTATATATTTATTTACTTATATAATTTTTATTTTATTATTTATTATAAAAATTATAATTACTTAAAATATAATTAATTATATTTTTTAAAAATTATTTAAATTTATATTACAAAAGGTATGGATTGTAAATTACTAAAAAAAATAAGGATATATTTGAAAAGAATTTAAAAAAAATAATAACTTATAAGTTATAACTACTTTAGGTAACGTATTAAATTAGAGTTTATAAATTACTTGGAGTAACTTATAAACTAGTATAAGAAATATTTTTAAAGATAAACTTATAATTTATTGATCAGGTCAATAAACAAGTTATAAGTTAATTTATTTGTTGCGCGAAACGAAAACATTAATTACTCTAAATATATAGTTTAGGGGGTATATTATATACTTTTAAAAATGGGGGGGGGGTTCACACATGAACTTGAGTATAAAGGGGTTCTTATGTTTTAACCTTAATAGAACACTTATTTTAATTACAATTAATTATTTATCTCATAATATTAGATCAAGATATTAGTATTTTTATAAAAAGTAAATTTATATTTAGTATAGATTAATAAGATTAGTATCCTTTTTAAAAATAAAATTATCTTCATTTAATATTAGCATTTTATTATTCAATTTTCTTTTTTTTAAAGGAAAATTCGTTTTCTATCTCTTTGTTCCAAAATATCCGATACATCTAACTTCTCCTCCTTCCTCTTTTGCCATAGCCACTATCTAACCCCTCCTCCTTCTACTGCCGCATTGCCCCACTGTTCTATTCCTAGTTTTGCCCAACTGTCAAGTGATAGTTACTAAAATTATTGAAATAAAAATTCAAAATTTTTGACATAAAATAACCAAATTAGAAAAATGGAACTTTTTATGTAAAAAAAAAAAGAATAATTTTTCCATAAATTCAAAGAATAACAAAAAGGCAAAAATGAAAGCCCAATTGATACCGAAGAAAAAGGAACATAAGTGAAGCCATTTTTCTAGAAATCTAAAAAATGAAGAAGCAAAAATGAAACATGAAATAAGATTGCTCAATTTAAAGGGAAACAAAGAAGTAAAAATGAAACATCAAAGGAGCAAAATCAGAAAAAAGAAAAAATAGAGAAGTCATTTTGGGCTTCACCAAATTGATGGGCTGTCCAATGCAATTGCCACAGTTAAAGATAATGGCTGCAAAACTAAAGAGAAAAGGCTCTTTAACTCACATAATGTCCTTGTAAAAACTATATTTCCATATAATGTTGATCTGAAACTATTTTCTTAAATGATATTTTTCCTTTTTTGGGAAAAATTTTGAGATGGAGTTAGTCAAGATAACACTATCCCATTATGGCGTTACCTTGAATAAATCCATTGCTTTTCCAATAATTGAACATGGCTGCAGGCTAGAGCAGAATGAAAGAGAAGATATCGTTAGTCATTTGATAATTTAAATTGGCAATTCACATTTAGTATATCTATCTATATTTTGTGGAATTTTAGTAATAAGAGAATTTTTTTATGCTCAAAATATTTCAAAAAGGTGATTCAATCTAGCTAGAGTTGCTGAATTTTCTTCAAGTAGATTGCTAAGCAATTTAACAAGGACAATTGATCAAGTGGACATTCCCTCTTACATGTGGTTTTAAGTTGAATGTTGATGAATCTATGTCTTCTACTTCCCAAGCAGCGGGGCTAATTCAGGATGAGACAAGAAAGTTTTTAAGTGGTTTTTTTTCATAATTTGGGCATTTGTTCTTGTTAAGGTTGAGTTGTGGGTTACGATTTCTGATCTTGAGTTGGCTTGGAACTATGGGATTATTAGAAATCTTATTTTGGAATCTGATTCTCGCAATGCCATTTCTCTTATCAAGGGAGATACAACAAGTAGTCATTTACTAATTCTTTTTAATTCTATTATCAAAGATCTCATGAACAAGGAATGAGAGATTTCCATATGCCATATTCTTAGAAAAAGTAATAAAATGACGATTGTTATTCACAAGTATTGGTCATTCTTTGAAGATTGGGGTATATTTCTTCTGTGTGATATAATAATAAAAAATTGATTATTGATAAATTTACGTGTATATTATAATTTTATATTTGATATAGTTCATGGTAATAATTGATTTTTTTAGAGAGAATTGATTTTAAATACCAAGAAAAATCATGATTAAATAATAAATTATTTTTTAAGATTTATTTTTTAATTATGATTTTTCTTTCACTGATTATTTTTTTAAAAAAGCAATCATTGTTAAAAGTCATGCCATTAATAAAAGAAAATTTATGATTATTACTTAATTATTTTCATCACTATTGCAAATAAATCATCAATCTACTATCTTTTAATTTGGTTCAAAGTTAAAAAATAATGCTACTAATATTTTTAAATTTTTTAAAAATCAGGTCAATCATTAAATTGAAAATAAAAATGGTTTAAGTTTAATGGTTCTACCAAGATAAAATTAGAGTTGAACTAAAATTATAATATAAATTAAAATTTTTAATATATAACAATTAAAAATAATTAAATTATCATAAAGTTAAAATTATGAATATAAAAACATAAAAATATTTCAAAAATCATCAAATTTGAGAAAGTAGGGATTTATGATATATATGAATGTTTCTTAGTTTGTAGAAATAACCATGAATTTTTTTTGCTTTTTAATTTTTAATTGTTAATTTTTTCATAAAAGGATAAATTATGATATATATGAAATGTAGATATAATTCATGATATATACGAATATTTCCCAGTTTGTAAAAATAGGGATTTAAAATATTGAATAATTAAATATTTGAAGGCAGAAGTGTATGACTATTAAAATTTGAATCAAAACTTAATGGCGGGAGGTTAATTGCTTCAAATATATAGCTTAGGGGGTTTATCATACACTTTTAAAGTTTAGAAGTTTTTCATACATGACCCTAAGTATAAGGGGGTTTCTTATATTTTAAGCTTAATAAAACACGTATTTTAATTACAATTAATTATTTATCTCATGATATTAGATATAGATATTAGTATTTTTATAAAAAGTAAATTTATCTTTATTAAAAATTAATGAGATTAGTATCCTTTTTAAAAATTAAAATTATCTTCATTTAATATTAGCATTTTATTATTCTATTTTCTTTTTTAAAAGGAAAATTTCATTTTCTATCTATTTATTTTCAAGAGATCCCACGCATCTAATTTCTTCTCCTTCTTCTTTTGTCAGAGCCACCATTTAACCTATTCTTCTCCTTCTTCTGCTATCACTGTCACCACGTGGCCCCACCCTTCCATTTCTATCTTCGTCCAATTGCCAAGCAACAATTACTAAAATCACTGAAATGAAAATTCAAAATTTTCAACATAAAACAAGCAAATTAGAAAGACGAAACTTTTAATGTAAAAAACAAGGAACTATTTTTTTCGTAATTCGAAGAACAACAAAGAGGCAAAAATGAAACTCCAGCTGACACCGAAGAAAGAGGAACATAAATAAAGCCCTTTTTCTAGAAATCTAAAAAATGAAGAAGTAAAGATGAAACATGAAACATAATTGCTCAATTTGAAGAGAAAAAAGAAGCAAAAACCAAAAAATAAAAAATAATAGAGAGGTTATTTTGGGCTTTACCAAATTGATGGACTGCCGAATGCAAATGCCATAGTTGAAAATAATGACTACAAAGCCAAAGAGAAAAGGCTCTTTGACTTGCATAATGTTCCTATAAAAACTATTTTCCCATACAATGTTGATCTGAAACTATTTTTTTTAAATGATATTTTGCTTTTTTTTAAAAAAAAAATTGAGATGTAGTTAGTCAAGGTAATGCCATCCCATTGTGGCGTTACCCTGAGTATCTCCTTGCTTTTCCAATAATTGAACATGGCTATAGGCTGGAGCCAGAGGAAAGAGAAGATATCGTTAGTCAAAGTAATTTCATCCCTCTGCATAATGATATCCCTTTTAATAGATAGGGGATATCGTTATTTAGAGAAACCCTATTTCATTCCAAGTAACCACATCCTTTTTGTCAGAGTTTTATGTGTTGTGTGTTACTTTGGTTCAAGTTTGCTGCATGACATTTCTCACACAAATAGTTACTATACAATAAAACTAATGATAGAAGAGATTTTAAAAATATTTAAATTAAGTATAATTATAAAATAATTTTTTGTCTGTGTATAGAATTTTTCTATTTTTCATTGTTTTCAATCTATAAATCACAATTAAAACTTAAACTCTAATGCATAATCTTGCAAATCTAAAAATTGGTTACAATTTTATATGAATTTTATAAAAACATAGCTACAAATTCAATAATGTTCATTATTTTTAAAAATATGAAGCTATTTTTCTCAAAAAAATTGAAATATTTTATATTCAAATGTAAAATAATTTTTTCATTTTCATTAATTTTAAAAAAATAAGAAAATAAAATTTCACTTATTATCTTACAATATTTGACAGATAATCGGTTAAAAATCACAGTGGATATTCTGTATTGTGATTAAGCTGTAAATATAAAGGATATATATATATATATATATATATATATATATATATATATATATATATATATATATATATATATATATCAGTAAAATATATAATGTGATTAAGCTGTAAATGTAAAGGATACATATACCGGTAAAATAATCAAACTGGATTGAGATGGAGCAATTCAAGGCTATTATTAAGGTGTTATATATGCTGTGATTTTATATTATTATCTCATATTTTTTTCCTTAAAAAATGCAAACGGAATCAATTTACAAATTTTTTATTTTTATTTCATTTAGTTTGTACTAAAAAAGCCCACAAAATGATTAATTTCGAAGAGAGATTAAGATTTGACTTATCACTTTTCTCAACTAACAAATAATATATTTTTATTAATATAAGTAACTCAATAAAATTATTTTCTTCATTGTCACTAAAATATGCAATTAGTTTTCCTTCATCAAAGATATTACCACATTTACAAGGTGTTACAATACATATATTAAATTATAAATTATAAATACATTAATTAAAAAAACTTCATAAATATAATAAAATGATATATTAATTAAATGATCTCTTAGTGTAAAATACAGAATAGAGCAATGTTGGCTTTTTCTTCTCATTACAAAACAAAACTGTCGCTATTGAAAGTGAAAAAACAAAGAGCAGTGAGAAATAAAAGAAGAGAAGGAAGTAGAAACCAGATTCATATATAGAAGTTGGAAAATCAATGTCAAATTTTTAAATTAGATTATAAAAAGGTATAATGAGGGATGATGAGACAAGATATATGGGAAACGAGCAACAAGTGACAACCAAGAAGATTTCTGAAGTGTTACATAAGAGAGCAGCTTCAAAATAAAATATTGAACTTCTTTAGTGGGATTTTGATAATTGGATGGAGTCACTCAAAGTAACTCCATCAAGATCCCCCTCCGGTACAAGCCATAAGAAATAGTCACTATATTTAGAATTTCATGCCATTTTGCATGCATTCATCACTTTACAATCATTTCATAATTATCAATCAATTATAGTATCAATTGTTGAATGATTTTAACCGTTACCTTTTAAGTTTGTCTTATCAAAAGTGTGTTGGGTAGTAATGACATTACTTTAACTAATGCAACCCTTAATTTATTATTATTATTTTCAACAATGTTGTTGTGTGTAATGCTTTTAAAATAGCATTAGAATGAGAGATTGTTTTCTTGCCAACATCAACTAAGTCAAAGAGGCAAGATAAAATACAAGCTTTGCTTTGAAAATGAAAGATGAAAAAATAAATTTGCGTTTTGGTATCAGGAAGTTCTTGTGTGGAAGAAAGTGATCGGGTAACTTGGGCAAAAGACTTGTAACATTTAATGGCATTCATTTTCGTTAGTTAGAAGGGGATTTTAAGCATTTCTCAAATGAGAGAGGATGCACGTGCATTTACCTCTAACCTTAGGAAAAGGGAAGGTAAATTATCCTTTTAAATATCGTTAAATTCAGCAAGGCATAGATCTATTATAGAAGAACTTAAGACATTGGGGAAGTATACCCTTGCCTTCATGTGTCTACCTTGTTATATTTGTCACATTCCCACACTAAGCATGAATAAAATGTTGGCAAACCTAATTACTTGTACCGGAAGATATCAGATTACATTGGAATCAAATTATATCACTGATATAATCTCAACAGATGCAGGAATAGTATGAAAGAATCAGTGTCCCAGAGCATTTTAAACCTTCTATGCAGATTTTAGTCTTGAGAAATATTTTAAAATGTAGTTAAAATTCGATCTTCAGCTATGATCAAAGAAAGTGCAGAACTTGCTGATGTTTTCTGGCCTCCCAACATATGGAGGGTAAAACTAGCAAATGATTACATAATTTCATAATAATACATGCTAATTCTTTTGCATGGGAAACTCGACCAAGATGAAATTTAAGCCTGAATAATTCCTCACAGTACTTACATTCGATTTTAAAACAAGATAACTCAGGTTCCGTAAAAATGACTGCAAACCCATGTAAATGCAGATAGAAGATGAAAACTAGTAATTGTAAGAGATGAATTCTATATACAGAAAGAAAAACTTTCTTCAAACACAGCTCTGTAAACCATTCCCACAACTTCCTGCTTCATTTCAAAATTTAAGGACTTGTTCATCAATCATCGCTTTCCAATTACAAGTGACTCCAATTTTTCGAGGTGACCCTCTCCTGACTCAACTGAATGTTGGTTTTTACAAAGGCTTATTAGATGTCCATCTAATCCACATGGCGAAACATTCTTCAGGTTTGTATTCGGGAGCAGTATGTCCTCCACCCTGTAAGTATCGATTCATCAACAACAATCACATTAACATGTGATGAAAAATTTAGCATGGTAGCTCATAAGTCATTAGTTTCTAATGTGAAGTTACTGTAGAACACAGGGCTTGCCTTCACAGTCGCAAATGTCATCCGATTGGAGTAAGTCCTTGTGTATCTACACAGAAATAGAAGAAGAAAGAAATACATTTCTTTAGCAACGATGAATTAGCCTTTTGGGATAAATCAAGCATTGTTATATGAAGTTAGTGTACAGTTTACGGCGTAGTACCCTGCTATTTGGCCATTCACACGCCATTGTCTCCGATCATCCACGATGGAGTAGTTTAAAGATTTAACCCAGGCTTCTGTTTCGAAGAATGGAATTATAAGGTCATGATCCCCACTGTTGACAAAAATATCATTGCTAACGTTAGATACCCTCCAAAACACAATTTCTATATTATTCTTGGATTCATTCTTATTTATAGATGAGAGAATTGAGTAATTTTATAAAGAGCTAAACCGAATATTTTTACAACAAAAAGCCAACTCTCACATTTTCAGGATTTTTTTACATCCCTCTCAAAACTAATTACTATTGACAGTAATTGATGTGAGAAGACATGAACATAGGAACACAAGCATGGAATAGCAATACCATTTTCACATTAACACTATTTCTAAATCTCAGACCAAATGAATCAAATAATAAAACACAAATCTCAAACCAAAGTAACTAATTTTATGATAGAACAGTACATTTCTCAAGAGTTCGAACTCCAGAGAAATGAACAGTTGTGGTGACTAACATATTGTCATGCATTGGCAAGTATATCTCATCCTGGAGCAATTTTTTTTCAAAAAGTAAGACAGAATTAAGATTATATGAAGGAAGCATGCAAAACTCGACCTGTATATAAGAGAACGACAGCCTCTCTTACTGAGATTTAAATGATAGTGAAAGCTGTCGGGGATTTCATATTGAAAATTTGAACTGTCACAGCGATTCCATTTCCCTATAGTTCCCTGCAGATCAAGCAACTAGATTTCATGTTGAAGCTATTCTGCTGACATTATATCTGAGAAAGATGCATGCCACAAAAACTTCACCTTTCTAACATGCAATGCCTTGCGAACATTCTCATCGTTGGCCCAATAAATGCTAAGAAAATATGGATAAGACTACGGCGATGGAAAGGGAGCAAATTTGATGTCAGACATAATTAACTGTTTGGGTATTTCAGATTCAAATTCTATTGAGAAATAGCCGTTATTAAAACTGTTCTTTTTCAATAAATTAATCAAAATTACCCGACAGTATAAAGGCGGTAATGTTAGGTGTGAAGTCCGAGATGTCCAGAGCTTCTCGGTTAGGGATCTCCTGCAATGAATCTCTAATGGCTTCGGTGAAACATAATCGCACGAGGGTTCCAAAATGTGAGCCCTGCTAAGTCCTGAAACAGACTGAATAGCCAGAACGTTGAGAAATTCTTGCCTGATTGAAAAGAAGGTGAATACTTTCGTAGCACCAACTCCTCACTGCTATGGATATCACTAAATTTGGATAAAATAGATGGTCATGATTTAATGGTATTGATAATATCATTATAATAATGCTACTTTGGTCTTCACTCGAAAAGAATGTCTCGACTGAAATATTTATAATCTTACCATAGTATTTTTGGAATAATTCAACATATTAAAATATTTATTTATTAAAATGTAATTAAAATTAGTATTATAAAATTTTAGTACTATGATAAGGGTAGATTGAAAATATTTTCCACCAAACGATGGTCTAATAAGAAGGAATTTAGAGAGGATAGATTTTAGATTTGAATTTCATCGATAGCTTCTTGATTGTTTCTAGAAAAAAAATTTATTCAAATTATAATAAACGTATTAATTTTTTTAAAATAATTATATTAATGATAATTTACTTAAGGTATAAATACAAAATTTCAAGTTTGAACCTCAAATATAATGTGATGGAGAATAAAATTTTTTAATATAATATCATATATCAGTGCACTGCTAAAGTGTTGACACATTAATTATTAATTAAAATAATTACAATATAGATAGTTATTATATTATCAAATTGTGAATTTTAATAATAATTAAAAAAGAAGTTAATAGACGTGTTGTAATATAAATGAAAGTCAATACCTAAAAAATTTTGGTTAAGTTTTCTCCAAATAGATTATTATATCTTTTTTTCCCTTAAACCGCATTTAAGTAACTCTGCACAAAAGCTTGATTATGAAAAATGGATAAAAAAAATATAAAAAATACTTTGACATCCTCAAAATTAATAATTTTTTGATGAAATTATATAAATTTTTTCTTTAATTCCCAAACTTAATTGAAACATTTTTTAAAATATAAAAAAATAATTTATTTGAACTTAAATTTAAAATTTTCATCAATACAAGGAAAGATGATTTGATTAAATTCAAATCTTTATATCCTTATATTACTCATAATGTTTATATACCCCCTCATACCAAATGTCATTTCTATAACTTATAACGTGTCAATTCGTTACACTCACGCAATTAATAGAAAAGATTAAATCTCTTATTTATATATAATAATTTATATTAAATTAAAAAATATTCTTGATTTCTTTTCCTATTTATTGCATTTTCATTATCCCTCTAGTTTCTTTCCCTAATTTACAGAATTTTCTAATTTTTGTACATTTTCTTCCTCTCTAGAATAATTTTCTTAATTTTTTCCTTACTTATTGTATTTTGGTAATCACTTTGATCTCTTCCCTTGATTTATTACATTTTCTAAAACTAAATCCATCATTTATATATAGTAGTTTATATTAAATTAATAAAAAAACTCTCTAATTTTTTTCTCTTATTTATTATATTTTTATAATTTTATAATCTCTCTAATTTTTTTTAATTTACTAAATTCTTCTAATTTTCATGCATTGTCTTTCTTTCTAAAATAATCTTCCTGATTTCTTTTCCATATATAGCATCAGTTAATTTCTATGAGCACCGATTGTCTATTAACAATTAATTCATTTATCCTAATAAAAATCATGTCTTTGTCTTTGATTGATTTCCAGTTTCATTTTTGAATTTTTATTTACATTATCGAAAAATATTCAAACTCTTACTATTTATATATATCGTCATCAATTTTTGTTTCAAATAAATATTAATATTCTCTTTTGTCGCATCTTTTTTCTCTTGGTTGATTTTCTTTTATCTCACCATTCTCCCTTTTATGTTTCTCAATCTCAAAGCTTAAAATCTATATTCAGCCCTAACTCCAACCATGCAAGTTATTCAATTTATAAGCAACATCATTTTGCTATTAACATTACCCATCCATAGTGTCGTTTTAGCAAGCAATGACTGCTAACTTCAGTGATTTTTTCCAACACATTGCCTCACTATAATTGATAACATTGAGTATTAATCTTCTTATAAATAATTCTCTATTTCTTCATTATAATTGGTAATCAGTGAGTATTAATCTTTTTATATATAATTTTCTATTTCTTTGATTTTCTTCCACTAATATCATTTTCTTCTTTATAATTTGTATTAATTTTTTATGTAAAGTAAACTTATAATGTGTGACTTATTTCGTCATATAAAATAAATTACTTTTTTATAATTTTAGATGTGACATGAAGCTAATATACATTCGTTTTTCCATTACAAGTTAATAAAATAAAAAAGCTTTACATGTTCCATATTAAAAAGATATGTAAAACAATTTTTTTGTCAAAAATTGAAGTGTATATATTTTTTAATTTCTATTAAAGGCTGATGTACATTCATTTTTCTATTATAGGTTAAATTTTTAATCTTTGTATTTAGCATATATACATTTACGTTATAACATATAACTTTTGGAGAGACAAATATATTTAATCAAATAAATATCCTTTATTTAAAAAATATGAAAAGATTATTTAGTAAATTAGATAATATTTATTTTTATTATCTATCATAATTTACATTTATATAGAATTAAAGATGGATATATACACATTCCATTTCATATAAATGAATATTATTTCATATATATATATTAATGATCACTATTAATATAATATTACAATAAAATAACCATTTTATCTATTAGCAATGAGTTATATAATATATTTTTTATTTAATTTGAATATAATTATATCAATTTTATAGTTATTTAATTAATATAAATATGATAACGTATTTTATATTAATTATTTGAATACTTTATATTAAAATTTAATTAATATATTACATGGGTTACAAGCTAGTTAAATAATATAAGTTGTTTTAAAAATGTTATGATCAAATATATGTTTTAGTTAAACTCAAATGACTAAAAGAGAATTATATTTATCTTATTAAAATTTAACTTTTTTATTTGAACTTAATCAAAGCATGTATTTAATTATAAGATACTTAGAATATCTCTGTTGATTCATGGGATTTTAGGATTGGAAGTATAAATATAATAAAAGAATCCTTTCAGAGTAACTTAAGGGAGGAAAGAATGAATACTCCTTGAGAATTATTTTAGCAAGACAAAAAGAGCCTATTTGTAGTGATTCTTGGTTCTTCATTGTTAATCATTTTAGGTGGGTAAAGATAGGGTTTTTATATTGAAAGGTAGTAACTTAGGCAACAAATTATAATCCATTAGCTTGGATTAAGGTTAATCATATCATAGGATAATTGATAATTAATATGAATAATAATAATAAGATAATTATAATGGAAGGATAATTGATATACAACATCAAATAATATGATGGGATATTTATAGTAATAGATATGGATTAATACATGTAATTTAATGAGGTCATGAGATGTTAGGATTATTTGGGTAAAATGGGTGAGAATTAATATGGTTTTCTTACTTACTTTAACTTAAAGAGCCCTATTGTGAGAAGGCTTATGCATAATATGCACAATACTCTTACATATTGCAAGTGGAACTTTCATTCTAATCCAATCAAACTATCCTTAAAAGAGTTTCCAAAAGGATGAAGAGAGATTTCTACTCTCCGTAATTGAAACAACTCTTGTCTTAAGTCGGGTGACTATTAAATAACTCTAATAATTTGGATCCTTGAGAGCCTTAATTTATCTTTTAATCCTTTCTTGAGATGCACTTATCTTTTCTCATATTTTTCAATAAAAATTTTAAATTTAAATTTAAGTTTTGAAAGATGCTTGAATAGATTTTAAAATTAAAAGAGAGGTTTGCATAATTTCATTTACATAAGTTTAATATATATTTAAATTCATTAATAACCAATTATTCTTTCGCTATAAAATGTAAGTATGATTATCGGTGCATACCTTATAATAGGAAGCCATATCCCGTACGCAGGCCCTATTTTTGGGGTCTACATTTATATATTCTCCATTACAATTTTGTTGCAGTGACTGTCGACAAAGTAAATTATTTTATCATTAGTGTTCTTTTATTTTAAAAATTTAATTAACTCCTGATGACTTTTGATAATAAGAAAATTACCTCGTAGAGCTCATTAGAAATAAGTCCATGTCCATGAGCAAATGGAATTTTGTAATTTTCTACTGCCCCGGTTGTTAAAGGATTTCCCAGCACATATCCCTGCAGCAAATAACGTGTTATAATAAATCTAGTTTATTAACATAGTAAGCATATTGTGTTGTTTAGAAGACTATATCCAAGTTAATTTTACAAAAATAAATTTGCATTAATATTTTAAATACTATAACAACTAAATAAAAAAAAAAGAAAAATCATGACTCAACCATTTAAATAAAAGAAGGGAAAATCATTTTTCAACTAAGGATAATAATAGGGCAAGGTAAGGGCGGGACAAGCAACAATCATTCCGTCCCCACAATTTAATTCCCTACTCCATCCCTCCTGCAGAATAAATTGTTGCTTTATCTCTGCAATTTACTAATGCTACATGGAAAATCAAAAAATTAATATAAAATTTTAAAAATGATAGAAAGGAAAAAATTAAATTTAAATTCCATAAATTATCTCTAGTATAATGTTTACATATTTCTAGTTTATTTTTAAATTAAGATGATAAAAATATTATAGATATGTATGTACACATACATACATACATACATACATATAGGAGGCATATGAGAGGAGAATTGTTACCATATGAAATCTAATGACCATAATTTATTTGTCTCTCACATAAAAATAATGTTTTTACTTAATACATTCTCTACATACATACATACATATATTAAAATAAGATAATCAAAATGTTATAGATATACATATATATGTATGTATAAAAATATAATTTCATAATAATGGACTTTATGGGGCAAGATAAGATATTGTCGCCTCTTCCCAATATTTTGCTCAAGGTGAAGACTTGGTTCATGTCTTGCTTTTTTTTGCAGGACAAAAAATCATACCATTTCCAAATAACATTCCCCACAAAGCATTGTAAAATTGGAGTATTTTATCATGTCTAATCTTAATCATCCATTCCCCTCCTTTCCTTTACCCTCCAATCTCTCTTATGTTTGAGAATTAGAATGGGAAGAGAAAGGAAGACAGTGGAAGAATATAAAAGAGAAGAGGACATTTCTTCCCTTATTCCCTTATTTGGATGTTTAAGAAATCTTCTAAAATTCCCTATATTAGAATACAAAATACTGAAATAGTGAATAATGGAGGGCGATCTAGAATTTTGAAAGGTTAATTATAAACCCTCTAATCAAGGTTGTCAAAATCGTAGATCTTACCTAGGATCAGATGAAGGGGTTAAGATCGTAATTCGTGGGATCGTAAGATCCTACCTATACTGTAAAAATACATAAATTTATATATATATGCTTCCTAAAATATTAAATATAGGTAAAATAATTCCAAACATCTATAATTTAGATAAAATAAAGGTCTTATACAATAAGCAACAGTTCTTTAACATGTTGTAAATCACAAACAACATGAGCAATGTCAAAATTCAAACATAACAAGTTAACAACCATACATAAAATAAAATTCTAGAGGTTTATCATATAAGCAAGTCATTGACATTAAAAACATCCATGATTTCATCTTCCATGGGATCTTGATCATCATTGTCAATGTTTTCCTCTTCTTCTATTTCATCATCATCATCCTGAAGGTCTAGATCCAAATAATCTTTAGATACACCATCTACATTGCTACCAACATCCCCAACTTCATTTTCATTTGCCACCTCTAGGTCATGTGCACCATTATCACCATCCAACTCCAACCCTTCATTAGTAGATAAATTTTCATCATCCTCCACAATTCACTCATCATCAGAAGAAACACAATCTATATCATAATTCATATCTTTGCAAACATGTTTCCTCTCCATTAATTTGGAGTTGTACATGATAAAAACAAGATCATTCATTTTCTTTTAGTGTAGACGATTCCTTCTCTTTGTGTGAACCTAAACAAATTAGGGAAAAAAAGAAATGAGATTTATTTGCAAAAATAAATATACATAAACTCATAATCTATAAAATTTCACCATCTCAAATGCACTCCAATTTCTTTTACATCCAGAAGAATTGCAAGTCAAACTCAATATTCTTATTGCAAATTTTTGCAATTCTGGATGTTTATATCCATATGAATCCCACCATTCAGCAGGTGATTTTTGAGTCCTCATATTTTTTGTTGCTCTACTACCAAAAAATCCTCTTGCATGTTTGAAATCTTCAAGTTGTGTATCAATTTTATTGAACTCCTCATCATCAGGCACCATCCTCTCTATACATTGATACAATCCTCGTTTAACTTCTCTATCTGCTTTGAAATCATTACTATAATGGAAGTGAGGATTCAAGTAATAGGCTGCAGCATGCAAAGGCCTATGAAGTTGAGCATCCCATCTTTCATCAACAATATCCCACAATGGTTAGTAGCTAAAAAAATTACATAAATCAAATTAAATTTTATTTATATGTGTAAGAACAAAAATTAGATTATTGAATATCTAAATAAACTAAAAAATAACTTATATTTACCTTTTTTTGACATTTTTAAAATTTGCTTGTAGTTTCTCTTTAGCACGGTCCATCTCCTCATAAATAAATCCCATGGCTGGTCTTTCATCTGAATCCACCATACGAAGCACTTTGATAAAAGGATAGGCAGCTTTCAAGCATGTCATAATATTTTTCCAAAACCTACCATCTGAAACATAATTCTCAACCATCTTCCCATCCTTTATTTTTGCAAAACGGCTAGAACTCCATTGTGTAGACCCAAACATTGCTGTCAATGCTCCTTTATTATCCAAAAGACAACCCAAAATCAAATAAGCAGTAGCAAATCGAGTAACAGCTGGCCTAATTAAGTCTTTGCCTTTAGTGAAGGTCTTTAGCATGGAAATCAATAAAGCTCTTGAATAAATAAAGGTTGTGATTTTTCTTCCCTTTTTTATTATCTCATTGTGAACCTTGATTTTTTTCTCAAAATCTTCTAACATCAAATCAATACAATGTGCTGCACAAGGAGTCCAATACAATTTCTTCCTTTTCTCCATTAACATTTGCCCAGCTGCTTTATAATTTGCAGCATTGTCTATGACAACTTGGACAACATTTTCTTCACCAACTTCTTCTACAACTTCATCTATCATATTGAAAATTTTATCTGCAGTTTTGCATATGTTTGAAGCATCTACAGATTTTAGAAACACTGTCCCTTTAGGGCTATTGACCAGAAAATTACAAATAGATCTTCTCTTCTTATCAGTCCATCCATCTGTCATAATTGTGCATCCAGTTTTCTTCCATTCAGCTTTGTGCTCTACTAGTAATTCTTCTGTGCGGGTCATCTCTTACTTCAAGTACTTTTCTCTAATCTCATGATATGATGGTGGCTTGAATCCAACTCCATATTTTCCAATCAAGTAGCACATCTTCTCAAATTCAGGATTCTTTATTCAATTGAATGGTATGGCATTTGTGTAGAAAAATTTGGCAACTTGTTGACATGTTTCTTCTTTTAAATTCTTCTTATACATCTGATTAATAGTTGATTGTGTGCTTGGATTTGTACTCCTCTTGAATATAGATGGCAATGCCACATCCTTCTCCTTTCCTCCATTATTAGTATCCTCCATGCTATCCTCTCCTCCATCAAACCCATGCCTTTTTTTAGAGCTTGATTTTTCCTCCATATCAATCAAAATCTGCAACATAAGTTTCTTTACATCATCAGGAACAGAAATGCAAGCACCAATATCCTTTTTTGTACAAGCCAAATGATGCTTTAACCGGTAGACACCTCCTGTTAAAGTCTTCTCACAATATTTGCATTTAATCTTTCTAGCATCATTTTCAACTTCATAACCATGCTGCCATCCTATATCACTTCTGTTTCCTGGAGCATTTTTACGTACAATCTTTTTACTTGCACCCGTACTCCCACTCCCACTTGCACCACCAGATGAAGCCATTTTTTAGCTTCAAAAATATCAGAAATCCAAGTAATATATCCTATATTATAGAAATCCAAGTATGTCTACTCTCATTCTCTTACGATTTACCTCCCAGGTCCCAGCAGAAGTGCAGAACCGACGTCCCCTGTTTTCCCCTGGTCGGAGTTCAGCTCGCGTATCTGAGTAGCGTCTTCTCCGGTGACGTTCTCTTCTTCAGCGACGGATGGGTGTCCAATAGCTCCAAGCAATCCGGCGACGTTCTCTTCTTCAGCGATTTCTGGATTAGGGATTTCGGGATTTCGGGAATGGGCTGAATGTGTTTTTTCTTAAAACTTTAAACAAAAACGCAATTGTTTTGGGGGAAATCAGAAGCAATTTCCACCCTTAGATGGGATCATTTGACACGCACGATTCAACCGATCTTACGGTGAAAATCGCAATCCGGTTACGATCCCACCATCTGCGATTTTGCTCTGTGATCGAACTCGGATGGCTGTTTTTGAGACGTAAAATCGCACGATTTTACGATGTAAAATGCGATTTTGACAACCATGCCTCTAATCTCTTCTCCTTGTTGAAACTGTCAAACAAAGAGAAGATTATGATGTTACCTTCCATTCTCTTCCCCTCTTCGATCTTGCCACCCCAACATATCATATAAGTATTGGAAGTAGATAACGACCTCTCAGCTGAAGCCGAAGAAATCTATAGGATTCTAAGTCGAACATTTATGAGATGACACCATCCACTTTTATCACCTGAGAATCATAAAGGTTCAGACCTGGATGTTTATCCATGGCTGTACACCTTCTTCATTTCCTGCAGGTGTGGGAAATTTGAAGCATTAACGATCAATAGTAAAACAGAGGAAGAGCTGAATATATGTTTGGTTGTGACTCTTGACCTCTAAGTAATGTTCAATTTTGCACCATAAATATTGCACCTTTTCATGAGTTTCCATACCATTAAAAATTTCTTGAACAATAACAGGAACAGGAATGCCAGAGTATGAATCACCGCCAATGTACACGTCATTTGCTCGGAATTCTGGATGACCGACTAACCACTACAAAGATTGAAATAAGATTATTTTGATATGAACTGCTACCAGATTGAACAATTTTGGCTGTAGCTTGAACTTGATTGTTGAAAATAACAATAAAACCAAGTGTTTAACAAGCAACAAGGACATCTTGAGTTTTGATGTAGCCCAAAACTCCAGACTTATCATAGCTATAGCTATACCTTTCTAAGAAATTGATGAGCTTGGTGAACAATTTTCCAATCACTTCGCAGAGTTGTATCTTTGGATTTGGAATAAGAGAAGCCTGTCCCAATAGGCAAATCTACAAAAATAATGCTAGTTGTCTGATGAAGTAAAATTGTATTAATTAGTGCTAAATAACAATTCAACAATAACTGACAAGCAAATAATAATAAGTAATTATTTTAAAGAAACTAAAACAAAATTGTACTTGTCTAATTTTCTATTAGTGATTGTATAATACGCACATCTATATTTGGGTGCGAGCATATTATTTCATTTTGACAATAAAAAGGAAATTATAAATGTCATAAAGCTTTGAGTAAAGATCGTTACATATGCAATTTTTTATGTATGAATTCACGTTTTCTTACATTAATTAAGTTATTTGTAATTAATTACCAGAGAATGTTAGATGTGAAAGATTGACATATAACAAACATTATTCAAAAACATTGGAAGTATTTAACTCAAGTGATATATGATATCTGAAGGTTTTGCCTTCTTTTACATTCTCAATTCAATCTCAAAATTTTACGTGAATGTATCTAGTAATTCAATCACTCTTGCAATTGACCAAAAAAAGAAACATTATTCAAAAACCTTTGTCCATGAATGTGGTCTCAAGATCAAATTAGGAAGGCTCCCATTATATTCCTCGATTTTGAATGCAAGAGGACCTGCAGCACGCAGAATCTAATTTTCATTAGTTTTAGCTTATGGATCACAATGCTAAGAAAGAAAAAGGCAAACAAAAACATAAGTTTGCATAGCAACATTTGTGTTACCAATTTCCACGACAAAGCCGGAAAATGAAGAGCAACCAGGGCCGCCAGTAAGCCAAAGCATGAGAGGGTCTTCTTCCGGATTGTTCTCCGACTCAATGAAGTAGTAGAACACCTTCTCATCTTCTCTTTTCCCAACTCCTATATACCTGACCAACAAATTAACTTGCACATTTACCTAACACTTTGTCGTGTGAACATGAATTATCTAATCACTGAACACATTGAATAAATAGATAAAATGTAGACACACTAAATATCATAATGAACAAAACTTAATAGATTTGGGATACCTAGGATTTGAATAACTGCTATATGCACAGAAAATGAAATCTAAAATTGGATCCCAAATATAAATCAAGAATTGTCCTTTAATATAAAATGGTGAAATAAATTTATAAAACTCAAGTCAATGGATATAAAAGATTTGAAATTTAATTTTAGATTTCATTTTCAATATCTATAATATTGTTGTTCTAATAATGTGAATGAAGATGTTTTAATTCAAACATACCTAACAGTGATTGAATTATTTTGATTAAATTTCTTAATCGATCGGTTAAAAAAGGAGAAGTTTTTTATTTTCTTTTCATAAAAATCATATTCACGAGTTGAAGCGGGTGTACTGCAGTTGAGTGTACATAAATCCAAAAATCTTTGTAAACCAATTAAGTCGGCATGCAAAATGAACAATTTATAATGATTAAAATAATCTATTTTAGTTAAAATTGGTTATAGTATACGAATGAGTTAAATGGGTCCAAAAATGAGCAGCAAAAAAATTTTTGATTCATTAAAATTTGGGTCATAAACCAACCTGTGTTTCAAATGTCAAATGCCAGTTTACCCGGTTTCAAAGATCAAGTACCAGAACCTAATAAACTTACCCTGTTTCAAGCACAAAGGGAAGAGGCCCTCGAAACCCGGGCAGAAACTTGATTATTGAGGTGCCAGTTGCAAGTTTAGAAGAAATCTCCATGAGAAGAAGAAGCAGAGGCAGAATCTTGCAGCAGTTGCTTTGATTTGAGGCGCTAAACCTGGCCGTTTGAAATGTGCTCTTTTCCTCTCTCTCTCTCTCTCTCTCTCTCTCCCTCCCCCTCTCCCCCTCTCCCCGTCTATATTTCCTAGTTTGGCATATCGTAGTATTCATTCGTTCTGCCCGGCTGGGAAGATTACAAACTGACATGACATAAATAAAGGAATAATTGCAATATTTAATCCGTCACTCATTTATAAAAATAATAATTTTTATATTTTTAAACTATATATTATTAATTTTTTATTTTCATATTTATTATAATTATTTATTTTTTACGTATAATATCAAAATAGATAAAAATATTAAAATAAATCAAAAATTTTATTTTAATAATATTAAATATACATTTATTTTTAAATTATTTTTAAATTTTTATTATTTTTTAATATTATTAATAAAAAAATGAATGAATAATTATAATAAGTATAAAAATAAAAAATTAATTATAATATTTAGAAAATATAATAATTATTTATAGGACTAAATCCGATGCACCAAAAACACAGCTCATTCCGGGTCATCATCTCATGAGTACCGATGAAGGGGAATCAAATGAGTACGGAGTACGCACTTTGGGTTAATGAGACAAAACGAAATCAAATTGAGACACGGGAAGGTTTTCAATTTTGAAACGCCATTAAGCAGCATATGTTTCGAAAATAATTTTTTCATTAGTTGTTAGTTAGTTTAACCAAAATTAGTTGATTGACTTGATAATAAATTGATTTTGGTGTTTGATAATCAGCTGATTGCCCCTAAAAAGCTGAGAACGAAAAAGTTAAAGGAAGTAACTTTTTCAATTAATTTATCTGAAAAATGATCAAATGAGTACGGAGTACGCACTTTGGGTTAATGAGACAAAACGAAATCAAATTGAGACACGGGAAGGTTTTCAATTTTGAAACGCCATTAAGCAGCATATGTTTCGAAAACAATTTTTTCATTAGTTGTTAGTTAGTTTAACCAAAATTAGTTGATTGACTTGGTAATAAATTGATTTTGGTGTTTGATAATCAGCTGATTGCCCCTAAAAAGCTGAGAACGAAAAAGTTAAAGGAAGTAACTTTTTCAATTAATTTATCTGAAAAATAATCAAATTATCATAAATAAATTTTCATATTTTTCATTTTATACTTTCTAAAAATTCTTAAAAAATTTAATAATTATAAAAAGTAAATTAATTTAATTTTAAAAAATATTTAATATATAATAATATATTATTTATAATATATCTAATAAATTATAATAATTTTAAAAGTTATTTAATAGAATAAATATATAATATTACTTATAAAAACTATTTAATTTTAAAAATATCCAATAATTTAATAATAAATTATAATAATTTTGAAAATTATTTAATAGAATAAATATATAATATTATTTATAAAAATTATTTAATTTAAAAAATATTTAATAATTTAATAATAAATTATAATAATATATTATTTATAAAAAAATTTAATATATTGACTAATATATAAAATTTAAAAATATTAAAATAAAAAATACTCAAATAATTTATAAAATATACTCATACCCTTATATGTCATTTTACATACAAACAGTTAATATAAACAGCTAATTTTACTAAACACTCTTATTCAAACAGCTAATATAATCAGTTAGTCAAATCAGTTAATACAATCAGTTATCAGCTAACAGTTAATTAAACCAACTAACTGTTACAGCTATCAGCTGTTTACCAAACAAGGCCTTAATCATACTCAATCATCTATCAGTTTTTTTATATGCCTTTTAATTTGCATCAATAATACGAAAAATTTTATTTTTAAAAAAATAAAAAATAAATTATCTAATTGATCATTAATTAATAAATTAAAAAAATAAAATTTTATAAAAAATTCTACTTCTTACAAAATATAATAAGTTATTTACCCACTTCAAAAATTTTATTTCTTATATTATTTATAAATATAATAAAAAAATTATCTTTATTAAATTTAATTAATAATTAAAATTTATTAATTTATATTATAATAATATTAAAAATATAATAATTATTTTATTAATATTTTCTAATATATTTAAAGTTAAACCAAACACAAACAAAAAGAAAATTACTTTCTTATGTACCAAACAACTTTAAATCTTTCTTAAAAAATTCATATAAAAAATTTTCTTAAAAATTTAATTTATTATAAAATATTAATTCTTATGCAAATCAAACAACTCCTTAATTTTCAACAAATAAAAATCATTCAAATTTTTAATATCTTAAAAAATTCAATTTCAAATATATATAAATCCTATGAAACTAATAAATACACGATAAAATTGATTACCTTTTATTTAATAAGCAAGGTTATAGACAAATATTATATTTAAAGCATATTAATGTGCTGTATCAATTATTAATTTCATATTAATTATTAATTTGTTATTTTCAAGATCTTACATCGATATTATTCTCTAACATTAAAAAAAAAATAGAAAGATATCACCCTCAAGATATCAGACGATACTTATCGACAGTCGAATCCAATAAAATGTTAATTATCATATTAGATTAAGATGATTGTAATAAATATTATTCCTCGTGCCCTATGGTATACACAATACATAATTGACAGATGATTTCAAATCGAATCCACAATCAATCCATCGTCAGGACTCAGGAGGAGCTGAACTATCAGCAATTTTGTCCATTTCCATTCTCGCAGGCTCCCCATCCTTTGCTTTCTCAAACTTCAATTTCTGCAATAAAAAAATGTAATTTAGTTACAAATACAGTTTCCCTCCAAAAAACTAGTACAACCAAGAGCATTGGGCATCTACAATCAAATAATGTCAGCAATGACAATTTACAGAAACATCTCCGCAATAGATTTTTCAAAAAGTCTTGGTGCACACTCACACCGGCATGCACAAGATATGCCCAGTGTGGGTGTGTACATAACAATACTGTAGCTTTATTACAAAAGCATTGAACAAGACAAATTCCATGACACCAAGTAAAAAATTGGGTAATGAGCTTCAACATGAATCACCTTTGCTGCCACAGACGAACCCTTTGTTTTATGAGCAAACATATTTGCATAGAGCTTAGCATCTTTTTTGTCGTTCTCAACTTGAAGTTGCTTCAATTTCTTTTGAATCATCTTTAACTCCCTGGAAGATTAACACATTTTGCTACCATAGTTAGATACTCTTTATGGTATTTCAAAAACTCAACTTAGGACCTCTGCCCAAATCCCACCCATAAAACTGAATGTAATTGAGCAGTTAATGTCTTTGGACAAAACTTTTTTCAAGTACCTGTTCTGCGGGTCAGCCTCAAGAGCTTTCTTAATGTCTACATCTGCCAACAAATAGTCTCCAATTTCTATATAGGCTTGCGCTCTTCTGTACAAAGCTTTCACACTATATGACTCGGCTTCAAGCACCTGATGCACAGAGCAAGGATTATGGGATGATAACAATGGCCTCCATGCTGAAAGAAGCTAGATGAGAGAATATAAATATGTTCTCTGCCTTGATTGGTTGTTTACCTGTGAGCATAACTTGATTGCTCCAGAAAAGTCACCGAGTTTGAGACTACATGCTGCACCATTCAACCAGCATGAGACTCTTAACACCTCAGCTAACTTTAGTTCATCATCCCCAAAGGATCCATCTTCACTGACATAATCAGCAGCCTATGAAAAGACAGGGACACATGGGTTGACACAAATTCAAAGAACCTCAACAAACAAATCGCAAAACCTAGCTACTGCCAAAAATAAAAAAAATGACTTACCTTGTCATATTTTTTCCCTGCTTGCTGATACTTTCCATTTTTAAATAATGAATTTCCTTCTTCTTTCTTCTTCCCAGCTGTCTTGATTTTCTCATCGTTACTCAGTTCCCATGGTGCTTTTTCCTTGTAATGAAGAAAAAACTTAAAAGTAAGAATTGGTGCCCACTAACTGTTTATGCTAGTGTGTATAGTGATGGAATGATAATTTTTTTCTAAGAAATGGAGGGACAGCATTTTCTGCATAATAGAGATGTATAAGATAAATCATACACTGAACAGGAAAATAAAGCACAGAGTGCAAGTCACACTCTTCTCTATTCTCTAAGAAATGATACAAGACTCCTTTGCAGTCTATCAAAATAAGCTTTGAGAATGTCTTCCAATTCATGATAACAAAACAGAAATTACCGTAATAAAATCAATCATCACTACTTCATAGATAACATTGGAAGCTGGAGGGACTGTGGCAAAATCACACCTTGCTTCGACATTTCCAAAGGCATAATCAGGATGTATGCTTATCAGGGCCCTCTCACCCTTCTTCATTGTAGCCACTGCACGGTCTAAACCAGCAATCACTTTTTCTACAGACAACAGAAAAAAAATACTTGTATGAATTCTTAGTCTCAAGGATAATGAATATTGAGAGGAATTAAAAAAAAGGCAGCTTCCAGAAGAGGTTAAGTTACAGTAAGAATAAACTGACCTTCATCAGTTATGAATTCCAAAGGCTTTGTTTCATCAATCCCCTTTCTCTCAAATACAGTCCCATCTTCTAGCATGGCTTTGTAGCTAACTGCCAAAACAATAGCAAATAAATTAATTAGTGGAACAAAATCCTGATGATCTCAGATATGTTCCAAGTTCAGAAAAAATCAAACCAAGTCCAACCCAATTGGCTGTGCTGGCTCAGCTTAAATAATGAAGTGCATCTTAAGTTCTTACCAGTGACAAATGCACCCTCATTAGCAGTGAGAGCACCCTCCCCTTCTTTCAGAATTTTCTTCATCACCTTGGAATCACCAGTAACATTAATAACAGGCTTTAAGGACACCAGTTCAATATCAATAAGCAGCTCTGAATTTGGGGGAATTGAATGGGCCCTGCTACCAGCTTCTCTTCCATTTTCCCCATAAGCATCTGTGGTGGAGAATATGAAGTAAAACCTCCAAAGTAGTAATGAAAGATAGGAACCTAATATTCCTCAGGCTAAGGAAGACAAAGTACAATCAAAGGCTGACATCAAGATTCAAAAATAATATAAACAATAAATAATAGCAAATAAGAATTAGCAACAAGCTATATAAACCACTAGAGAATGACAGGTTTTGATCCTGACTTAATATCAAAAAGAAACCAGTAGTAACTACATGAAGAAGTCTCTTGTCACTTCTTCACTTTATGCATTAGTTTTCTCGCGACTTGGGCTCAAACATGAACCTTCGCATTTCCACAAGCCAGTTTCATCAAGGCCAATGACAACATTGTACATTTGTAATCTAAGTACAGTGTAAATGATACTTTGGTCAACTAGTTTTGAGCATGTGGATAAACAATACACCTCCTATTTTTCAGAGACAAGTAATACACCTCTGGTACAAAAATGGCAAGTGAATTGGAAGATCAAATACATACACTGAGGTTGAACAATTAATTTAGCCCTCTCTCCCTGGGTCATTGTCATTATTACTTTTGGCAATCCTGGAAAAAAATGACCTTCAAGGAATACTACAATTAGTCACAGGCATTATAAGATAAAATAATTATTGTTTCTTTTTCCGTGATATAAGAATATAGATCAACAGCAATACCATCTTTCACATAAAATTCAACGCCTCCTTCTGGTGTTTCTGCAACAACGGTGCCATCAACCAACGTCGCTTGATACTTGACTGCAATTGCCAAAGACTCAGCGAGTCAGTAAGTCAACACCGTTTGTAGAATCAAACAAGTGAAAAGAGGTCTATCAACCAAAACACAATGTGTGTGTGTGAGAGGGCGCTGTTAAAATACCTAGAACTTCGTCTAAATCACTCGGACGCTCATTCCTGCTTCCCTTCTCCATTATTTTCTTGAGGATTCCGCCATCTTTGTAAATATCCACCACTGTGATCCACGAAATGAGTTCAACCTCAAGCTGTACAACTGAATTGGGTGGAATATTCCCAGAACCTGCCACTTTATAGCCCGACTCAGCAGTTAATGTGAATAATGCGACCTCTCCCTTTTTCATGGTGATAATCCCGTGATCCAACCCAGGAACTACTTGAGCTGCCAAGCCCATGAACAGATAAATGGAGTTTAATCGCATAAAAAAATCAACAACTTCCTAAAAAATTATATCTAAAATTCTCAGAACAAAACTCAAATGAATATTAACCGCAAATCACCTTGGCCAAGAGTAAATGTTACAGGCTCATCTCTATCTCTAGTAGAATCGAACTTTGTTCCATCAATCAAAGTTCCCACGTAGTGGACTGCATTCAACATCACCATCATTTCATAGATAAAAATTTATGATCTTCCAATAATTTCCTTTCCAAATGATTTTGAAATTTTGACAATGATGAGTACCGGTCACTTCGTCATTGAACTCGGGCGTCTCCCATCCATGTCCCCGCTTGAGAAGCTTCTTTTTAAGCCCGGAATTATTGAGGTCTCTCTCTTCGCCAACCTTTTGGGGCGGTGCCGATTCGATCACCTCCCCTGGTTCTTCGTCAAGAGCATCCTCATCTTCAATGTCTGAAACGTTCGTGGCTTTCTCATCCACCATGACTTCAAGCTCGATCAATTTTGAAACCACCGCAGATGGCCGCTTCCAAGGCAGTGAACTCTTTTCTTTAAGTTGGTTTACTGAAGAATCTGGAAGTAAGCACCAAAAGCCGTGTGGGGCTGAGAAGCTTTGTTGCGACCGACCCGATTATATTGTGCGGTGGCCCACATTGCCACGTTGGCAAAGATGTCGCTGGGTTGTTCTGTAATTTCGGATAATGATTAAAAGGAGGTCCATGTAATCGTGTGATCATTTACATTTAAATGGCATTAGCTTCCTGATAAATATTTTCAGTAGTTGACTACTTGATTCGGGCTGATTCATATTGTGCACAAGTTTCTTGACTTTTCTATTGGGCCGATTTCTGGATCGATGTAGCCCATTAAAGAAATTTCTGGTATAGGCCTGCTGAAGAAAAGGCCCAAATAACTGCTTAGCCGAACCTATTGCTACACTTTGATGATCAGAAAAAGGCCCCATTGCTTGCGTATGCAATATGAAATTGAAAGAAAAATGAAGTTAATCCGTGACTTTCGCCAAGTTTTATAGTTACTTAGGACTTTGACTATGGGTAATCAGCTATATTATTGGTGACGATATTCTCAAAAGCGATGCAAATATTTGGTAGAATAATTCGACCAATTGCCTTGGTCCAGTGTAGTTTTTATCGAGCTTCATTTGTTATTATAACTGTCATAATCATCACAGTTAAGGTATGAACTTGAAGTCATAGGTTCTAATTGCATGTTTTACCATTTAATTATCATAAGTTATGTTGAGCATTTGGTCATAATTAGTCTTAGTCCCTCCTATGCCATTTGGACAATTTTTTTATTATTATTTTTGGATAATCCCATTTGGACAACCTTTAAGGATAAACAAAGTTGACATATTAATTTCTAAATAAGATATTTTTATTTAATTCTCCACTAAAATAGTTTAAAATATAACATAAATAGAATTGATGGAGCAAATTTTCTAATAACTATTTAGATAATATTTTTTTTTAATAATATGAGTAGTTAAATCATTAAATATTAAATATACATATGTGTGTGGTTTTCAGATGGAATTCAATTGAAAACGAGAAAAAAAATTGTTCAACTAACATCATCTACCATTTACATCAAAGGCTGAACTAATATTTTACATTTATAGAGCATCAATCAAGTTAAAGTGACTTTAACCCTTGCTTTCAAATTAAAATCCAATTTGCTTGAAATTGAATTTATGTGTGATTCTGTATTTGAATCTAATTTTGTATATTTAAATATATTGACGCATGTGATTTTAGGCCCTTGGATACATTTACGAGTATAGCCGGGGAGACTTGAATATACACGTAACAAAGAACATAAATTTGCATAGGCTTTTTTTTTTTTTTTTTGTCATAAAAATAGACCTTATAAAAAATAGGATATTTTAGAGTTGACAGTAGAAAACTCAACCCAAGATTTACAAAATATATGGAATACAAGAGTCAAAGATGGCGGGAGCCAAAATAGTTAATAGCAATTATGAGATAATATTTTCTTTCTTGTCAATTAAGCCATATTTGAGTCTACTCATTCCGAAGAATCCTCCTCCGAATTTGGTTTGCTTCCTTTTCGATGATATTATTGGGGTTTTTACCCCTTATTTAATATTTATGTAATTATTTCTTTCTTTTTTTTCTCTGCAGCCAATAGTTCCACCGATCCAAATAATTTTAAAGAGATAAAATTGTATATTTTTTTAAAAAAATGTGAAAAATAAAAAAATTAGCAATTCCGTTTAAAAAATGTGTACTTAAAAAGAGACATAATGTGAGAAAATTAAAACAAGAAAATAAGGTCAACAATAAGTCTAACCAACTCACAAATAACTCACAATTTGATTTAAGTTTTATCTTGATAAATCAAGCCCGTGAAACAACTAAATAATACATAAATTGAATTGTTTGATTTGTATTTTTTAAATAAGCCAAGCCTAAACTAATAAAAACTTAACACCTTTATATCTTGAACTAGTTCAATATATATACATATAAAATAAAAATATATGTATCAATATAAATATAAGTATTATAATATACTATTATATTTTAAAAATTTATTTGATAACATTGTATTCTAAAATTTAAAATAATATATATTCATTGTTAATATGCTTATTTTAAAAACTATCAATCATTTCAAATATTATTTTAATTAAAATATAAATATTAATTTAACAATTGATACTAATTTTTAATTTATGAATTTATCAGAAGAGTAAATTTAGAGAGTAAAAAATTAAAAATATTAATTTTACTTATACAAGTAAAATAATTAAGTAAATAATTTTTACTTCAAATTTTATTTTTTTAGATAATTTATTAATTTTATTTTTATAAGTTAAATAATTAAGTAAACAACTTTAACTTCAAGTTTCATTCTATCAAATAAAATATTAATTTAACTTTAATAAGTTAAATAATTAGGTAAAATTTACTTTTTATTTGTAAATTCTAAATAAGATTTATGATTATTTGTAGATAAATTAATAAAGTTTTAAGTATCAATGAAAGAATTAAAAAATTTATATCAATTCAATATTTAGAATCTAGTTATAATTATATTGTAACTTAATATTTTAAGAAAAATTATCATTTATATGACATTAAATATGATTATAATATATAAGTAATAATATAACAAGATTAAACTTAATCATTTATATTTTTTATTTAATATTATTAAGCTACTAAAAATATTTACTCTTATAAATATTTTAAATTATTAAATTATTAATAAAATATTATATTGTTATAATTAATTTAAGCTAACGACACGAATCAAACTATTTATAAGTTCAATTCAAAATTAAAAGAATCGACTCGAATAGAAATTGAGTTGAACCATGAGTTAAACATATTTAAAATAAATTGAACCTAAATTAAACTTATCTCCGTTCATTGTTAACCTGCAAGAGAAAAGAAAGATTTGACAATCTTTCATTTATTAATAATATTGTCACGGAAAAGAATAAGATAAAAATAAAAGTTAAGAAAACGTGGAAAGCTTGTTATATATTTTAATCTTTAAAACAATAATTCAATTTACAATTTGTAAAAACAAGTTTGCAAACAAACTATTTTTTAGATCTTTTTAAAATTATAAATTTTGTTTTTCAAAATTAAATTAAGGGGTCATTTGGTTCATGCAGGAAATAACTTCCCATGGGAAGTTAAATTTCTTAGGAAGTTACTTACTATGTACACTTCCTAGGAAATCCTTAAATATTGTTTGATTGACGTAAAGGAAGTCACATATCCTAAAAAATAAATTCTTATATTTTGTTTGGTTCAATTTTGAATTTCTTAGGAAATAATAATAAAATGACCACAATATCCTCAATAATAATTTAATAGATATTAATTAATTTTAAAGAGGTGATAGCGCCAGAATTTTTTTTAAATAAGTTTCAATTTTATGATTTATGAATGTTATATACTGAAATTACTCTTTTTTTAACTATGTGAATGCGGTGGTAAATTAAAAATTTTAAAAAGTCATAAATTCTTTATTAGTTAACCAATGTTTACATGACCACTCATTTTCAATCTTTTTCATTTGCTCTTTCAACAAAAAAATAAGAAAATGCGGGTTTGACGAAGTCTACTTGGTTAAAAACGCATAAATTGAGTTCAAAATTTTGAATGATCATAACTTTGTGCTTGATTGCCCATTTTAAGTGAATTTTTTTTTATTTCATATAAATTTTCAAGATCTACGTGCTTGCAAAAACTAAAGGTATTTTGCCCACTCTAATTTGATAAAAAAAAGGCCTTTTTCAATGATTTCTTTAATTTTTCTTTAATTTTTTGTTATTTTTTTAACTTTGATCTTATTTTTATCAATTTAAATTCATTCGAATCCCATATTAAAATTTTTCTTTATAACTCTTTTGGTATCTAGTAATGTTATAATAATTTTTTTAATAAATAAAATTACTAAAAAATAATTTATTACTATTTGTAAACTAAATAATAATATGTTACTGTTTTGTTCCAAGACAGTAACATATTACTGTTTTGTTCTAAGACAGTAACATATTACTGTTTTGTTCCAAGACAGTAACATATTACTGTTTCTTTTCAAAACAGTAACACTAACTAAAAACCTCAAATAAATGAATAAATCATATCTAATTAATAATTAAACTGTTAAATAATAGTATGTTATTGTTTCGTTCTAAGACAGTAACATGTTACTGTCTCATTCTAAAACAGTAACGCCAACTAAAAACCTCAAATAAATGAATAAATCATGTCTAATTAACAACAAAATTACCAAATAATAGTATGTTACTGTTTCGTTCCAAAATAGTAATATCAACTAAAAATCTCAAATAAATGAATAAATCATATCTAATTAACAACAAAACTGCCAAATAATAGTATATTACTGTTTCGTTTTAAGACAGTAACATGTTATTGTTTCGTTCCAAAACAGTGACACTAACTAAAAATCTCAAATAAATGAATAAATCATGTCTAATTAACAACAAAACTACTAAATAATAGTATGTTACTGTTTCATTCCAAGACAGTAACATGCTACTATTTCATTCCAAAATAGTAACACCAATTAAAAACCTCAAATAAATGAATAAATCATGTCTAATTAATAACTAAACTGCCAAATAATAGCATGTTACTATTTCGTTCCAAGACAGTAACACTAACTAAAAACCTCAAATAAATGAATAAATCATATCTAATTAACAACTAAACTGCTAAATAATAGCATGTTACTGTTTCATTCCAAAATAGTAATACCAACTAAAAACTTCAAATAAATGAAAAAATCATGTCTAATTAACAATCAAACTGCCAAATAATAGTATGTTAATGTTTCGTTCTAAGACAGTAACATGTTACTGTTTCTTTTCAAAACAGTAACACCAATCAAAAATCTCAAATAAATAAATAAATCATATCTAATTAACAACCAAATTGTTAAATAATAGCATGTTACTATTTCGTTCCAAAACAGTCACACCAACTAAAACCTCAAATAAATGAATAAATCATGTCTAATTAACAACCAAACTGTCAAATAATAACATGTTACTATTTCGTTCTAAAATAGTAACACTAACTAAAAACCTTAAATAAATGAATAAATCATATCTAATTAACAATCAAACTGTTAAATAATAACATGTTACTGTTTCGTTCCAAGACAGTAACATATTACTATTTCTTTTCAAAATAGTAACACCAACCAAAAATCTCAAATAAATAAATAAATCATGTCTAATTAACAACTAAATTGCCAAATAATAACATGTTACTGTTTCGTTCCAAAACAGTAATACCAACTAAAAACTTCAAATAAATAAATAAATTATGTCTAATTAATAATCAAACTGCCAAATAATAGTATATTACTGTTTCGTTCCAAGACAGTAACATGTTACTGTTTCATTCCAAGACAGTAACATGTTACTGTTTCGTTCCAAGACAGTAACATCAATTAAAAATCCCTAAATAAATGGATAAATCAAGTCTAGTCAACAACCAAATTGTTAAATAATAGCATGTTACCATTTTTTTCTCTAAACAGTAACATCAATTAAAAATTTCAAATAAATAGATAATAGCATGTTACTGTTTGTTCTCTAAACATTAACATGTTACTGTTTTATTCCAAAACAGTAACACCAATTAAAAATCCTAAATAAATGGATAAATCAAGTTTAATTAACAACCAAATTACTAAATAATAGTATGTTATCATTTTTTCTCTAGACAGTAACATGTTACTGTTTCGTTCTAAAAAGTAACATCAATTAAAAATCTTAAATAAATAGATAATAACATATTACTATTTTTTCTTTAGACAGTAACATGTTACTATTACGTTTCAAGACAGTAACATCAATTGAAAACTTCAAATAAATGGATAAATCGAGTTTAATTAAAAATTAAATTATCAAATAATAACATATTATTATTTGTTCTCTAGACGATAACTAATTAAGAAAATTTTAATTCTAATTGATGTGTGTATGTGTATCTATATATTTAATTCGAGTTATAGTGCTTGAAATTTAATATTAAAAAATATTTATAAAATTTAAAGAAAATTTGATTTTAATATTCAAATAATTTCAATCAACAAATAAAATATATAATTATATAATGTAATTAATATAATATATATTAAAATTTTAATTTATTCAAAATATTTATATAATCAAATTAAATATATCATATTATATTTATATTATTTAATAATTATAATTTAACTTTCAAATAATAGCAACAGATAAAATAAAAAAAGTAAAAGAAAATTATGTAATAAAATAAATAAAATAATAAAATAATAAGTGGGTTATAAAATAATGTAGGAATTAAATAAAAGTATGCTGTTAATTAATTCATTTAAATTAAATATTTAAATTTTTTTATAAAATAATAATAATAAAATATGTCATGTAATATATATATATATATATATATATATACACATACATATCTTAATTAATAAGCAAACTGTAAAATAACAGTAACACCAACTAAAATAGACATTCATAAAGTAAAATCTGATAATCAATTAAAAGGGTAAAATTGGTATTAATTAATTTTAATAAGGATATTTTTATCTATGAATTAGTTAAAAATAGAAGAAATAGAACTTACCTAGGGAGAGTGGGTAAGTGATTTCTCATATTTTATGGGAAACATAAGTTCCCATAAAGATTTATTTCCTCTCATTTATGCAATCAAACAACTCTATAGTAATTTATATCCTGAAAAATATAATTTTTTATATTTTTACTACAAACCAAACGACCCCTAAATCTTAAATTTCTTTGTTATAATCTAAAACACCTGATAACACAAATTGGCACTACTTTTTTAAAATAGTAATCAATAATACAGAAGTTAAAGTTGTTAAAATAGGTTGAAGCCTATAAACTAGTTCATTAGCCCACAAATTTCGAAAAATTCAAACCTTCATTTTAGATTCCAGCATATAATCACTATTTCGAATATTCAAACCTCTATTTTAGATGCTCTAGGATATGCAAGATGCAGTTGATTTGAGTTATAAAAGTCCTCAATTTCACACTAACTAGCGTACAGATGGATCAAAACAACCTATGAATTCTTTTTTTTTTTTTTACAATTCTGAATTTTATATAGATTAATATTTTCAATTCATAAAAAATTATATTCTTATTTTTTATTTTTAATTATATAAGGTTATATTATAAATAATTTATAAATAATTTTTTATTTTATAAGTATTTTATGACTTATATTTTATATATATAATATTTTTTAAGATTGTATTTAAATTTAAAATATATTATAATTAATTCGTGAATGAATATGTAATATTATTGAATGATTTTAATTTTTATTATTTAAAATTTTAAAAAAATTTAAAAATGACCTGCAAACTAGCCAAATCCACAAGAACTCGATCAAAATCTTTTATATTGAAAGCCCGTGCAAAAATTAGACGAATTCCTCCTCCCAATTAATGGTAAGTTTGCGCGAACCAATCCGCCTCCACCATTTCACAATTATAATGCAAATCAATAGTAACTATTGATGGATGAAAATTTACATTGATCTAGCAACGATTTGCATCTAATTAAAATTTTCAATAAAAATTGGTTCTCAATTAATTTCATAATGTATAATCCTAGAAAATAAAACAACATTGTTTTAAGGACGAAAATAACTTGTGACAAGCGAACCCAAATTGAAGCCCTGACGATACTTCCCTCTTTCATCAATTCACAATTGGGGTCACGTTATTTTGCTAATCTCCACTGAGTAGAGGATAGCAATCCCCATTTTTATAGTATGTAAATATTAAAAAACTTATTTTTAACCCTTTTTTTTTTTACATTTTTTTCACAAATTTCAATGAGAGAGAGCAAATGATTGCAAGGATATAAACCGGTCACCCCCAATCACCCTTTCTTTGCATCGTACTAGAGCCTGAGCGAGATTAAAAAAACCCTCCAATTTAACAATTCTAATTACCATTCATGTAAAAGACCATTGTAAATTTGTCATTAACAGCACATGGAAGGATGCAAATCATCCAACTGACAAAAGAAATGAAGAAACCTTGTCACATATCTCTTGGTCAAACAACAATTCTTGCAAGGGCTTGAATCATGGAATCTGACAACCATGGAGCAGATTTCAGAAAACAGCAGCTCTACTTTTGGGAACAGCGTAGCTCTTGCTTCTGGGATACAATTCAGGCACACCAGCAGGTGCAAAATCAACAGGCTTCTCTTCGTCGATTCTACCCATTGCTACAGTGCTAGACTTCAGCAGACCACTTCTTCCAACGGTCCCAGCTGCTGCTTGCTGCTGTTGCTGTCTAAGAAGTAAGTCCATATCGATTCTATTAGCCAAAGTTTTAGCAGAAGCAGCTCGCATAAGCTCTTGGAAATCGTCGCTTTCATCGGACCTCGACGAGGCTGCGCTGTAGCTCCTCGGCAAAGCCGCGAATCTTCCGACAGCGTCCATGTTGTTGCTGTAGTTCAACTGGTCGCTGCAATTCGTTATGCTTCGAACGTAGAAATCCCTCGCTTTGCACAGTGCTCTAACCGGTGATTTCACGATCTTCAAGAACAAGCTCTGGCTCTGTCCTTTGCTCCTCATTTTCCACGAAAACTGAAAAGCTTAGTATAATTGCTGAAAAAGGAAGAAGGAGATTTGGTTTGGGGAAAAAGTGAAGGTCAGAGGCTGGATTTTGTAGTTTGCTCGAGAACATAGCAGAAGGCCGGGCGTGTGAAACTGTGCGTGCACATATATGACTTTTCGCAGCACACCGGATTGGGAAAAGCCGGATAAGAACGAGAACGTGGACCGAAGATTTAATGAGCTTGTTTGAATAAAGTTGTCTATAATTGAAAGGGAGCCAAGAAATTGGAACGTGGAATCACTTTTAGATATCAAAAATCATCTTCCCCTGTATTTTCGTTTGCTAGTGACCGCAGGGTGCGTTGATTGAAGAATTATTCTACTTAGGGTTGCATTTGTGGTTTTTTTTATGGCAAATAAAAAATATCAATATGATCACTTGAGTCTTAGTAATAGAAGAAATTTTATTTATTTCGGTGGAAGATAGCTAATGATTGTCAAGCCGAAAGAAACGAGTATTGAGTTTAATACATGACAGCGAAAATAAAATATATATTATTGTCGAGCACTCAAAGATGACACCCAAATATACATATCTGTTTATTTTAATGAAAAATGTTTTTTAGACAAATTTAGTTATAAAATATTAAATAGTTTAAATCTAAGTTTTTGTTGGTATGAATTTTTTATAATATCGGTGAACAAAAAAATGACACCTTGTTAAAAAATTAATGTTAATGGCGAATTTTATCGATAGGAAAATAATTTAATAATTTTTTCATAATGTAATAATAAATAAATGAATGATAATATAAAATTAATTTTTATTAACAAGGGATCAAATTTCAATTTAATATTAAAATTGTAAAAAATATTTTGTTTATTTAATATTAAATATAAAGAACATAGTGAGAAGTATCTCCATTTTACTAAAAATGTTATTTTCTTTATGTATCATAACATTAAATATTATAATTATGCATTATGTAATTAAAGTATACTAATAACATATCATGCTTTTACTTTATACAAATTAAAAAAAAAATCATGTGCTTATTATGATTCCCTTGAAATCTTAAAACTTAGGGTAATATAATAAATTTTAAAATTGTCATATTAAAATTATTGAATCTCGGTCATCTATTTTTTTATCGGATGTAATCAAATAATTTTAATATAATAAATTTTATAATTACCACATCATACTAAATTCTAAAATTTTAAAGGTAATATAAAATTTACCAAATTGTTAATATAAAATATCTTTTGATAAAATAAACCAAATCTCAATATTATGAAAGCAAGGTTATAAAAAATTTTATTTATGCTGACTGTAAGATGAAAGTGAGTCATGTAAGAATTTAGAAGATGGAAAGACAGAAGTGGAAACTGAGTGGTGAGGATAAGAATGATTTGCTGTAAATGAGGTCAGAAGGCTTAATGTTGCAGGCCAAAGTGCGGTAGGGAGTCAATTATCAATATCGTTGCCTGCAGTATTAATAAAATAAAGTCATGAGGTGTGGATCAGTAGGCGCAGCGCACCTTGTTTCTTAGGGGTGGTCCATTTTGAAATTACACGTGATTGATTATCTTGAGAGAACTAAATCAGCAGACCCTCTTTCGCTGAATCAGCGTATTCAAACTTTAGAAAAATACTTAAATGCTTGAGTTATAATCTTGTTGTAATGTAGTTGGCAGCTGAATTTTAATTGATGTCACAAACAGAAAATACGGCAGACCCTCTTTCACTGGGAAGAATAATTAGAACAACACGTTGAAATTTACAGAATGGAGGCCTGAACATTGACGAATAGATAAAAGCTTTTACACTTTTTTTTTTTTTTTAATTTGTCCGAGTATAGAACATGAATATTCCATTAGTCAACACTTAATAGATATCCAAAGTGGGAACCTTAGAGATAGAAGCAAATGACAGAATTTTTCCTTTTTTTAAACATAAAGATGGCAGGAAAGAAAAGTTTTTCAATCTTATCGGATAAAACGTTAATGGAACGTTAAAATTATCAATAAAGACTCATTCAAAAATTACTATCAATTTTAATTGAATCAAAAGGCAATGACTTAATTAGTCCTTAGCATAAAAAATTTTCTTGAAAAAGGTTGTTCACCACATGAAATAATTAGTGTTGAAAGAATTTCAATTTTATGATAAAAGGAGCTTACAGTGCTCTTATCCAAATTTTCATTATCAGTTAAGCTAACCATGTTAGTAAATTGACAAAAATTTATTTATATACTTCATATATAGTATATTTGTTTAATATAGCAGTTAAAAATCCTGATTAACAATTAAAAGTTAAATAATTAATTATTTCTTTAAATATGTTTGATTGCATTTTTTAAAGTTTGTAATAATTAATTATATATAATAATCTTAATTATGGTGACTTATTTGTATTGTGATTATTAAAACAGAAATTTCAAATTTTATATCTATAATAATCTTATTTTTTTTATTTTCGCCAACCTTCTTTTAATGATATAAATTTTAAATTTTATATCTGTTGTAACCTCATTTTTTATTTTAAATTTAGTAATGACTTCCAAGATTTTATAATTTTGTTATCTATTATTTTGAATTAATGAATATCAAAATAGATATAAATATTATTTTAATTATAAAAATTGTATTTTTATATTTGAAAATACATTTAAATAAATTTAAATTAATGAATATTAAAATAAATATAAATATTATACTAATTATAAAAAATTTATTTTATTTTGAAAATATAATTTAAATAAATGATAATATATATTAAATAAGAATATGTATATATTATTTAATATATGTTATATATATTTTCTTCTATAAATAATAATATCAAAAATATTAAAAATTAGTTATTTTGATAAAATTATATTTATTTTATTGTCCTCTTTAATAATTTAAAACTTAAAAAAAATCATTTTATATATCATCTAAACAAGAATAAATTATATATAATTTTATTATCTTTATGTTAATATTATAAAATTATATTTATTAAAAGTCACTCTTTTTATTTTTAAAGTATTGAAAATGATAATTATTTTTTTGAATCTGATTAGTAGCATACGTTAACATAATCGAAGTATGAGTCATTTTTTTAGAGAAAGTCATCTTTTGCGGTATGGATTACAGATAACGGAGAAGAAAAGTTCAAATTGAGAAAGAAACCACGTTTTTCTCTAAGAAAGCACCCAAAAAGCTTCATTTCTACTCTTCAGCTCTCTCAAAAATAAAGTTGAATAAGAATAAGAATCGATAATCTTCATATGATTAATTAAATTAAATGGGTAGTTAAACTCTATACAGGTATAACTTCCTCGTGACAAAAACACTCGACCGGTGGAGGAGATTTCTGGTACTAAAATAGTATTGCAAATTCAATTTTATTTTTATACAAATATTATCAATTGTAATAATTTTTTAATTTAATAATCTAACTCAACAAAAAAAATATTCATGTTTTGTAAAAATAATTATTTTTTTAAATTTAAATTATTAAATTAAAAAATAATACACATAATAATATTTTTATAAAAATAATATTAAATTTTTAATGTTAATGTAGTATTAAAAAATTTTCCCAATTCATGCAGGAACCATGGCGCACTAGGAAAATAGCTCTTGTTTTAAGATCTAAAGAATTTTTATTTTTAACAAAAAATTTCATTGATACAAAAGAGTAATATATAACTTATATATTATGATATGTTGTGGTAGGGTAAAATGCTTTTAAAAAAAATATTTTTAAATAATATAATTATAAAATATTAAAAATATTTTACATATTCAATGTTTAATATAAAAAATACGGTAAAAATATTATTTTCTATTTTAAAAGAGGAGTTATTTTTTGCATTGTCATGATATTAAATATCATAATCTTTATATATATATATATATATATATATATATATATATATATATATATATATATATTATTCCCTTACATAATACATATAAATGAGTTTTTTAACCAAAAAAAATCTTTAGGGAAAATAAAAGGATGTTTAATCCTGTTTTCCTACGATCGGTTCATAAAACAAACTCAAAACTATTACTTTTGATTTATATCATGTTAAATTTATCAATCACAAGCTAAATTTTTTTGCTTTTTGGAAATTCATTAATGGGTATATGATTAATCTAAGTTTTGTTCATCAAGTAGAGTAAACGTATCATTAGGATAATAATTATTGAATTCTAACCTTTTTTTTTTTTTTGGTCAAATACATTGATCATGAAGAGTAAAATGTCCGACACGTAGGTAGAAGAGACAAAATGTTCGAGATGCAAAGGAATTTTGTAAAGTCTATTAAAATAAAACAAAATAAATTATAGGCTTCCTTAACATGAGAGACATTGAAATCATGGATCTACCCATTTTAACAACGAAAAAGATAAAAATAGTAACAAATAATTGTAAAATTAACTAAAAATCAATAGGATACAAAATATTAGATTGAATATCAGATCTACTCAAATATTATGAAAATTTATTTATTGCTTTGTTATGGCATTAATCGAATCTGATTCTCAGGTCAGATCTGGATTGAGTCAGACTTTTTTTTTTTAATTTCAATTAATGAGTTCATGTTGTGGACTTCCATTTGTACTGCTTCTTATAACGTAAATCCAGACCCCCAAGAAACACTTCCACGTATATATCGTGATGGATAATCCGAAAATGTGGGGCCCATGACCACGGGGAGAGACATTCTTGCATGGAGATAGGCCTCGTCAGCTCCCGTCCAGCTCGGAGTCTCATAGTCCAGCCACCATCGACCGAAGGGATACGTTGAGCGCAAGAAGACCGCCGGAGACTTGTTTCTACTGGCACACTTATCTACATCAAGGCCGGGAGACCCGCACCCATCCCCCCTCCCACACGCATGGTCCCGTCCCAAAATGTAAGAATACAAGAACAGCTTGATTAACGTATGAAATAACTAATATATTTTTTAAAATTATAATATAAAAAATAAAAGAACAAACACATAAATTAGTCCTCAATTTATTAGTAGACTGACTATTACGCCTCTATAAAATTATAATCAATATTAATAATTCCGCAATTTTTCATTTATCATGATTATTGGTCCATCCATTATCTTCAGTGACTAAATTGAATGGAAAGTACTGATCGGATGATTTTAACTCGATCGCCGATATCTACATCGCTACATAGTCATGCTGGTTGGCAAATAAGTAACAATGAATCAAGATCTTGATGCTCAACCCAGATCGACTTAAAGGGGAAAAATACTTTGTCAACCATCAAGTTATATACATATACAGAGAAGAGGAGAACTGCTATCCCAATTTGGAAGAACGTTTTCTAAGAGAAGAAGTGCGGCGGTAACCCTTTTGCTCGGTTGCTATAATTATAGTTCGTGAGCGCCAAATAATTTTCCTAACCCCGAAACGAAACGATTAGTGTTGGTAGAGATTCAAATTTATAATCAAGGAAGTCGGGCATTTGGCTCGTGAAATATTTTTAATATTTTTAAGAATATTTTAAGAAGATATTATATAATTATATTTGATTCAAAATTTAAAATAAAATTGAGAATATCACATTTTTTAAAATATTTTTAGTCCAACTTTCCTTTAAAATATTTCAAGAGAGACATAAAAATCTCATATTCCCATAAGATGGGAATACTTAATTTTTTTTATTTATTATTTTATCAAATAATTTTTAATTTAAAAAAAATAATTATCACTTTATTTTTAAAATATTTTTTATTATTAATAAATGCAATATCATTAATTTTTTAACTATAATTTCTTTTCTATTGTTATTTCTAATATTTGGAAGATTAGTTTAATATAATTATATATGCATATGAGTTTTTTTATTAAAAAATAATAAAACAAACTTAGAATTTCCTTAAAAAAGGTATATTTATACATAAAAATATAAAATACTAATATTTTTATATTAGAGAAGAAATTATAATATAAAATTTAATACTAATATGGAATATAATTATACAATAATTTAACTATGAAAATTTATAATTTTATAAAAATATAAATATTAAGTATATTTAATATTATGATAATAAATTAAATAAATTATGTTTACTTCATTCTAAAAATTGATCTAATAATAATAATACTAATAATTATAATAATAAAGTATAAAATATTAAAATATAATAAAGTATAACATAAAAAATATAATGCATTAAATATTAATATATAATAAAGTATAAAATATTTATATATATTAATAAATTTTTAGATGTTAAATATTGAAATTTAATTTATTACTTGTGAAAATAAAATTTATTATTTATGTAGTTTTAAATAAAAATATGATTTACTATATCATATTTTATAATAAAAAATTTAATAATTTTATTTTTAAAATAATTTCAAAATTATCAAGAATATCAAATATGAATTAGATATAGTAATATAATATATGTAGGAATCTGACAAAATATTCCTAAAAAAAATTAGGACTAACTAAACATATAAATGTTACATTTTCATTAATTAAATTATCAAGAATATACACTTTTCTAATAATGTAAAATTTTATGAATCAAATGTCATCTTACTGTCAATTGAGGTAACTCATATTAGTAAATTAACAAAAAATTTATTTATATACTTCATGTATAAAGTATTTGCATAATATAGCAATTAAAAATTATAATTAATGATTAAAAGTTAATTAATTAATTATTTTTTAAAGATGTTTGATTACATTTTTTAAAGTTTATAATAATAAATTATAGACAATAATTTTAATTATAGTAACTTATTTTTTATTGTGATTATAAAAATAGAAACTTTAAATTTTATATCTATAATAGCCTTTTTTTATTTTCATCAACCTTCTTTTAATGATATAAATTTTAAAATTTTCATTTGTTATAACCTTACTTTTTATTTTAAATTTATTAATGACTTCCAAGATTTTATAATTTTGTTATCTATTATTTTAAATTAATTAATATCAAAATCAATATAAATATCATTTTAATTATAAAAAATTGAATGTTTTATTTTTTGAAAATATACTTTTAATAAATGATAATATATAATAAATAAGAATATGTATATATTATTTAATATATGTTATATATATTTTCTTTTATAAATAATAATATCAAAAATATTAAAAAAATTAGTTATTTTGATATAATTATTTGTATTTTATGGTCCTCTTTAATAATTTAATGCTTAAAAATAATTATTTTATATATCATCTAAACAAAAATAAATTATATATAATTAATTATTAATTGATGTTATTAAATTAAAAAATTATATGTAATTAATTATTTCAATAATCAATTATTTTCATTAGTATGTTAAACAAGTTCATAATGTATTTTTATTTTTTTAATGAAAGATAATTAACTATTAATTTTATTATTATGTCAATATTATAAAATTATATTTATTAAAAAATTATTTTTTAATGTATTTTATTTTTTAATTTTTATTTTATTTATATTATTTTCTGAATAAAATTGAATGTCAAACGATACAAAGATTATCAATTCTTATTCTTATTCCTTTTTATTTTTGAAAGAGTTGAAGAATAGAAAGGAAGCTTTTCCAGTTGGCTTTCTTAGAGAAAAACATCGTTTCTTTTTTAATTTGAACTTCTCTTCTCTGTTGTCTATAATCTCTACCATAAAAAATGACTTTCTCTAAAAAAAATGCCTCATACTTCGATTATGTTAATGTGTGCTATTAGTCAAAAAATTAAAAAAAATTCAAAATAAAAATAGTAGAAAAAGTGCTACCAACATTTTTCATTTTTTCTGTATTATACATCCCTTGTAGAGAACTCCACCAATTACAAACTCATTGCATGCCAATTTTTTCTTATTTTTTACAATTAGATGAAATGATTTTAAATAATTATAAGAAAGAAAACTTTGTGTGCCATATTAAACATGTGGCAGTAACTAATATTGAAAAACAATAATTGCTTTACCAACTTTGTGTGTTATATTTTTGTTGAATTCTTAGTCTGCCAACAATATTTTACCTAAAAAGTAAGTGAAATATAAGTTAGATATAAATTAAATACAAATATAATTACTAAAATTTCATTTATAAAAGTTAAGGTAAACTTATTCATAAAGTAGGAGAGAAATTAGAACAGAAAAAGAGGAATTGAAAATTTTGAAAAAAAAAAAAAAGGAGAGAGGAAAGGTACTTAGAAATTCAAAAAAAATGTTGGAAATAAATAAAAAAAAGGAGCAACAATTAGAGAAAAAAAGAATAAAAATGATAAATAACATAAGAGAAACTCATTAAGAAAATTTCTTTATCCCCAAATTCATCTCTTTTAGTTTTCTTTCTAAAAAATCTCATACTTGAAATATCAAAATTTTTATTTTTTTAAAAAATTCAAAAACATATTCAGATACACAATAAAAAAAAGAAGAAGCAAGTCAAACCTATAAATTATAAAAAAGAAGAAAATTTGTTAGGAAGATGTGGAGAAAAAAAGTAAAAAAAAAAACTAAATGAAGGCCAAAATTGTAAAAGATAAAAAGAAAGAAAGAGGAGACTTTTTTTAAAAATATATAAGGTGGAGATGGGATGGCACCTAATCTATTGTACTGTCCCCTCCTCCTTTCTACTTTTTTTATTTTTATCATTTTATTTTATTTTATTTTATTATTTATTTATTTATTATTAAATGTTTTGTTTATTTGGCATGTGACGTTAAAGTGTAATATTTATATAATTTCTATGACAAAATAAACTAAAATAGTTTAGAAATCCAATCTATTTTAATATTTTTTAGATGAGAGATATTTTAAAAATTAAATTTGATGAACCAATTAAATTAAAAAATATAAATATTAATACATATAAAAATTATCTTACATTTATCATTTTTGTATACGAGATATTATAATATATTAAGTTCATATGTATATTTATGATTTATGTTTTTATTTATTTTTTATTTTTTAAATTATAATTATATTATAAATATAAAAAATATTTCTTTTTAAAAAAATATATTGAAATGGATGGAACAACACTATAAAAGTATCATCCCATCAATGTGAGTTTCAAGATCAATGTCCCTCTACTTAAAAGAAAAAAACCCAAACATCACATTACATGATTTAAATATTTTTATCTTATTTTGTTTCATATGATGTTAATTGAATCCACTAGAAAATATATTGTACCAATAAATACTACCATCATTTTTTTAAAATAATTTTATTAATACATTTTTTTACTTTTATAAAATTTTTATAATTTAAACTCTATGATGATAGAAAAATATTAAAATTAAGTACAAATGTAATAAATATAAATTCAATTTTTTAAGAAAATTTTTTATTCAAATATAGCCATTAAGTTTAACAAATTTAATACTTTAAAAATTATGAATTAATGTTGAAATTATAATTTTATTTTTTCTAAATAATTTTTTTATTTAGATTTGACTATAAAGTTAAACAAATTTGATACTCTAAAATTTATAAAATAATATTAAAATTATAATTTCAATTTTTTAAGCAATTATGTATTCAAATTTAATCATGAAGTTAGACAAATTTGATATTTAAAATTATGGAGTAATATTGAAGCTATATTTTTAATCTTTCTAAATATTTCTTTATTTAAATTTAACTATTACATACGACAAATTTGATATTTTAAAAATTATGGAATAATATCAAAATTATTATTTCATTTTTTTAAAATAATTTATTTATTCAAATTTGGAGATGCGGTTAAACAAATCTAATACTCTAAATTAAAATTTTTTGGTTTGACTTTTTTTAAATAAACAAACAAAATGACCTAAAAATTTTTTATCTTATTATTTTAAAAGTTATATTACAATCATTTTAATTAAAATCTTTCTAAAATGATAAAATAAAAATATTTCTAATATAATAATTTAAATTTTTTTTAAAAATAATTAATAAAATAAAATTCTTTCAAAAATAATAAAATTTATGCCTATAATGTATTAAAGTTAAGTAATCAATTGTAAATTGGACCATGACAGTACTTAATATTATTGAGACACTTTATTCCTTCCAATTCCTACCATGAAGTTGGGTGGATTTGGCAATTAAGCCATAAATTAACTAAAATTACTTTATTAGGAAAACATAGATACATTATAATAAAGATTATTATAATTTATTTTAAAAGATGGAATTAAAATAAATAAGAAATTATTTTTTTGATAGATGTTGTAGAGTACTAATATCTTCTCTACAAATAATCAATTCCTGAATCTGAACTTTGGATATTTATACCTCTTTCGATGTTCTAATCACACTATAAAAATGATTGGTTGTAATTCTATTTTCTTTTCATTCATACTTACTAACATTTTTTAGGAGGCATGAAATTGCTTACCTCCCACGAATTCCACTGCAAAGCATGTCGTGGCAGCTTAACAATTCCACTAGGGAGAAATCAAGATTAATCCATTATATTTCTTCTTTTTTTTTAATTTTAAATTTTATTGGTCCATATTAGTTTAATATTTTCTTTACATGTACATCTATCTTATTTGTCTCACTATGATTATCTTTATTTATTTCATGGTAAATTAGTCATGTAAAGATTTTGGAATTATTGATATTCCATCTCGCATACTATACATTGCAATCCCATACATATATCACAAGCCTTCTAACCAAGCTATACATTACTTTTTAGGATTAGTTAGGGGCAAAGTAGCGATGCTTTTGTGAAACCGCCAATTTCCATGCAAGCTAGTGAAATACCCCCACTCAAATTGAACCTTTTCCATTTATAGCCTATCATAGATGAAGATTAGGAGCTTTGCTAGCCTATAATGGTGACAACGAGGACAATAGAAGGACCTTTTATCAATTAAGTGTTATAAAAACTAAACTAGACATAAATTAGAATGAACTTATAACCACCCTATTTGGGAGAAGTTTATTCTATGAAAGGAAATTTGAAGCTTAGGAAAAATCCTTGTAGAACACATAAGGGAACTCTTTTATGACTAATATTTCATCTGAGCTATGCAAGTTTACCCAAAAATGATTATTAAGCCATATATTGATTAAATTAGATGGCTTACTCTCATTTTAAGAATTAAACTTGAATTGCTTATCCCATATTTTTTTACTTAACCAAATATGATTGTTGTTTTTTGTTCCTTGGCATATTACATCTATCATTTCATCATAAATAGATATCATTAAAGGCCATTTACATCATTTAAACTCATTGGCAAATAAGACCAGTACCACATACTAAAAAAAATGGAAGTCTGTGATCATGAATAGTTGGAAATAAGCCACGAAGTCATTTTTTAAGCCAAATGAATGATTTTTAATAATATTATTTTCTTATCAGTATTCATACATTTACCCATTAAAATAACTTATCTCAGAAGAGAAATATCACTTTTATCTATATAAAACTCACTTTTAAGTAAAGATCATAAAAAATATAAAGGAAACCTTTACAAAACTTAAAATCAAGTTCTCCACTCTTCCCTAAGATTTCCTTAGAAAATTCTACAAATGCGGATTTGAAAAAAATAAAAATACTCACATGTTTAGGCCTTCTAAAAGATGTACATTGGATTATTGAATTTAAGGTATGTTTATTAAGTGAGTGTCATAATTTATTTGTTAAACAAATGCTGGGAAAATGCTGGGAATGGGAAAAAGATTTTATACTAAGAAACAAAGAGCTAAAAGAATGGTAATCTACCATAAGTGTGTAAGGTGGACAAGTAATACACGTTGCAAGAGCACCAAAATGGTTTCCTAAAATTGAGAAGATAAAATTTAGTTCATAAAGAATGAACTAAGTAAAGAGTCATTAAATAATATCTTTTAAACTTTTAAAATGCATCCTAATGGATAAGTTCTTAGTGTTCTCCTTGATTTAGTGGGTTTATTCAACAAGGAAAAAGAGCATCATAGTTTCAAGAATTTAACATTAAAATACCCTATTTGCTAGTTTATAAGAAAACTAAATAGGAAGTAAATCCTCAACTCATAAAATGCATTTGTTGGACATAAAACCAAAAGAAGATGTAAACTAAAATCATAATTACTATTCATATGCATATATTTTCTTTTTAACTTTTCAATCATCTTTTAATTTTTTTTGTATAATTGTTTTCACTTTTTTCATGTTATTTCCTAAAATTATTGCACTTAACATCTACTTTTGACTTTTTTTCCTTTTCAAATTTTAAATTTTCTAATAATAATTTATTTGTATGATTTTTTTAACTTTTTCTTGTGCACTTTTTCATTATTTTCCAAAATTATTGTGCCCAATTCTTCAAATTTAAGCTTCCTTAACAATGGTTTATTTGCATAATCTTTTTGCCACTCATTTTTCCCATATAAATATGCATATTCACACTTTTTAATGCACATATAACTCATTTTAAAGTAGAGGAAAAAGTGAAGGACTGTTAATAAGTAGATTTAAATTAATTTGTGCCTTCAGTGGATCCAATTTAGGGAAGGATGATAAGTTTGTGAGAGTAGCAAACGAGCTTAGTAAAGTGTTAGTTGTAAAAAATATCAGCCTTATGTATAAAGGAGGAATGCAAGGTTTAAGGGAATGTATGATAACAATTACAATTATTAAAGGAAGCAAAGTCTTAAGTATTATTCTAAAGGATTTAGATAACAAGATCCTCACTATTTATACCTTAGGTACTGAGTTAAAGGTTTGAGCTTGCACAAACACTTTGAATACATGTTTCACAATGCTAAAGCCTTTACTACATTACCCAGTGATCTAGAAACATGGGAAGGAATTTCTAACATTGCATATTGGGTTAAACTAAACTTTCATAAAAAATTATTAGAATTGTTAAATATTAATAATTTTAATGACAATTTGTTATCTTTTTTAGGTTAAGCTATGGAACAGAAATTTATTTCTCAAATGACTCATCGTACCATAATATCCACCTTGATTGCTAATCAACTAATTGACCAATTACAAATTTATATACCTAAACCTGATCTATTAATGAAATATGTAGATTGGCCAACCCAGTACAATAGTAAGAAGCATAAACCAAATATCACTCCCTAATTGTAACTTTCTTTACTTTTATGATTTTACTCCCAATTTTTTTCTTTTCATTCTATTTTTGTTATTGTGTTTTTGTTTTTATTTTTTACACCTTTCCTTATCTCTAAAGACATTAGGAATATTGTCTAAATTAGATTAGCAAGAGGGATAATGAAAAAATTATTAGTAAAACCATCACTTTCTTTATGTGTAAAGGATACTTGAATAAAAAGTTATTCTTAGTTTTTAATATGCATCTTATTAGTAATAGGTTTTTTTTATGACTTATCCTTATTTCAAAAAAAAATTATTAGTAAAATCATCAATTTTGTTATGTGTGTAAAAGATGGCTAAGTAAAGAGTCATTCCTTACTTTTATACGCATCGCATTAGTTGCACATTTTTCTTCATGATTTATCCTTACTAACTAAACAAGAAAAGGATCTTTTTTTTTAAATTATGTTTTAAATGGTCTAGTTCTTCTTGCTTATTTGGGTGTTTTCCATTGATTTTAAGAATTGTATGAGTTTTAAGCATGAATTAATTAAGTTTGAAGGTTTTATAGCATGACTAAAAAATTATCTTACTTTTTGAAATTGATAAGTTTTGCAATACACTTGAAATTGAAAGAACTAAGTTTGACAATTCTTAACCATGAGACTTTAGGCCTATTTGATTAATTATAACTATCTTTCTTGTATGAAAGATTTACCTCTTATGTTGTCACTCTAGAAATTATTTTAATTCTTATTAAGATTACATTTTCACATGAATGAACAAATATGATTACCATATTTTTTTCTTTGAATGAACCATTTGTACTTAAATAAGTAACCTTTATATTTCCATTAAGTATTCCTTTTATGCTTAATTTATCTTCTTTCATTTTTAACTCATTGCAAGCCTAAAGCAAAAAAAGTAAAAAAAAAAAGAAGAAAAAAATATTTTACATAATCATAGAGGCTAGAAGAGTATTGAATCAATAAAAAGATGAGTTCCTAAATAAATATGGAAATATATCAAATATTTGAAAAAGAAGAATTCATTAAAAAAAAAGAAACAAAAAGGAACAAAAAGAAAAAAGGAAAGACAAGAAAAACAAAAAGAAATCCAAATAAAAAAGGATGATCAATCATTAGAATACTATAATTCCAATTGTATATCTTCTCGGTTACTTGCTATTTAGATTCATCCATCAATACTCTTTTAATCTCTTTGGTTAATAACTTCTTATTCCATGTTATTGTCTTCCTTTTAACTTGACCCCATTAGAACTTTTAATAAATCCTTTTGATTTACTTTGTGCATGTGAATTAGATAATGAAGATTAATAATTTAAGTAAGCCAGTTCTTAATAGGTTAAGTTTAAGCAAAACACTTATCCTTAAATACTTGAGAGATTGAAAATATGATTTGTGATATACTGTCAATTTAGTTCTTTCTTTCTTAAATAAAGTTGTTGTACTTTATGGCTTTAGATGATAAGTATTATTAATTTATGAATGCTATGATCTATTTACACTATAATGATTTTCTTACTTATGTCTTTATATTCTTCATTTTAGGGGAAAATTAAAGTTTCTGTATCTATCTAAGACATGCAAAATTAAGCATATGAAAGTTTTATGAAATTAGTTTTTATTCCTTTAATTGCCTAATTCTTAACTTTTTAAGGCTTTCTTAAAGCTCAATTAAGTTGACTTATTCATATTTTATAAAATTATGTTTATTTAGGTAAATTTATCACCATTAAGAGAGGCTCAGAGGATTCATACTCAGTATAATCAATTGAATCTTATTGAAAAAAAAATTCTACATTATGCCATGATCAACTCAGACAAAAAAAAAAAGATTAGTAAAGACATATATTGGAAGGATCATATGCTATGAAAAATATTTTCTTTGATGAGGTTTATCATGATTGGTTTCATATTTTGTGATCATCAAATCATATGTAAGGGGAAAACTAACATTATTGTTTTAAAATAATTGTCAAAAGGCTAAAATCCCTTGTAAACCCTATTGTAAATGACATTTATTGCCATCCATGCCTAACAATTCTTCATTCCCAATCTTTATTGCAATGATATTATTTATTATCATGCATTTTTATAAGTATGTATTGGAATATTATAAGACCTCATGCCCATCTAAATGTGTTTGAATGAAATTAATAATGTAAATATGGTTGAACTAACTATTATATTTGTTTCAATTCTACTATAAATAGTGGGCAATGATGGTAAAAAAATTAGGCTAAATAAAGAGCAAATGTACATAATGAAAATGACGAGATTCAACACTTTCTAAACATGACTTCTTTAAGAGAAAATCCCTAAAAAGGATGAAGTAAGGAACTTTTTTTAGAGATAACTAAGTTATTATTACATGTGTTATATTCTTACATCAACTTATGTTTACAGAATTTACCTTTTTAAATCAAACTTGGTTGATTGAGGTCATTTTTTTTTATTGTTAAATCGAACTTAATCAAGTTGAATTAAGCGTATGTCAATTCAAGTCATTCTTTTTATTATTAAATCGAACTCAATTAAATTGAGTCAAGCCTATATTAATCTAGGTTATTTTTTTTTGTTAAATCAAACTTGATCAAGTTAAGTCAAGCTTTTGTTAATTAAGGTTATTTACATTTTCATTATTAAATTGAACTCAATTAAATCAAATTAAACTTGTATTAATCTAGGTCATTTATATTTTTATTGTTAAATCAAATTCAATTGAGTTGAATCAACCCAAGCCTATGTCAACCCAACTCATTCTCATATTTATTATTAAATCAAATTCAATCAAGTTAAGTCGAACTCATGTTAATCTATGTCATTTTTATTTTCATTATTGGATAGAACTCAATTAAGTTGAGTCAAGCCTTTATCAATCTATGTTATTTTCCTTTTTCATTATTAAATCAAACTTCATTAAGTTGAACCGAGTCTATGTCAATCTAGATCATTCATTTTTTTATTAAATTGAACTTAATCAAGTTGTATCAATTTAGGTCATTTACATTTCACATCGTTAAATTAAACTTAATCAAATTGAGTCGAGTTTCTGTCAATTCAAGTCATTTTTCTTTTTATTGTTAAATTGAATTCAATCAAATTAAATTGAGTTTATGTCAATCTAAATTGTTTTCCTTTTTATTGTTAAATCAAACTTGATTAAATCAAGTCAAGCTTATATCAATCTATATCATTTTACTTTTTATCGTTAAAGTGAATTCAATTAAATTGAGTTAAGTTTATGTCAATTTAAGTTATTTTTCTTTTTATCATTAAATTAAACTCAATTAAATTGAGTTGAGCATGTGTTATTCCAGGTCATTTTATTTTTTATCACTAAATTGAACTTAATCAAATTGAATTAAGCTTATGTCAACTCATATCATTTTTCTTATTATCATTGAATCAAACTCAATTAATTTAAGTTAACCCTATATCAATCCAGGTTATTTTACTTTTTATTATTAAATCGAACTCAATTAAGTTAAGTCTAGCATGTACCAATCTAAGTCATTTTTCTAAAATTAAACTCTACCAAGTAGAGTCAAACTTATGCCAATTCAAGTTAACTTATTTCTATTAGATTTAACTTATGCCAATTCAAGTCATTCACACTAAACCTATCCAAATTAGATCAGGCTTCTATTAATTCAACTTATTTCATTATTAAATTGAATATAATCAAATTGGGTCAAGCCCGTGTTAATATGGGTCATTTCTTTTCAACCTAATTAATTTAGGTCAAACTTATCTCAATTCAATTATTACATTAGAATTAGTTAATTTAATTTATTTATTTCTAAGCCTAGATAATTCATGTTGGATCTATGAAGTAGGTTTATCCTTCTTAACCTAATGTCAGGTCGAATCGTACTTATCTCTTTTTTCATTTTTGCCTAATATCATAGTCTCTATATATTTTAAAAAATTATTTTCTTTTTTTTTGACATCATCTCGCTCAATTCCTTTTCATTTTTATCTGGCATTCCTAACCTTTATTCTCTTTATCTTCTCTCAATCTCTATCACTCAATTTTTCTAATTCTTTCTCTTTAATTCCTTTAATCCGGCTTCTTTATCATCATTCAATTACCTTTGGTCGACCTTCATCATTCGGCATCTTTATCTTTCTTTAATTTCTTACTAACTTCCTCATCACCATTCCCTTACCTTTTATCAACTTCCATTACCCAATTTCTTTATCTTTTTTAACTTACAGGAATTTGAAGAAAAAACATTATGGTATGGAAAATTGTACGTTTTGGCTATTATACTCAATGATATAACTTTAACATGTGTAGTAATTTATGATCCATGGCAGCATGATTGTTACCTGTGGTTAGGATGGATTAATAAGGAATGATTTGTCATTCCTTTCAAAAATTGCTTAGTAAATAATTTTTTTGTAATTATTGCTTAATCAAACTCATGTTGTGAACAAATTTTGTAATAAATTTATGTGAAAATACTTTGCAATAATTTTCCCTCATCGGTGACATGCCTATACAATGCCCAAATTATTACTATTATTTTTTTCTTTCCTACTATTAAATTAAATCCAATTATACTAGATTGAGCTTGCATCAATTCAGGTCATCCATTTTCTAATCATTAGTTTAAGCTCCACCAAGGGAGACTAAGTTTGCATTTTAAATCATTTTTCATGTATGATTAGTGATTTTTGGCAATCTTATGGATGATCAGTCAACACTGATTACTGTGTCAATTATAACCATGTTGTTGTTATTGATATTCATTATCATGAAGAAGTCATTGCCAGGTAGAACCCTTGAGTGGCTATAATTAGTGTTATGGCTTCATAATTATTCTTGTTTATTGTACTAAATTGGTGTAGTTTTAAATGTCATTGTGTGCCAACGCCTCTACTTACCTTCTAATTCTAAAAGGATGAGTAAATGAGAAAATTATTGACACTTAATTTTATCTAAAAAAAACACAAATAAAATAAATATTAAGAAATAAATTGCATTAAAAATTTTAAAAATAAAAAATTTAAAAAGCTTGTAGGTTAAGAATAGTAGATAAGGAGTTATTGATATTTTTTATCTCTTCTACATTGTACATCTCTTATAGTGAACTCCACCTATCACAAACTCTTCGTATACCAATCTATCCTCATTTTTACAATCATATGAAATGATTTTGAATAATTACAGGAAAAAAAACTTTCTATGACATATTAAACATATGACAGTAACCAACGTTGAAAAATAATAAGATTTTTGTTGAATTCTCAGCCTACTGATAATGCTTTACCTAAGGAGTAAGTGAAATATAAGTCAAATATAGGCTAAATATAAATATAATTACTGAAACTTCATCCATAAAAGTTAAGACAATCTCGTTCATAGAACAAGGAGAAATTGGAGAAAAAAAGGGGAAATAAAAAATTTTCAAAAAAAAAAGGAAAGATATTTAGAGATTAAAAAAATTATAGGAAACAAATTAAAGAAAGGAGAAATAAATAGAGAAGGAAAAAATAAAAATGAGACATAGTTAAGAAAAAACTTAACAATTTTTTTTTTATTATCAAATTCACCTCTTTTGATCTTCTTTCTCAAGAATATCACACTTGTAATATCAAAATCCTTGTTTCTTTAAAATTTTAGAAACAAATTTAGACACAAAGTTAAAAAAAAAAAGAAAGAAACAAGTTAGACTTGCAAATGAGAAATAAGAATAAAATCTACTAGGAAGATGTGAGGAAAGAAGAAAGCGTAAAAAAAATGAAAATAGGGGAAAATTATAAAAAGGAAAAGGAAAGAGAGAAAGAGAAAACCATTTTTAAAAATACATAAGGTAGGGATGAGATAGCACCTTATCCATTGTGTTATCCTATCCCTCTTTTTACTATTTTTTAAATTTTATTTTTATTTTTTTATTTTTTATTCAATATTTTATTTATTTAACATGTGATGTTAAAGTATTATTTTTGTACAATTTCTATGACAAAGTAAATTAAAACAATTTGGAAGTCTAATCTATTTTAATATTTTTAAGATAAAAGATATTTTAAAAATTAAATCGGGTAAGCCAATTGAATTAAAAAAATTTTAATATTACTGTACATAAAAATTATCTTACCTTTATTATTTTGCATATGAGATGTTTTAATCTATTGAGTTTATATGTATATTTATGATTTATATTTATATATATTTTTTAAAATATAATTATATTATAAATATAAAAAAGATTATTTTTTTAAATATATTAAAATGAATGTGATGGCGCTATGACAGTATTGTCCCACCCATGTGAGTTTCTAGATCAGTGTTTCTTCTTTTTTGTTAATTTTACAAATATCACATTATATGATTTAAATATTTTTATTCCATTTTTTTATATGATTTTAATTGAATCCACTAAAAATATATTTTGCTAATAAATTTACTATCATTAATTTTTTAAAAATAATTTTATTAATATATTTTTACTTTTAAAAAAATTTTATAATTAAAATTATATGATAATTAAAAAATATTCAAATTAATTGTAAGTGCATTAAATATGATTTCAAATTTTCAAAGTAATATTTTTTTTTAAATTTAACCATGAAGTTGAACAAGTTTGATACTTTAAAAATTATGAATTAATATTAAAATTTTAATTTTAATTATTTTTGAATAATTTCTTTATTTAAATTTAATTATGAAGTTGAATAAATTTAATATTTTAAAAATTATAAAATAATATTAAAATTTTAATTTTAATTTTCTCGAGTAATTTTGTATTTAGATTTGATCATGAAATTAGACAAATTTGATACTTTAAAATTATGAAATAATATTGAAGTCATAATTTTAATCTCTCTAAACAATTCTTTATTTAGATTTAGTAATGAAATTGGATAAATTAAACATTTTAAAAATTATAGAATAATATCAAAATTACAATTTTGATTTTTCTAAGTAATTTTTTTATTCAAATTTGGATATGAAGTTGGATAAATTTAATATTGTAAATAAAAAAAATTTATTTGATTTTTTTAATAAATAAATAAAACTACTTAAAATATTTTTTTCTTATTATTTTAAAATTTATATTAAAATTATTTTAATAAAAACTTTTTTAAAATAATAAATTTCTAGTATAATAATTTAAAATTTTTCAAAAATAAATAATAAAATAAAATTATTTCAAAAATAATATTTTAAAAATAATAAAATTTATATCTATGACATATTAGAATTAAATAATTGATTGTAAGTGTGATCATGATAGTACTTAATATTATTAAAATACTCTATTTTATTCAAATTCTACCATGGATTTTGCAACTAAATTCATAAATTAACTAAAATCATATTCTTAGGAAAATACATATACTTTATAATAAGGACTATTATAATTTATTTCAAAATATAGAATTAGAATAAACAGATAACCCTTCTTTAAATAGATATTACAGGGTATTAATATTTTTCCTACATGTAACTAACTTTCAAATCTGAATTTTGAATATGTAAACCTCTTTTGGTGTTTTAGTCATACTATAAAAATGATTAGTAGCGACTATATAATTTTTTTATTCATACTCACTAATATTTTCGAAAAGACACGAAATTGCTCGTCTCCTATGAATTATGCTACGGAACACTTTGTGACACATATAATTAACTAAATTAAATAGGTAAGTCAGAGTTAAACTCTATATAGTTATATCTTCCTCTTGACAAGGCAAGAGGAGAATTTTTGGTATTGATATAGTATTGAAAACTTATTTTTATTTTTATACAAATATTATCGATTGTAATATTTTTTAATTTAACAATTTGATTTAATAAAACTCATTTTTTTAAAAAGATCAATTATTTTTTAAGAAATTAAATTATTAAATAAAATATATATTTAATAATATTTATATAAAAATAATAATAAATTTTTAATGGCAATATAACACCAAGAATTTTTTCCAACCAATGCACGAACACCAAGGCCCACTAGGAAAATAGCTCCTATTTTAGGCTCCAAAGATTTTTTTATTTTTTTAGAAAAAATTTCATTTAATTCTATGATACAAAAGTGTAATATATAACTTATATATTATGATATATTGTAGCATGGTAAAATACTTTAACAAAAAAAATATTTTTTAAAAGAATATAATTATAAAATATTAAAAAAAATTTTATATATTCAATATTAAATATGAAAAATACGGTAAAAAATATCATCTTTTATTTTAAAAGAAAGGTTATTTAAGGTTTTTTTTTTGCATTGTCATGATATTATATATCATAACCTTTAAATATATATATATATATATATATATATATATTATTTCTTTACATTATCCATATAAATGAGTTTTTTTAACAAAAAGAATCTTTTGGGAAAATAAATGGGTCTTTTATCCTTTTTTCCCATGATCAGATCATAAAACAAATTCAAAACTATTACTTTTGATTTATATCATGGGTGAATTCTAAAGTATCCCTAAATGTTTGATACTCAAGGTGGTGTGATAAATTACAAGTCATTGAATGAGATTACTAAGTCAATACCAAAATTTTTATAATCTCATCTAATGGTCTGTAGTTTGCCACATCACCTCGGGTACCAAACTCCTGGGGCACTTTAACAAGCACCCGTATCATGTTAATTTTATCAATCATAAGCTAAATTTTTTTAGTTTTTGGAAATTCATTGATGGGTATATGATTAATCTAAGTTTTGTTCATCAAGTAGAGCATACATATCATTAGGATAATAATTATTGAATTCTAACTTTTTTTTTTTTGTCAAATACATTGATTACAAAGGGTAAAATGCCCGACACGCAGGGTAGAAGAGACAAAATGTTCGAGATGCAAAGGAATTTTGTAAAGTCTATTAAAATGAAACAATATAAATTAACAGCGAAAAGATAAAAATAGTCATAAATAATTGTGAAATTAACCAAAAATCGTTAGGATATTAAATTGAATATTAGATTTACTCAAATATTATGAAGATTTATTTATTGCTTTGTTACGGCATTAATCAGATTTGATTCTCAGGTCAGATTTGGATTGAATTAGACTTTTTTTTTTTCATTTCAATTAATGAGTTGATGTTGTGGACTTACACTTGTACTGCTTCTTATTCTTATAACGTAAATCCAGACCTTCCGCGTGCATATCGTGATGGATAATCAGAAAATGTGCGGCCCATGACCCCGTGGAGAGATATTCTTGGATAGAGATGGGCCTCGTCAGCCCTCGTCCAGTTCTGACTCTCATAGTCCTGCCAACATCGACTGAAGGGATACGTTAAGCGCAAGATGACCGCCGGAGACTTGTTTCTACTGGCACACTTATCTACATCAAAAGGCTGGGAGTGGACACGCACCCATGCCCCCTCCTCCACGCACAGTCCCGTCCCAAAATGTCAGAATACAAGAATAGCTTGATTAACGTATGAAATAAGTTATTGTGAAAAATTAATTTTTTTAAATTGTATTTTTAATTTTTTAAGATATATTTAAAATTATTTAATTAATATTAAATTATTAATAATTTTCAAGAAATAATTTGATATATATTTTGTTTAATTTTATTTTTAAAAATATTATCATAATAATTAATGTATTTTTTAAAATTGTGATATAAAAAACAAAAAGACAAACACATAAATTAATCCTCAGTTTATTAGTAGCCTGACTATTACATCTCTATAAAATTATAATCAATATTAATAATTCTTCAATTTTACATTTATCATCCATTATCTTACGTGATCAAATTGAATGGAAAATATTGATAGGATCATTTTAACTCGATCATGGATATCTAAATTGCTACTTGTTGGCAAATAAGTAACAATGAATCAAGATCTCGATGCAGAGAAGAGGAGCATTGCTATACCAATTTGGAAGAACGTTTTTTAAGAGAAGTGCGGCGGTAAGCCTTTTGTCCTGTTGGTATAAATAACATCATTATTGTTTTGCTTCACCAATTACTTGTAATTTGATTGGGATTTGACAATGCCCATGGGAAACTAGTTTTCTTATATTTGAATGATGTGAAAAACCAAAGGTAGAGGAAAATGATGACAATTTACATATGTGCGTGTGGGTTCGTGGATACCTTATCGGCTAATTGCCAAGGAGGATGAGAATATGGCAATGTAGTTATCCATTAAACTAATCCAATCAATAATTTCCATTCAATTTAATCATGTAAGATATTAGAGAGACTGTTTCGTGCAAATAATTAATAAATTAATTATTAAATTAATTAAAATTATAAAATAACATAAAATAATATATTAGTAAAAATAAATATTTAATTAAAATAATTTATATTTATCTAAAAATTAAATCATATTAACATAATTAAAAACTTTAAATTAAAGATATAATATTTAATTAAATATATTTTATAAACTCATATATTTATTTACTTATATAATTTTAATTTTATTATTTATTATAAAATTATAATTACTTAAAATATAACTAATTATATTTTATGATATTATTTATATACATATGTTTTTATATATTTATAACTTAAAATGAAGATATGATTATGTTAAAATTAAATTAATTATATTTTATGAAAATTATTTAGATTTATATTACAAAGTGTATGGGTTGTAAATTAATAAAAAGAATAAGGATAGATTTGAAAAATATTATTAATTATATTTATTTACTTATATAATTTTTATTTATTATTTAGTATAAAATTATAATTACTTAAAATATAATAATTATATTTTTTGATACTATTTATATACATATATTTTTATATATTTCTAATTTAAAATTAGGATATGATTATGTTAAAATTAAATTAATTATATTTTATAAAAATTATTTAAATTTATATTACAAAATATATGGGTTATAAATTAATAAAAAGAATAAGGATAGATTTAAAAAAAATTAAAGAAATAGTAGCTTATACTTATAAGTTACTCTAGGTAACTTATTAAATTAAAACTTATAAACTAGTGTAAGAAATACCTTTATAGGTTAACTTGTAACTTATTAATCTAATTAATAAATTATAAATTAACTTATTTGTTGTGCGAAATAAAGCCTATATCAAATACAAAATTTAAGAATTATTAATAATAGTGATAATATCTGAGGAATGTAATAATTACTATATTTATAAATCAAGAACTAATTGATATGTTTTATGGTCCTTGATTATCCTTTTTCTTTTAAATTATATTTTAATTTCTATTTTCATCATAATTTTTTTAAATTGATAATTTTTTATTTTTAATTTAATATAATAAAGTAAAATAGGTTTTTATAAACACATTAAGATATTATATATATAATTATCTTAATATAATTTAGATGAGAAAAATTATTAGTTAAATAATTAATATAATATATAATTAATTCTATTAGATTTATATAAAATAAATGAAAAATATGTAATTTTTTATTTTTATAACTAAATATTTAAATAATAAATAATATAATATAATAGATATATAATAAATATAATTATATTTAAAATTAATTTTTTATAATAATATTTATGATTATATTTACAATTTACATTTATAATATAATATTTAATATTTATTTTGTATAATTTTATATAATATTATCTTACTATGTGATTAATAAAATAATTTATTTTTATATAATTAAAAATTATATTTATATTTTATAATTAATAAATTATACTTATTATAATTTTTAAAGATAAATGATTAAAATGATCATTATCTAAATTAAGTAGATATAATTTTATATTTCTTTTTGTAAAGACATGAAAAATTCTTTTTACCAAGGGCATGAATGAATAATTTTCTATAATTTGTGCAGAATAAAACTTCTTAAAAATTTTACTTTTTTCATTTTGGGAGTTGGTGACCAATTAAATGACCCAATAATTTTCTACTTTTCGTAAAATTATACTTTCCATACTAATTACTTCAACAATCCAAATGATCTCTTGGAAATCAAATTGGATCGGTCCACCACGAGTCCTAATAAATTGTTTACACTGAAAAAGTATGTAAAGTGATGAAAACTAATCCAAACTGGTACGAAATGATCAAAATCATTGAACCAAAGATGATTTTTAAGATTAAACTTATGAAATTATAATTTTACGAAAATTAAAATTTAATATCTTCATAATTTCATATTAATTAAAATAGTATTATTTTCAAATTAATTTTAATAAAATTACTAATATATTTTTTGCATTTTATCACTTTAAATATATATTAAAATATATATAATTTATATTTTTAAGGTTAAAATTAATTCAAGAAATATCTTAATGATTGAATCAATAAACTAGTAGATCAATTTCTTGTTCGGTTCGGTATGAGTTTTTAAAAGTATACTTGAGGGAAAAAAAATGGAAAAGCACAGGATGAGTCTTGGCCTTTCCTTGTGTTGTCAAAATATCGAATTATTCTCTTGAATAGTTGAATGGCAAGAGAAAAAAAAATTGCTCATTTGTATTCACTGGAAGCTTGAATCATATGGCACAACCTAGTAATTCCATAGTTAATTTGTGTTAACGATGTTATTTTTATTGAATGGTGTAGTTGTACTGGATATCCTTGTAAGACTTTTTCCCCCTTTTTCCCCTTTTAATGTTATGAATTTGCACTGAAGATATTAGTATTGAGTGATTTGTCACTTTAATAATAAAAAAAAGTTCAAGGTAAAACTTTATCATATTTATTTTTTTGGTTAAAAAAATCTGTTCATATTTATAATGCGAATAAAACCTAGATTTCAATTTCTCACAAATAAATATGCTTTATTAAATTAATCACTATAAATATATTACTACTCTAATAAAATAAATCTAAGTGTATATTTATTAATTTGTTAATGATGACCAACATGTCTATGGTTATTCAAGGGGAGGAAATGAATCTTTAAATATATATATATCCAATAAATATTCACCATACGACATTTAGATATAACTTTTAATTTTAATATAGACAAGCTAAAAGGAATAAATTAGTGTGGAAAGTAAGAAGAGTAAACTCCTCCTAAAACAATAAAAGTAGAGATTTTAATTTTTATAGTTCTATTAAATTTGTAATTTTATTTTTATAATTTTGTCACGATCTAACCCTAACTATGACTAAGATAGAAGTCAATATTTAGTTTTCACTAGTCTAACTTACTTGCTTTATTAAAGTTTTGTAATACATGATTTATTGAGGGAAGAAATCATACAATAAGAAACAAAATGAGATCTCATTTATCATTTACAATTCAATTACAAAAGGAATTACATTTGCTTGTAAATTCATCTAAACTTGAGGATAAGTCAGCCTAATTAGTCCCAAAAAGAATTAGTTTCTATCCTTTTACTTTCACCTCTATATAGAAATAGGCCTAAAAACATCTATATCAAATTATCCTTCTATTGCTCATTGCCCTACCAAGTAAGCTCTTAAAACCTAGCTTTGAGGTAATACTGGGGGAGGCAAATTAACCTAAGAATCTACGAGAGTTAAATACGAAGGTGTAAATATGTGACTTAGTGAATAAATACTCAAGCCATGTAAATTTAAAAATCAAAATCAGCTTATTGACCAAATTTACCATCTTGTATACCTAAAAATTTTAGCCACATAAATCACAATGCAACTCTTATTATTAACTCATCAATTATATAATTACTTACACTTATCATGCTACCACTTAAATGTGTATATATGTCTATATCAATAGCACATTTACATCATACAAAGCATAAGAATAAATAAATAATGAAAGCAAACAAATCTTTCTGTAACTCTTATCCATTCTTATCTTTTATTAGCTCATCTTTGTGCTTCTTAGTTAATTTTATTCCTCATAAGTCATTACTAGATCTAATATTTGAATATCATGTATATCATTTCATCCCATCACATTTCACATAATCATAACCACGACTTATAATTCAAATTTAAATAACATCCATGCATCTTTACATGGCCATATATACTTGTATCTAATTCAAACAAATTTCAATGTAAAATAGTTATACATATGCTTAGAAAGGTAAAATTCTCATTTTTTATGTTTACGGTTCCATTTCATGGTTAATCATGCATTAAATGATCAAACCTGTTTAATTCTAGTGTTAAAACATAGAAATGCACAAGAGCAATCATTTCTAAAAGTGTTTCTAAACCTCTAGTAAGTTTTTGGAAACTTAGAATTATTTCTGGAGGCAATTCTAGTAGAAAATTTTGACTTTAAAAGTGAGAAATTACTTTTGGAATTAATTTTACCCTTTTCGAGAGAGGGAAAACACTTTTAAAAGTGATTCCACCCCTTACAACTTTACTTTTGAAAGTAAGGAATCAATTTTAGAAGTGATTACTAACGCTAATGCATTATAGGTTTAAGGAACCACTTTTGGAAGTGATTTCTATATAAATTTTTTGCAATATTATAAAATTTTACTATTTATTCTATCATAAATTTCCATCCTAAGGCTAATGATCCAACTACCACATTTTTTTATCATCCCCAACCATTAATAGCATAATAAGTATGTCAAAATTAATAAAGATTTCATCTCAAGTATCAAAATTAAGCATATTCCTCATACATTTATCAAAACTCTAAAACTTAAACTTAACCACACGATTTTCAAACTAATCATTCAAAAATGGCTAGAATGTTAATTAATCTAGTATGGAAGGAATGTTAAAAGGTTGAATCTAAACACCTAAAAATCATCAAATTGAAGTTAGAGTTCATATCGTCCCTTATTGAGATAAATAGTTAAATCTTTTTAAATTTTAAAAAAATAATAGAAAGTTTAGTTACTTTAGGAATGCAAGGGATTTAATAAAAATTGAATCATTTGTAACTTGATTAGAAACAAGAATGGAGAAGAAGAAAAAGGAAGGTAGGGAGAATGAGGAGGAGAAAATGATAGTTTTAGAGATTTTTGGATTATATAGGAATAGAAAAAAGTTGGTTGATTGGGAAGGAGATAAAACAAGGAATAGTGCAAGTATAAAATGAAAAATTGTCTTATATCTCCTCCATACTCACCTCTTAATACTCATAAATTTTAAATATTTTATTTTATTTATCTTTCCTCAACCAAATTATATAATATTTTCACTTCAGAACTTATTCAATTAATTAATTATCCTTTTCCTAATATTTCATTTGCATTTTCTTTTTACAGCTTATTCATTTTGCATATGAAAATTTCATCTTAATTATTATTACAAAAATTAATTAATTATCCTCTTACATAATAAAATTCTATAAAGGGCGTAGCATTTTTTAATTTATATATTAAATTTTTTAAAGTTTTAAGTATTTATAATTATATTTAACATCAAGTATTTATTATTACTATAATTTCTCTTTCTTACTTGATGTTAAATTTAATTAAGAGAAATTTATATTTCATTATTAAAATTGCATATTTTTTACACCCTAGAAAATATATAGTTAGTTTTTGGATGAATTATTGACACAGAAAGGAAGGAAAATAAGGATTTTTATAGATTATAACTGTTACATCCCTTATAATTTAAAATTTTGCATGATATGATCAAATAAGTAATTCAAAAAAAAATTAAAATAATAAAATAAAACAATTATGAATTTAAGACTAAAATGACAAGTACAATTAAAATTCTAGTTTGGTGACCTTGAAAATAAATTATAAGACTTATAGATATGTATCTACGTTAAACTTTGAAAAGAGAAATGAATACTTAAATACTTAATTTTAAACCTTTCAATTAAAAAGGGCAAATTTAATGGTTTCGTGAGAATTAAAGGAGTGATATTTTTCCCTTTTGATTTTGCTACTAGTCTTTCCTTCTTCATCCAATAAAAGATGAGAGGTGCCTCTCTTATGCTTCAATTTCACATTTCTTTTTAAGTTTTAAACCTTCTGTCTCTAGAAAGACTCTACTTTTTCTCAAATTCCACTACTTTCAAGATAATAATTTTTAAATGTCTCCTCCTTTTTTATGAAATTTATGGGCTAATCTCTTCTATTCATCTCTTGCTTTAGAAAGTTTAATATGATTTTAAATTTAAAATGTTGGAAGGGTTGAACCCTAATCCTAATTTCATTACTTTGATGTTTAAAGGCTTGATCTTCCCCCAATCATGTATCAAACTCCCTTCTTTAAGCATTATGAGTAATAATCTATTTAAACTTTGATTAATTTCATAGTATTTTGTTATTTTAGTCAATATGAAATTTTGAAAGAATTTGGACTTGATATTTTACTTTAGCTTGAAATTTGTGAATATTATAATAGATCTTATTGCTATAACTTAGGTTTTATGAGTTATAATAGTTTGATGGAAAGATTTGGGATTGTGGATAAAGTTCATACTAAGTTTTGTTAGATGAATAGTATATTTACAAAAAAATTTACAAAAATTCTCGATATAATTGATTATTAACTCTTTTTGCTGATATAATCAATTATAAGTTTTTTGGGCTCATATAACCAATAATATAATTGATTATAAATAATGATTTGCTTTCTAAATTTACATAATTGATTATACTCTATCCTTTTTCCAAAAAAAATGGTTCAAGGATTTTAACCTTATTGTCCCTATTGTTGCATATGGTCTTATGCTCCTTAAAAATTTTAAATTTTATGTGTGAGAATAATAAATCATTATAAAGAAATATAGGATAAAATTTTATAAAAAATAACTATTTATTTTAATAAAAATTAGAATAAGAATTTTGTGTGAAATTAATGAGAAAATTGAGGAAATCAAAATACTTAAAAGCTTAGTATGATTAAAATTGAGTAAATAAGTATAAAGAAAAATTATGATACTTTTTTAATTACTGATAGCCATAATCCTTTTTTTATTTCCTTAAATCTCCAGCCTTCCCTGATTCTCCAACAACAACACACTCATCATCCTCTTCATTTCCTTCTTTCCTTGCTCATTTAAGGTATAATTCCTCCTGATTATTTGAATTGTTCAATCCAAGTTAGAATCAAACAAATCGTACTTTTCTTCACTTAACATCTCTTCTATATAAGGAGAGTAAACTTTCTAAATAGATTTGAGTCTTTTTCTATTATTTAAATTAGTTAAGACTAAATTTTTCTATACTTTCATAAATTTTGAAGAAAATGATATGATTGATTGTTTTGACTTAAATTTCTTTTTGTACCTCATCTAGTATAAATGCAATATATAACGGTTTGATTGAGTTTGGTAACCTAAGAATTGAATTTGGAGTCATTCACTTTATCTTTAATTATAATTATTTATATCTTTATTCACTTATAATGTGAAAATAAATGAAAATTATTAAAATAAATTGTTAAATCTTATCTTAATAATATCAAATACATATTTACTTTCCATTCACTTAAAATGTTTAAATAAATGAAAAATATTAAAGTGGATTGTTAAATCTCATCTTAACAATATTAAATACATGTTTGTATCTCCATACACTTTTGCTTTTTATCATTTATTTTGGTTCTATAAATGAAGGGAAAGACAGATAATTATAGAAAAAGTAAAAATAAGGAACTACTAGTATAGTTTATGAAATTTGAGGAATATAAAAATCACTACTTTTATAAATGATGGAGTAAATGTTATATTTATTCAAAATATAATCATATTTATTTAGAATTAAAAAACTAGATGATACAAAATATAAATTTATCACACTTGTAAATTCTAAAATTTGAAAACATTAACGGTTAACTTAAAGAAGGATTCAATGGCAATTAGAGTGTATTTATATCAAGCAATGTAAAATTATCAGATAAGGATAAGATGCTAATTAAATAAACTCATCTAGAAAGTAAATAAAATAATTTTAAAGTTAAATAAGTTAGAGTTATTTAATAAATTAGTAAATATATTAATTTAAGCTGAATTTATTTAGTTAAATAAAATTATCAAGTGATAAATCATTTGCAACCGGTTTGTTTTATTTTCAAACGTAGTTGTTAAGAGATTAACCATAATTCAAAAAGGCCATCGGACATTGACGGAAAGTGTTAAAATAACCTCCGCACTGTGACTGTGAGAGGTTAAAAAAATGTCACATGCGCGAGTAAACAATGGGGATTTGGATTTGCGACATCGCATAGAATTGTTCAATGGGCTACCTTTACCTTTTCCCCCTCTTTGTTTTGACCACTTTTAAATGGGAAAAAGCAGGCTGGGGGGGGGGGGGGGGGGGGCGCCCCCTCGTGCATTTTCTTTTCTAGCGGCCATTTAGGTGCATTTTCCCTCACGCAGCCCAACCTGCCCCTATCCAGACTAGTCTCCTTTCATTTCTCCTCCTCTATTTTTGAGCCATTGCTTCCTTTTTTTATGCACAGACCAAGCATCATTGCAACTTCGTTAGTAAATTAAATGTCATTAAGATTATGAAAAATTTATGAAATCACATGCCTCTGTATCATATATCGTTGTATCCCGTGGCGGATTTAGAAAAAAAAAATTTAGAGTGAGCACTAAAATAACTAAAAAATTAGTAATAATATGATTTCCTATATATATAGTAATTTTTGCCATGTTCTTTTCTAATTCAATACGCAACATTTATGCATTCCACTTTCTTTATAAGCATTAATGAAAGAAATTATTAACACAATTTTAAAAATTCCATTAAAAAAGAATTGAGAAAATAAACGGTTTTTAGAATTACCACGCATATATAGATTTATTCACACATACATACATATATAATACAATTATTAATTTCATTCTTAAATTTGTAAAGTGATAATAAAATAAATTTTAAATTATATTAAATAATTAGTTTTACCTTTAAATAATCATTTATATAAATAATTTTATCTTTTTATACAGATTAAAAAAGGAGAAATTATTTGTATAAATTTATACATGTGACCGAAGTTATTTTACGAATTGTCATTTAAGAATGAAATTAATTATTTAATATAATTAAAGAATCATTTTATTATTATTTTATATTTTCAAGGATGAAATTAATAATTTTATCTTTGTCTTATGTATGTACATGTATAAAGCCATTTAGTAGTGGGTTAATGATGAGAAATTTTTGATAGTATGTTAAAGGTCATGAGTTTAAATCATAGTTTTGAAAACTAAATTGAATTGACCACTTAGACCAATGAATTAGTAAATAAATCTAATTAAAAATTTTAAATAAAAAATACATGTAAACTAGTTAAAATTAGTTTGAATTGATCTAAATTAATGAATTAAATTGGTTTTTAATTTTTTTAAAAAATATTTTTTTATAATTTTATAATAATCAATGTGTAACATTTTTACAATTTCAAATCAATTTAATTTTTTAATTATTTTTAACATAAATTATTATTATATTATTTATATTTTATTACTTTAAATATATATATTATTACATATATAATTTTTATTTTTAAAATTAAAATTCGTTCAACCAATAATTGAGTGAACTAATTTTCTATCAAGTTTAATAATCGATCTAATTCTAAAAATTATGATCGAAACCACCTTACTATTAACGTAGCAAAAAAATTATTATATGCATGCTTCATGTTTAATAAAGTATCATTCCTCTTACCATTTTCACTTATAACTAAACATAAAGCACAATTTGAGGTAGGCTTTGTATAACTACTTAGTAAGTGCATGATTAATTTAAACATTTTATATTCATCTTCCTTTTAAAAGGTAGCATTTTTCTTACGCTTACAATTTATTTATTATTATGTTTGAACCAATTTTTACCGGTACTATTAAAATTTTCGTAAGTCTCACGGGGCGCTTTATAATTTTAATGTTTCATTATATTTAAGTTTTTCAAAGTACAGAGGCACGTGCTTACACTTCTTCAGGAGTACATCCGCCTCTAATTGTATATGATTAATGATATCTTATCATGTATTATATTTCAAGAGATTTTTGATTTATTGAGCTGTTAAATTTAGTTATAATCAATGATTAAATTTTGATTTGTTTTTGAGGAAAAATATTTTTATAAAAAATATTATAAATTATTAATAAAATAAAAAATAATTAATGCATATAATAAATTGGATAATATATAGTTTCTTTTTATTTTTTAAAAATATTTTTCTTCATTATTACAACTTCAAATTATCTTTTTTATTATAAATTATAAAAATATATAATACTCTTTTAATCATATATAATATAAAATTTTTCTCCCAAAAGATTATTTTTCGGAAAACATGGTCATGCTCTATAATATTTGATAACACGGCGATCATCAACCAAGACATTGACCGTCCTCTGAAACTGTGTTACTTCAAAAAGAGATTTGTTTTGAAATCGTGAACTGAGGTTTGTTTTACAATTAGTTGATTATATAAGTGATAAATTAATTTAATTAATTATTAATTAAGAATTAATTGCATTATTTGATTTGATCAACTGATTGTATTAGTTATTTAAAAAAATATTTGTTAAAAATAATTATTTATGATTAATTATTGTATATAAAATAACATATAAAAATATGAATATATTTTATGAATTAATTGAGTATTTTTTTATTTTAATAATATTTTAATATTTTAAATTCTATGTGTTATTTAATAGTTAAAATTTTCTTGTAAATAATGATATAATTTATTATATATTAAATATTTTTTAAAATTAAATTAACATAATTTTTATAGTAATTAATTTTTTAAGAAATTAATAATCATAATTATTTAGTTTTTCATATAAAAATAAATATTATAATTTTTTATAGTTTGACAATAGAAGAAATGGGAAGATTGATTAATATTTTTTTTGAAGGATAAAATGAAAAATATAAAAATTTAATTTTCATGTAAAAATAAATATAATATATTAGTAGATTTTTTGGAAGGATAAAATAAAAATTATGAAAATTAATTAAGGGTAATTTAGTTTTTACTTGAAGTAGTTAATTTCAAAACACTACTCTCCCTAGCTTATTGAAAATGATAGTTTAGAAGGTAATAAACTAATTGGATTAATTGATTGCCAAAATTAAAATTAATTAGTAAAATTAGTCAATTTAACAAGTCAATTAATTGATTTTAATCAAACTAGCCAAAAGCCATTCAAATAGCTAACTCTTAAACATCTCCTAAATAATTTCTAAATAAAAATGCTAATTGAAGTATTTCAGAGTATTTTTACTATGCACAATATTTTTAATAATGTGAACTTATATAATCAAAATAATAATAATTATTAATTAATTTTAGATGTGAAATTTATTATTATTTTAAAATTAATTAAATTATAATTATTAATTTAATAATAATTATTTAATAAATCATCATATAGTTTGAATAATCTAACCTCTCTTGAAAATCTTTGCTTTTAGAATTCATATTTTTATTCATTAATAAATAAAATTCACTTAAAATTATTACACTTTTCATTAATTCAATATTTTATTAGTAATATAAAATTTCAAATTAATCATTCGAAGAGGGTTAGAATATTTATTAACCTAATATGGAGGGGATGTTAAAAGGTTGAAAGTGAGGGTTGCTAGCTCCTTAAGATAAAAAATTATGGGTGCTTAACATGCCACCCGCCCACGGGCTTAGTGGAGCAGTTCGTGGATTTTTCGCAGACTGAACTTGCTAAAATTAGGCCCGTAAAAATGTGGGTCAAACCCGTGCGGGGCAATCTTGCACGATTTTATAGTGTAAAATTCGTGAGTTTTGCGAACTTTTTTTCCAATCGGACTAATTAAAATAAGCTCACATACCGGGCCTAAATGGGCTGGCCTGTAGGCCATGCAGGCCAGCTCGTTAAGCACCTCTACCAAAAATCATCAAATTGAAGCTAAGGTTCATATTTTCCCCTGTTGAGATGAATACTCAAATCTCTTTAAATCCAAATGAAATAATAGAGAGTTTAGTTACTACGGAAGTTTAATCTTATTTGTGTGATGAATTTAATAATAAATAACTCCTTTGTAATTTGTTTGGAGAGAATAATGGAAAAGAGGAAGAATGGGAAGTAAGGAGGATAAGAAGGAGAATGAAGAGTTTGTTTATTGGGGAGAAGGATAGAATGGAAAACAGTGTAAAGGCAAAATGAAAAATTATTTTATATCTTTTTCATACTCATCTCTTAATACTTATAGTTTTTAAATATTTTATTTTATCTATCTTTCCTCAACCAATTCATATAATATTCTCACTTCAAAACTTATTCAATTAATTAATTATCCTTTTCCTAACATTTTATTCATATTTTATTTTTATAACTTATCCATTCCACGTAGAAAAAATTCATCTTAATTATTATCATTGAAATTAATTAATTATTCCTCTTACAAAATAAAATTCTATAAAAGGTGTAACATATTTTGATTTATATAATTAAATTTTAAAGTTTCAAGTATTTGCAATTAATTCCTCTCTCTTGTTGGATGTTAAATTTAATTAAGAGAAATTTACATGTTGTTATTAAAATGGCATATTATTAAACTCTAGAGAATATATAATTAGTTTTTGAATAAAGTATTGATTCAAAAAGAAAAGAAAATGGAGATTTTCATAGATTATAATTGTTACATCCCTTATAATTTAAAATTTTGCATAATATGATCAATTAAGTAACTTAATTTTTTTTAAATAATAAAATAAAATAATTATGTATTTAGCACTAAAATGGTAAGTATGGTTGAAATTCTAGTTTGGTGAACTTGAAAAAATTATTAGACTTACAGACATGTGCTTGCGTTAAATGTTGAAAAGAGAAAAGAATACTTAAATATTTAATTTTAAACCTTTCAATTAAAAAGGGTAAATTTAATGGTGTTGTGAGAACTAAAGGAGTGATATTTCTTCTTTTCCATTTTACTCCTAGTCATCCCTTCTTAATCCAATAAAAGATGAGAGGTGCCCCTCTTATACTTCATTTTCACCTTCCTTCTCAAGCTTCAAGCTTTCTATCTTTAGAAAGACTTTATTTTTTCTCAAATTCCACTATTTTTATGGTAGGAATTTTTTAATGTCTCCACCTATTTATGAAATTTATGGGTTAATCTCTTCTATTCATATCTCCCTTATGAAAGTTTAATATGATTTTGAATTTAAAATATTGGAAAGGTTGAACCCTAATTCGAAATTCATTACTTTGATGTTTAAAGGCTTGATGTTGCCTAACCACATATCAAACCCTTTTCTTTAAGCATTATGAATAATATTCTATTTAAACTTTGAGTGATTTGATAGTATTTTAGGTATTTTAGTTGATATGAAGTTTTAAAAGAATTTAGGTTTGATATTGTATTTTATCTTGAAATTTGTGAATATCATGATAGATCTTATTGTCATAACTTGGTTCTTATAAGTTATATAGTTTGATGGAGAGATTTGCGATTATGGATGAGATTTACACTAAGTTTTGTTAGATGAATAGTATATTTGCAAGAAAATTTGTAAAAATTCTCGTTATAATTGATTATTAACTTTCTCTACTCATATAATCAATTTTAACTAAAGAATTACTTTCCAAACTCGTATAATTGATTATATCATCAATTATAAAATTTTTGAGCTCATATAACAATTATATAATTGATTATAACTAATGATTTGCTCTATGAACTTACATAATCGATTATACTCTATTCTTTTTTTCCAACAAAAAATACTTCAAGGATCTTAACCTCATTGTCCCTCTTATTACATATGGTGTCACCCTCCTTAAAAATTTTAAATATTGTAAGGGAGAATGATAAATCATTATAAAGAAATATAGGATAAAATCTTGTTAGCAAAAATAATTAATTATTTTAATGAAAAATTTGGAACAAGAACTTTGTGTGAGATGGATGAGACAATGGGGAAATCAAAATACTTAAAGGCTTAGTATGATTAAAGTTGAGTAGATAAGTATAAGAAGATTTATGACATATTTTTAATTGTTTATGGCCACAATCTTTTTTTTCCCCCTAAGTCTTCAACCTTTCTTGTTTTTCCAACAACAACATGCTCATCATTCTCTTCATTTCCTTCTTTTCTTAATCAAGGCACAACTCCTCCTAATCACTTGAATTATTTAATCAAGTTAGGATCAAGCAAACCACATTCTTTTTCACCCAACATCTCTTTTATACAAGAAGAGTAGATATTTTAATTAAATTTGAGTGTTTTTGTGTTATTTAAATTAGTTAAGGCTAAGTTTTTCTATATTTTCATAAATTTTGAAGAAAATGATGTGATTGATTATTTTGATCTAAATTTCTTGTTCTACCAAGTGTGTATGATGGTGTAAATGCAATATATGGTAGTTTGATTGAGTTTGGTAGCCTAAGAAATGAATTTGGAGTCATTCATGTTATCTTTAATTATAATTTTTTATCTCTTGATTTACTTACAAAGTAAAAATAAATGAAAAATATTAAAATAAATTGTTAAATTTCAACTTAATAAATATATGTTTGCTTTTCATTCATTTAAAATGTTTAAATAAATGAAAAATATTAAAAAATTGTTAAATCTCATTTAAATAATATCAAATACATATTTTATTTTTTGTTATATTTTTTATCATTTATTTTAACGTTATAAATGAAAAGAGAGATGAATAATTATAATAAAAATAAAAATAAGGAACCAATAGTATAGCTTATAAAATTTGAGGAATATAATTATGATTACTTTTATAAGTGATGGATCAAGTGTTATGCTTATTGAAAATATAATCATATTTATTTAGAATAAAAAAGTAGATGGTACAAAATATAAATTTATCACAGTTGTGAATTCTAAAATTTGAAAACATTAACAGTTGACTCAAAGAAGGAGAAAAAGAAAGAATGATTCAGTGGCAATTACAGTGTATTTATACCAATCAAGGTAAAATTATTAGATAAGGATAACGTACTAATTAAATAAGCCCCTCTAGAAAGTAAACAAACTAATTTTAAAGTTAAATACGTTAGATTTATTAAATAAATAAGTAAATATATTAATTTAAGCTTAATTTATATAATTAAATAAAATTATCAAGTGATGAATCATTTGCAAACGTAGTTGTTAAGAGATTAACCATGATTCAAAAAGGCCCTGGGACATCGACGGAAAGTGTTAAAATAACCTCCGCACTGTGATTGCGAGAGGTTCAAAAAATGCCACAGGCGCTAGCTAAACGATGGGGATTTGGATTTGCGATTGCATAGAATTGTTTGAATGGGCTACCTTTGCCTTTTTCCCATCTTTGTTTTGACCGCTTTTTGATATAAAAGGGAAGGTTGGGGGTGCCCTCGTGCACTTGCTGGCATTTTTAGCGGCCATTTAGATTTAGGTGCATTTTCTCTCGCGCAGCCCAACCTGCCCCTATCCAGACTAGTCTCCATTCATTTGCCCTCCTCTATGTTTGAGCCAGTGCTTCCCATTTTATGCAGAGACCCGGCATCATTGCAACTTCGTCAATAAATTAAGAAAAAAAACTAAGATGCGCCCGTATGTACGCTACTATTTAAAATTATTAAATTTTATTTAATCTGTACGGTTTAAAAATTTCAATTTTTAAATAGATTGATACATCATATAGAGTAGTGTACTGTACTGAAATTCCTTCCATAAATTAAGTGTCACTAAGATTAGGAAAATTTTAGAAATATTGATGTATCCTATATCGTTGTATTCCGCGGTGGATTAGAAAAAACATTTAGAGTGAGCACTAAAATAACTAAAAAAATTAGTAATAATATAATTATCAGGCAGTGTTATCCTTTTATATAAAATAAAATTATTTATATAAATCTGTATAGAAGGAAAAAATTATTTTTATAATTTATAATTCAAGGACAAAATTGATGATTTAATATAATTAGGAAATTATTTTATTAATATTTTATAATTTTAAGAATAAAAATAATAATTTTATTTATATTTATGTATATATAAATGTATATATGTATATGTGTGTATAAAGCCACTTAGCGGTGGGCTAATGGAGAGGAATTTAAATAGTATACTAAATTGGTTTTTAACTAATTTTAAAAATTAAACCGAATTAACTACTTAGATCAATGAATTGGCAAATCAATTTGGTTAAAATTTTTAAATAAAAAATACATATGAACAAGTTAAAATCAATGGACTAAATTGGTTTTCAATTTTTTTAAAAAATAATTTTTTTATAATTTTACAATAATTAATATATAACACCTTTATAATTTTATATCAACTAAATTTTTATTTTTTAATTATTTTTAATATAAATTATTAATATATTATTTATATTTTATTACTTTATATATATATATATATTATTGCATATATAATTTTTATTTTTGAAGTTAAAATTCTTTCGACTAATAAATCAGTGAATTAATATTCTATCTAATTTAATAATCGATTAAATTTTAAAAATTAAGATTGAAACCACCTTACCATGAATGTAGCAAAAAAATTACTATATACATGCTTCATGTTTAACAAACTATCATTCCTCTTGCCATTTTCACTTATAACTGATCATAAAACGAAATTTGAGGTAATCTTTGTATAATTATTTTAGTAAGTGTATGATTAGTTTAAACATTATATATTCATCTTCTTTTTATGAGATAAAATTTTTCCTTACGCTTCCCATTTATTTATTATTATGTTTGAACTAAGTTTTATGGGTACTATTAAAATTCTCATAGGGGCGCTTTATAATTTTAATGTATCATTATATTTAAGTTTTTCGAAGTAGAGAGGCACGTGCTAACGCTTCTTTAGGAGTGCATCCACCTCTAATTGTACATGATTAATGATATCTTATCGTGTATTATATTTCAAGAGATTCTTAATTTTTTGTGCTATTAAATTTAGTTATACTCAATAATTAAATTTTGATTTATTTTAATGAAAAATATTTTTATAAAATATAATTATAAATTATTAATAAAATAGAAAAATCAATGTACATAATAAATTGGATAAAATATAGTTTTTTTATAAATATTTCTTATTATAACTTAAAATTATTTTATTATAAAATATAAAAATATACAATACTCTTTTAATCATATATAATATTTGATAACCCAGAGATCATCTTTCGGAAAACATGCCCATGCTCTAAAATATTTGATAACACACAGATCATCAACCGAGATGTTGACCGTCCTCTGAAACCGTGTCACTTCAAAGCGGGACTTGCTATAAAATTGTGGACCGAATAATTTCCGGATAAAAATGGCAATTGAAGTATTTGAGAGTATTTTTACGATGCACAATATTTTTAATATTGTGAATTTATATAATTAAGTTAATAATTATAATTTTATTAATTTTATATCTGAAATTTATTATTATTTTTAAATTAATTAAATTATAATTATTAATATAATAATAATTTTAATGAATCATTATATAAAATGAATAATCACTTCTCTCTTGAAAAGTTTCACTTTTAGAATCCATATTTTTATTTATTAATAAATAAAATTCACTTAAAATTATTATACTTTTCATTAATTCAATAGTAATATAAATTTATGTCATAAAATAAGACCCACCGATTATTTTTTTCGAAGTATTCGGCAAGTTTTGACAATGAAAGAATTTAAATTTGAATTTAATTTATTATTAACAAAAAATTATTTTTATTTATTATTATATTTTTTAAAATTTATTAACACTTTTTTAATATTAGTAAAAAAATTTAATTATTTTTAATAATATATTATTTTATATTTATTAATAATATAAAATATTTTATATTAATAATTTATCAAATTTAAATTTTAAGTGAAAACTTGAAATTTGATAGTTTTTTAAAAAATAATATTCCCACGCAGAATCAAGTTGAAAAGAAAAAGAGAAAATGTTAAAATTGAAAAGTAACTTCTTTGGAGTTTGGAGCGAGTGGAAAATCACCAATAGAAGCGCAGTCTGCGCAGAGTGGATAAGAACGACGTCGTTGTAGCACAGTTTTCAATGATTCACATCTCGGTCGTGTAATAAATTATTCCTTGGGTGGCATCTGGTGAACTTTTTGACTATCTGTCCATCTTCAACTTCAAGACTGTCCCTATCCAGGGCCACAAGCCCCACAGCTCATACATAAAGAAAGAGAATCATTTTTCTTTTGTGAAAAATCATAAAGAAGGGAAAAAAGAAAAAAGTTTAAAAAAAAACCACCACGCTTCGCTTCACACTGTGTCACCATTTCACTGACCGGTATTATGTTACTGCACGTGGGGTGCACGGTCGTCAATAGCCGTTTGGCGAGTCAATCTCTGGAATATCACTTTCCAAAGAACGAAATTACACATTTTTAAGTGATAAAAAATCCATTTAATTAAAAGATAATGCAGTCTACATTATTTTAATTAACCCTTATCATGAGTTGGTTTTGGTTAAAAGTTGTTACTCCCGATTGTTTATGTTTTCAAATACTAACTATTGCAAGTAATTCTAAAGAGTTTTATGATATAAAAATATTAGGTAATGATTTCCGTGTAAGTTAATCCAATCATTGAATTTTATTTCTTTTTATAATATTATATAAACGATTAAATTTAATAGCAAAAATTTTTCCTTAAATATTATTACAAAATTTTAAAGATATCATAGCATAGTTTGGCTTAAAATGTGGAGCCAAATAATTTATTTTAATTTTAAAATTTTTTATAAAAGGATTGTGGTAAATATATATAAGAAGTAAATTAATTTAATGAAGAATAAAATTTAAGTATCATTAGTTGTTTTATCAAAAATATTAAATTAATGATAATGATTTAATAAATTTTATACAACATTTATTATTATTTTAAAATTAATCATATCATAATTATTGATTTAATGATAACATAAATTTTACATAACATTAGTTTATTAAAAAATAATTAACTTTATACTATTAACAAAATCCCTGTATTATCGAACTATATTAATTAAGAATAAAATTCAATCAATTTTATATAACATTTATTATTATTTTAAAATTAATTATATCATAATTATTGATTTAATAATAATATAAATTTACATAATTAAAAAGAAAAACAGTGCACTGTAAAATTTTCCTTCCTCCCCTCACGTTTATACGTTACACTGTTAGCATTTTCTCGTCGAGTGTCATCTGGCGTTGATATCTCTCACTTTTTGGTGGGGAGCTTCAACAGGGGGAGTCTAGCTTCGGTATTAGGGAAGAAAATTACGACTCAATCATGTCCTTTATGATGATGAGAACAACAGGGCCATGCTTTTTGACCATTGAAAGATGGCAGTTTAAAGACGGAAAAATTAAAGCTTGAGGGTATAGAAAAAGTTGCCCTTTTGACGGACATTGTTGCTTTCTCGGAGAGATACCCTTCCTTCCCTCTTACCATTTTTATTCCTTCCTTCTTTCCTTTCTTTCTCTCCCACACGCTTCCTGTCCTTCAGATTCCAGGGCTCTCTCATTCTTCATCTCAAAGTTTGTTTCTTTATCTGTCAGAGTGCCATTTGACCTTCTACTTAAAGCTTACTTCAGTGAACTCCGAAGGGTAAGCAACGATGCCTTCATATCAGCCGTCTAAGCTCGGTGTCGGCGGTGGCGCCGAGGTGCTCGATCTGGAAACCGCCGTCAAAGGCGGGGTTTTGGACGGCGAAGCTGTCGTAACCGGCGGCGGTGGAGCCACTGATAAATTGGATCTGAAGGTGTTAATCGAGGAGCTGGAGTCGATTGATGTGCCCGCAGTGTTTATTTGCCCAATCTCACTGGAGCCAATGCGTGACCCGGTGACTCTCTGCACGGGTCAGACCTACGATAGATCCAATATTCTGAAATGGTTCTCTCTGGGTCACAATACTTGTCCGACAACAATGCAGGAGCTTTGGGACGATTCAGTGACGGCAAACAGGACCCTTCACCAGTTAATTTACGGCTGGTTCTCGCAGAAGTATTCAGCAATGAAGAAGAAGTTCGAAGATGTGCAAGGAAGAGCTTTGGAGCTCTTGGAGAGTCTCAAGAAGGTAAAGGGACAGGCTAGAGTCAAGGCTCTTAAGGATCTTCGACAAATTGTTACTTCTCATGCTTCCATCAGGAAATCAGTGAGGGAAAATGGTGGAATTACTTTGATTTCTTCTTTATTAGGTCCTTTCACTTCGCACGCAGCGGGGTCTGAAGTAATTGGCGTTCTTGTGAATTTGGATTTGAGCTCGGAATTCACGACCAATTTGATGAATCCCTCAAAAATATCAGTAATTGTTGATATTATGAATGAGGGAACAATAGAAACAAAGCTGAATTGTGCAAAATTGCTAGAGATTGTTTTGAACGAAGGAAATGACTCCGAGATTGAAATTTTATCGAGTTTGAGTCTTTTGGTTGGGTTATTGAGGTTGGTGAGGGATAAGAAACACCCAAGAGGAGTTTTAACTGGATTGATATCACTCAAGACTCTATGTTCCTATAAATCGGTAAGATGCTCAGTTATAAGTATAGGAGCAATTCCTCAATTAATTGAGCTTTTGCCCAGTTTGAACGATGAATGCCTGGAGATTGCTTTGTATATTTTAGAGGTTTTGTCAACTCTTCCAGAGGGAAGACTGGCTTTGAAGGATTGCCCAAACATAATACCAAATGTGGTGAAGTTGTTGATGAGGGTTTCAGAAAGTTGTACTCAATTTGCTTTGTCGATCTTGTTGGCTATCTACAAGCTTGCTCCCGAAGAATGTGCTTCACAGGCAGTGGAGGCTGGTTTGGCTGCTAAATTGCTGCTTGTGATTCAGAGTGGCTGCAATCCGGCGTTGAAGCAGATGTCTTCTGAGTTTTTGAAATTGTGTAGTCTGAATTACTCTACTGGTATATTAGTTTCAAAGTGTATGCTCACCACAACAATACAATGATAAAGGAAGAGGATTTTGTGCATATACATCCCACTCTTTTCAATAGCTTACAGGGAATCTTCAGAACTCAAATTCTGATTATCCATTTCTGGTGTATACAACAAGGCTTTGATCTTTATCAAATATGGATTTTTTTTCACATTTTCATGTCACTGTACATGAGCAACTGTAAATTCTGTGTATTACTAGTTAGGTTGCTCTTTTGTTAAGATTAAGCTCACTTAGTAAAACTAGTTACTTACTTAGCGATTCAATCAAAATCGTGGCTGGTTTTGATTCCAATCTTTTAGCTGGTTTGTAGCTTTTATTCCATCCGGGGATAACATTGTTTGTCTTTGAAATCTACTTAGTTGGAAGCTGAGTTCTGAGATTACACGGCATGAAAAGTAAGGATCTCTCTATCTCTTCCCTTGATTTTGATTACAATTGCTATGATTTTGAATTGAAGTCGTATAGTTTTATTTAATTTGAATGAATTCAATTTCTGTAGAAAGGTACTGATTCGTGAGTCATTCTTCAGCATGTTTGAACTTTTTAACTTTCCTGGGACTTCCAGTCCCTTCTTCCCGTCCCATTTAAGAATTTAAGGATGGATATTGTAGTTTATTGAAGATTCCCTCCAGAATAAAACGGCCTTTTGCATTTGCACTTATTTAAAGCAAAGTTTGTATCCTCCATGAGTTCATTTGCATGTCTTTATGCCTTTCAGACACGACAGAATTTCTCTTCTGGAGATAAGTTCGGATTCGAAGTATAATTTTTTTTTTTACCTAGAAAATAAACAATCGAGAAATACAATATCAAACATATGTCTAAAAAGAAACTAGATTTTGAAGATGATGGAATCTGCATAAGTCTGGTTTTAGATTTTTGGTCCGGATTTTGAACTGTGACTCTATTTTAAACGAGACAAATGAACAGAAGGGGGACATATAATTTATGAGAACTGAGAAGCCTGTTCGTATTTAAAATTTGAATCCCAATCTTATCTACCTTTTCTGGGGCTGCGGTATGGGCGGGCGAATGAATTAATCTCAAAATTTTGACCCAAGTAGAAGCCTCTGCGCGCAATTTAATATACTCCTTTAAATGTTGACATTCATTTAAAGGGGAAAAATAAATAAATGTAAGCTTGTGGACATGGTTAAAGATTCATAGTACGTAAAGTTGATTCCATCCTTCATTGCATACTCTTGTGAGATATTCCCAAATAAATTATAATTTTAAGGCCATAACTTTGGTTAGTATAACAAATAAAGGAAGAGGGACAGCTAGAATCATATGCCTTATGGGCCCTCTTGTTCCTTTTAGTCTTGAAACCATGCACACGCTTGTCTTGCTGGCCTGTTGATAACAAAGGACAGGGTAGGCCCGTAGCGGATGTGGTCGTGAAATAAACAACTTTCAGACCAGAAACGCAACTTACAGACTCCTACATAGAAGAAAGATACAAAATATGATTGAACTGAGACAGACTAAACCACCTGATCCAGGTACAGATGACCCAAACCGTCTGAGTCATTTATCTAATAAGATGATTGGATCAGGTTCGAATTGGCTCAAGCAGTCAAATCAATAAGTAGAATAAGGGGATGATCTACACCAAATCTAAGCCCCTAATCATAATAATAATTATTATTATTTACAAACAAGTATTCCCACTCTTTTTTTTATTAGATATAAGACTAATTTTATTTGATGTGAGGGTAATAAAAGACAAACTTCTTTCAATAAATATATTTTCAAGAATCGAATTTAGAATAATTTATTAAGACTGAAATATTTTAAAACTTAATTTTCTACCACTAAATCAACTAATTATTATTATTTACACCAAATTTGGGCTTGGACTGAGATAAAAAGAAATAGAAATAGGTTGGGTTAACCCAACACGATTATATTAATTTATTTTTAATAATACAATTATATATTATAAAAAATAATTATATCTAATTATTTTTAATATAAAAATTTAATTTAATATAATTAAATATTTTATATATTTAAATATTATATTATCTCATTAAATATATATTTTTTATTTTAAAAAATTTATTTTTTGCAAAAAATAAAAAATATTTTATTTAGATTATCAGAGTAGGCCTTTCTTTTAAAGGTAAATAGGTCAGAACGAACTCGGTTCATTAATTTCATGTAATTTGACCTGATAAGCCCAATTCAAAATTGGGTTGGGTTTACCTGATCTATTCCATGTACACCTTTACTTAATATCGACAGAAATGATGCCAATATAAGATTGTTTTGTTTATGATGCATTATTCCTTATGTGACCATTAAATGAGAGTAGAGAAGGCCTTTATTTTCTTTTTTCATTTTTCTACTATATTAAAGTTACTATACCAAAGCTTTAAAACCCTTTTCACTATAAATTGTGCCATTCCATAAGTCCATTCTCCATGTTTTTCACTTCACCTGCAAGCCCCAATTGCATTTAGCCTTTGTGAAGGTTAAGGAGTCTCGAAAGCTACAAAGGTCACGCAATGGAAAATCATTGCTCATGATAAGCTCTGTATATTACTTGTTTAAATTTTTTTCCTTAAATTTTAAGTACCTTGCTGAATCTATCATTATTTATTTTGAAAGATAATTGATAGCTAAGGTTTTTATGTTTTGGTGATGAATTAAGGTTCTGTATGTGATTAGTAGTCTAGATTTCTAATTGAACTAATATTTTAACCTTTAGGATTAAGCCAATTTTAAAAGATGTTTGGACTAATTACAAGGAAAAATAACATAAAAATAAAAGATATAAATAATAAGAAAGTATTCCTTAAACTTAACGAGAGCTAGAAAGTTGAAATCAACTTAGTAAAGACTAGCATGTTATTATTTTCACAATTACTTGAGGCATTATTATTATAATTGATAATGCAAAAATTAATATGGTCGAGTTTTTTGGTAAGGCAATTGCTACTAATTCACTATTAGAATTTATTCAATCACCTTTTATTAGTTAAAATTCTTAGCAGAATCTTAAATTTAATTATAAGAGGAAAGGACAATGTAAATTGCTAATTTTTTTGAATGTAAAATTATTCTTTAAGCATAAAATAAGTTAGGTATATGTATTTTGAGGTCATGGTGATGATGTTCAAGCAATGAAGATATGAAAAGAAAGGTTAATTATTAATTAATCTTTTAATGATTATATTAATTTTTTACTTATTTCCTAAATAGTGCAACAATCACTCATATTTTTCGTTATTGTTTTAGAAATGGCAACTATTCAAGAAGTTGGGAGCAGCAATTTTGTATAAGTGATAAAGAAAGGGACAAAGAAAATATAAAAGACTCATAATCTATGGTTATGCGTTAAAAATATACAAGGTTACTCGATTTGATTTTTACCAATAAAGTTTTTTTTTTCATTTTATTGAAACCCAATGTTACTTATTTTTGTTTTTCTGCCATGCAAATTTCTTAAAGCCAATGGTGCCTTCTCTTATTAGTAATTTAAGGAACTATAATCTGTAATTGGAGTTGACAACCAATTCCACGTTTTATGGTTCATTATTTCTTAGACTTTTATGTATACTAGTGCTCAGGGTTAGTATTATTTTTTGGAGTATTACTAACCTAATTAGAAGATCATGCTACATAACACCCATAACCACTTGTAAAATAGAAATGGCAAAATCATTATCAATGGTACATAAGACATTGAAAGTGAAAATCATGGCTAACTCTTGTAGGTGACAACATAGGAAATGGAAAATTATTTCAACTACTTCTTAAGTTCCCTTATGTATTAGCCGTTTAATGAAGTGAATTGTTGCTATTGTAATAGTTTTTCTATCCTATTGGTTATAGTTCAATTATTGATATCATTTGTTTTAGTATGATGTAAGTGAACTTGGATGAAATATTTCATATCAAATGAGGTAAGTGAATTTGAATGAAATTACAGGAGAGTAAATTCAAATGAAATCATAAGAGAATAAAATATATTTCTTTATATCTATGTGAAATGATGTCCATAATTCTTGATGGAAATTAGAAAAATATGTTTGAAATATTTATTTGTTTTAATTCTACAAATTGCATGCTATTATTATATTCACATAAACATAAGAAAATTACACTTCATTCATATATAATTTCATCCAATTTTACTTGATTAGCACGTTATAAAGTTTTCTATTAAAAATTTAATGAAATTAAGTTTAGGTGGATGAAGTTTTAATTGTAAAATACATAGGTTAATGAATTTTAACATTTAAAAATAGTGGTGAGTTAAGTGGAAATCGATGAAACTAACAATTAGGCAAAATATGACATTTCCTTAAAATATTACCAGAGTAAATATAGTCATCTTCCAAAAAAAAAAAAAAACTAAGAGTGGATACTATCATCACTCATTTGGGCTAAGTATATTGGGTCATAACCAATTACAATATCAACATCTGAGCCTTGAAGGGTGACCCAATTATATAATATATTATAACATATTTGTTATGAATGAAAAAGAATATAATTTTTTTTGGTAGATAGAAATGTTGATTTACTGTGAAATGGCTATACTATTAAATAATGAAATTTCTATTTTATAGTAAAAATTATGAAATCGCTATTCTAATATCTTTTGAATAAATTTTTACGCTCTTATTTCTTATATTTTTCATATATTTTAATATTATTTTTTATTAATAAATATTAAAATAACATCTATTTTTAATATTATATTATTAAAATATTTTAATAATTATATTTTTGATAATAAAATTTAAAATAAAATATTTCTATATTATAAAATTATTTAATATAAAAGTTGATAAATTAGGCATTTTATTTTTCTTATATAAAATTTTGTGTTAATTATAATTTTGATAATTAAATTTAAAATATAATATTTTTTAGTTATTTATCATATTATATATATTTTATTTAATACATAATATCATTTTATTATTTAATATACATATTTAATTATAAATTGTAACTTTTTCCATTTATAAATAAATAGAAAATAATAATGTGATCAATTACATAAATATAATTTTAATTTTATATTTTCTTTTTATTTTTAAGGGCATTATTGTTAATCTATATTTTTATTCTATTCTTTCAATATTTGTTATATTAAATCTAATTATGAAATGAAATGCTTATTTCATTCTTAACTATAATAAGTATAATTATGAAATGGTTACGATCATTTCATTTCGTTGTATCTATTGCAACATTATTGTTTGGTGACCCCCTACATGCCACACAACTTTGAATATCCAAGGGAGGGCCAGCTCAGTGGCAATAAAATTTTTTTTTTTCACTGAACACCCCCACTCTCAAGTTTAAAAATTCCCTTGTACCGAAAATGAAAATGACATACATGGACCCAAAACATTGGAAACATCAAATGGTTATGATCATTTCATTTCATTGTATCTATTGCAACATTATTGTTTGGTGACCCCCCTACATGCCACACAACTTTGAATATCCAAGGGAGGGCCAGCTCAGTGGCAATAAAAATTTTTTTTTCACTGAACACCCCCACTCCCAAGTTTAAAAATTCCCTTGTACCGAAAATGAAAATGACATACATGGACCCAAAACATTGGAAACATCTGTATCGGACCAAATTCACGGGCCACTTGCAGGCCTGATTTGACATATTTAGGAGAGGCCCAATTATAGCCCAAACATATTTAGTTTATGACAAATAGATCCCTCACCCAAAAAACATGATTTATTTATTATAACAAAAAGCTCAGATCGTATCCAAATCGGAGGAAAGAAGTGGCCGCCGCATTATCAAGTTGAGGTCTACTGGGTCGACATCCTCGGTGTCTCTATTTGAAATTTTAAACTTTTTCACTTTTCGTCTACGTGGTGACAACTTAGTGCAGTGAAACCTACATTTCGTGATCCACTGGATTCCTGCACCATCATTTTGCCAACTCTAGCCTCATTAACCAGTATCACTCTCGTCGGTCGCATTCTTCGGACGCCCCAATTAGAAAATACCCGAAAAATGTCATGGCTGGCTCGTTCTCTGGCAAACTCCCTCCGAATCGATGACGAAGATTCCGACGATGACGAAGATAACGACATCCTACCCGATCGCCCACACGACATACCAACTACTTCACTCAGAAATCATGAACAAGATCATCAACAACCACGTCACCCACCGCGACAGCTTCAGATTGAATCGGAGCATGAAGCGCATGCTCGAGGGGTCAAAGAGGACCTTAACGAATTAACACAAACCCTAACACGCCAATTCTGGGGAATGGCTTCGTTTCTAGCTCCTCCCCCAGCAAATTCTCATCCTTCCTCTCCGTCTGAGGATCGCATACGATCCGATCCCGCCGCATTTCTGTGGAATCAGGCTGAGCGGTCTGATCGGGGTGTCTATGGGAATGAAGATGAAGAAGCCGAGTTGCTAGATGATGATGTAATTTCCGGGATTCGGAGAGGGCTATCGGACATTAATAGGAGTTTCAGGAAGGAGAACCCTGGAATTTCGGGCACGGAACCGAATTTGAATTTGGTTGGATCGGAGTGTGTTGGATACGAAGAATCCGGTTTCGAAGAGTGTGATCTAGTACGCGCAGTCGGGATTACAGAGGAGGTGTTGGCCTTTGCGAGGAATATCGCGATGCATCCCGAGACGTGGTTGGACTTTCCAATTGACGAGGAAGAAGACACAGATGGTAAGTCTTTTCCTAGCACTATTGTTTTTCATTGATGTAATAAATCTGATGGGAATGACGTTTTCTTCCCACAGAAATTGTTGCTCTCTTTTAAATTGTTCATTTTTCATCTTTGCTCGATGGATAATAAAATCAACTCGTTCTTGTTGCAGTCTTTGGCTATGGTTTATGTACTTATCTGTCCTTGTGATGCGGTTAAACTCATGAGGAGTTGACTCTTGGCTATGTATTCAATATAAGCAATCATTGTTTATTGGATCAGGGGATGATACGTGCTCATCATTCGAACTAAACTCGTAACATAAAGTATCTTTTGTTCTGGGTGGGACATCTTGAACAATGCATTTGACACTAGTTATCACATCCAGATTACCAGGCATTAAACAAGTGTTGAAAATCTCATTAGAAATAGAATATATCACATTACATTTTTATTGTTTTGGACATCTGTTACGCTCTTCAGTTGCTCTAATGATGAATCGGGTTGTATGCTCACAATTCACTCTGCATTTCTCCTTGTAGATTTTGACATGTCCAATGCCCAACAAGAGCATGCTTCAGCTATTGAAAGGCTAGCTCCTAGATTAGCTGCACTAAGAATTGAGCTGTGTTCTTGCCATATGAGTGAAGGTTACTTTTGGAAAGTCTATTTTGTACTTCTGCATTCAAGGCTTAATAAGCAGGATGCAGATATTTTGTCCTCGCCCCAGGTGAGTTACTTATGTTTCGTGACTGTTTCTGATCAGATGTTCACATCATTTTAACTGCCTGCAACTTTAGACCAGAATAATACTAAGGTGTATTTGTTTGATGGAAGAGCACCATTTTGTTTGGTATACATCTTTTGTGTCAAAATTTTGAATCTAATTGGTATCAACTATCCTGTATGACCAAAAAGCCTCTTTTGCCTAACTAGAGTAGGGGTCATAAATTCATAATACATAACTACGGAAGAAAAAGGCACTACAACATTGTGGGAGAACAGAAAGTGCATCATTAATAACTGCATCGTAATAGTCATAATATATCAGTAATAAAGCATACCAAACAATGTGGACTACAAAAGTTACCTTATTCTTGTGATGATGGTGCATACTACTTGCTGCTCAGTATTAGAAATTGTTGAACGTGATCTTTGAATTCCATTCCTTTATTTGCTAAAATCCATAATCCCTCTCAATGGAATGCAATCACTTTTTTTTTTTGAATATCTAGTTTCATAAATTCTAGACATCCAGTTTGTCTTTCCTTGGCTCCTAGTTAGGCTTTACATTGCATGATGTGTTTTACAAAACCAAAGCCCAAATGTCTCTTCTATTTGTCAATCCTTACTTTAAAAAGATGTCAGTTGGAATCAAAAGACATTCAAACAAACTTCCCATCATCACCAATCTTTATCTTTCTTCTGTTTTTTATATGATTTTCCTTCCTCAGTTAGTACATCTTAGTCTATGGTATGGTTCTATTTTGTCAAAGCTCCTCTTGTTTCCAGGTTAATTTCCTTCTAAGTCTGAAAATGGGTATAGAAAAAGGTGAAATAGAGGATAAGAATATCTTAATATCACTTATGACACCTGGGTCATTCAAATTATGAATCGTGATTGTATGGTTTATAATTGGATTAATATGAAATTGCCAGGAATAGGTTTTGGTGATAGTAGTCCGTTCCTTTTTCCAAACTCAAAAGCTTAGTGGCCTTTTCTTTTTCTTTTTCTTTTCTATTTTGAATGATGAATAATTTGATTTCAGCAGGAGCTAGCTCTATCATAGTTTCACAATTTACTTTTTATATGGTTTTCTTTCAATTTACTGCTGTTAAGTTTCGTGATTAAGGGTGGAAATCAGGTGGTTAGAGACCAATTTTCACCCAACCGGAAATCAGGTGGTTAGAGACCAATTTTCACCCAATCATTCTTAACTGAGTGTTAATTTCAAACCAAAACTGACCAGATCTATGTTGGTAACCAATGAAATCGGGTCCTGATGGATTTCAGGCAGGTCTGACATCTTCCATGGCTATTTGCCTTCCACACACAGATGCCACTCCAATTGTTTTCCATTATTGCCAATGGAGCAGGACAACCACCCCCAAAATCAGGTTGCGAGTCTGATAAAACTAGAACAAGAATTAAAAAGAAATTTTTAAGCATATAATCAGAAAAAATCAAAAGAAAAGATGAATGAACAACTAGAAAGAACTCTTGACTTGAAGCAGATGCAGAAAACACGAAGTGGAATGCAAGAAAACTAACAAGAAACCCAAATTCATTTACCATCATTGTCATTCAAACCATTTCCCAAAACAAGTGAAACTGGGTATAGGGTAAAGAAAAGGAAAAATAGCATAGAATCATAAGACCCATAACCAAATGAAATGGAGGATCTTGGCATCAACTATGAAAGCATACATGTCATTCAAAAATTGAAAAACTGCTACTAATTATAAAGGGGAAAGACCCTAAACCAAGCAATTTCGCCACAGCTGATCAAGCATAGTTGCGACACAGCAGCTTCACGGATCACAGAGATTCATAAGCACAGAATGTGGGTGGCTAGTGAAGTGAGGGCTTGGAAAATTGGCTTGATGAAGTAGCATGGATGGCAGTGAATAGTGATAAAAGCTCTGCTAGAGCTTGACAAACAGGGGAGGAGAAAAATGAGGTTTTGCCTCAAATGCCTATAGCATCACGTGATGAAGAAGGATGTCCTCAGAGATATGGTGTCATTTTTGCAATCTATGTGGTTGATCTCAGGCATATTCAGATAGGATTGTCAATACCCAATATTGACTAAAAAATCCAAAACTCTTATTTTATTCACCCGATCCCACCCAATTAATCAAAAGACCTGCCACTGGCCAACCTTGTTTGGTTCGGATTAGGGGGTTATCTCTGGGTCAAGAAAAAATGCCCAGCCCTAGCGATCATGAGGAATGTTTGCTTCAAGTCTTCACATCACAGCTTCTGTTGGCAAATCCATACTCAGTATTTTACATCATCATTCGTGGGTAGATGGATTGTTGCAAATTTCGTCATTTTTGTTTGCAGGTAATCGGAGCCAGAGCAATGTGGATGAAGGAATTGCAGAAGCGAATGAATCCTGAAGTTGAATGGTTGGGAAGAAACATTTCCTACTCAAGAGAGGTCAATCAGCATGAGGGTTTTGCTCACAGCTTATCAGATGATGCCTATTCTGATGATGTTTCCCATGGAACATACATATATGGACAAACAACACTGTCAATGATGGCAGATTATGAAGTTGAGAAGCATGCTGTTCCAATTTCTGAAACACATTGCATTGATAAGTCTATTACTGAAGAAAAATCAACGATTAAATCTGAGGACAAGGATCTAGTAAGTGTTCAATCATCGAAAATTATTTTTCTGGACTGTGAAGATGATGACGATGATTGGCCAGAGGAAGATGGGGGAACAACCATTCCTATGGTGAATGAAGAAGATATATCTTTCAGTGATCTTGAGGATGATGATTATGGTATTAAACCTGTTAAATGTAATGCAGATTCAACAGCATCATGAAACTATATGAATGGGGCTTTGATTCCCTCATCTATTAGTTGAATTACAGACAGTAAAGAGCTGTCTGATTGCTGGAAAATCTTGAGGCTGGTGTCTCGTGCATTCTTTTGTACATAGTGAATGGTTGATGAAGTTGCAGAAGTCCCATGATTTGTTTGTTACCTAATGTTTTGTGAGGCTGTATCGAATGCTTTCTTCTTAATTTTTTGGCCGATAAGCAATGTTTGGGTTTCTGAGGGGGCTGTATTTGGATATTACTGAAATGAAATGAAAGGGAAAGAGTGAAGCTTAAGATAGAGATTTTATATTCGATCCTTGCTGTACATAACAGATGTGGCATAATAATGTGCATAAAATTTGAGGGCCAAGCCTGTTTCAGAAGGTATAAGGTAAGATGAGAGAAGGTACATATCGGCAGAAATCCATAGTTCATTTTTGTCCTGTATTCCTGTTTCTTTATTTCTTATGAAATATTTGATATGATGTATTGTAGTCACCTGGATCGTAAATTGATTCATGTTTACTTCGAACCGTAGATTGAAAAGAATTGAAAGTCATTGAATGATATTCAGGCATCTTATATGCGTAAGCAGAAATTGTATCCTCCATGCTTAAATTTTTTGTATATAACTCAAACCAATAATAGAGAAAATATTTTAATAATATAGTTATAATTACAATTAATATGGTTAATAAATATGTTTTACCCCTTTTTTTTTGGTGCAGTGGTTTAACCCTTTTAACTTAGTTTTAATTAAGGAAAAAAAATACGAATATGCCTCCTAAAGCTTGGTTGAGTGACGTATAACACTCTTAGAAATTTCAAAATTTACAAATATTTTCTTTAAAATTTTTAAAAAATGAAAATATTGATAATTCAGTATAAAAAATAGAATAGAAAATATGTAAGTTATTCAAAGCTGTTTTTAATGTAAATTCAATTAATTATTTTAATGGACTGTTTGAAATAATTTATTAATAATGAAATTAATTTTGTATGTGTTGATGATATAATTAAAAATAAATGTTTTAAATAAATTAAATTATTATTGAAATTTGACTACAATACATTTGAACAGGCTAGATATATGTATCTTTCATTTTTTTAAATTGTTTCTTTGGCTTCACTGTGGTTTAAAAAAATAACTAGAAAAAGTGATAAGTGATTCATCTCTATCTTTTCTATTTTTTTTTAAATTGAAATTTCAATTTTTCATTTTTTTAAAAAATTTCAAAATGATTATTTGTTAGTTTTGAAATTTCAATAGGATTATAAACCATAGGAAGTTTATTTGTATTTTCTTAAGATTTTTACACTGATATTTAGATAATTTAAGCTCATTCATATCTTACAAGAATGATGTCTATTTAATTAAAAGAAATATTCGATACATTTTTTTTGGAAAGTGTATTCTATATTTTCTTTTAATGGGCAATTTTATGGATTTTACAGTCAGTTGCCAGTTGCTAATATAAATATTTTTCTAAAAATGGAATTTTATTTGGTAACTCTTAAAAAACTAAAAATAGAATTTAATATAACCTTGTACCCTCCTTTGCCGCCACCTTTTCGTCAACAAGCCCGCATCCAGGTAAATGTCCAACTACCCAGATTTTACCTGAACACAACTTCCTTCATATTTCTTCCACCAATCGACCGTCGCAAGAATCAACGCTAATTTCATTCAACTGCACCGTTCATCATCTATTTATTCATCCAATCTGTTGCAGTAGTTACATTCAAATTGCTAAACATCTTCTCCTATATCCATCCCCTTTCTCTGCTCAACAACTTTGAGACTCACGAAACCCTAGAGTTCCCCCTATTCGGATCGATTCAACTTTCCTCGTTTTTCCCTGGGGTTTGTAATATTTGAACTTTGGGGTTTTGGATTTGCATCTTGATTTCTATGGACCTTCCATTGGTGAGAAAGGGTTTGAATTTCTCTCGGAGGAACAAGAATTGGCTCGTTCTACTCGCTCTTTGTGGTGCGTCTGGTTATGGTGCTTATAAGCTCTATCATCTTCCATCTGTGGCTAGGAAGAGGAAGCGACTCATGAAGCTGTTAGGAACTTTGGTTTCTCTTTCTGAATTGGTGTCCGATTCTGCAGATACAATTGCCATTGTCTCCAAGGATATTAAGGAATTTCTGAGCTCCCATTCGGATGAAATTCCCAATAGTTTGCGGCAATTGTCGAAAATTGCAAGATCAGAGGAGTTCTCTGCATCATTAATGAAGTTTGCAGAGGCCTTAACGGTGGGTGTGTTGCGTGGGTACGAGACCCAGACGAATAGTGATCATGAATCAGAGACGAGTATGGCCAATTCGGGCTTTTCTGATAAGGTATTGGAGAAGCTTTTCTCCAAGGCGGGTAGTGGTTTTGTTTCAGTTGTCGTCGGAAGTTTTGCGAGGAATTTGGTTTTGGGTTTTTACTCTGGAAATGGATCTCAATCAAAGTCGTCAGACGTACCTGAATGGCTAGATGTAATTTGTCATGACAAGAGCAAAAAGCTAATAGGAAACTGCGTACAAATTTTTGTAGGCACTGCGGTTGCAGATTTTCTTGACAAAACAATGGATGTCAATGCCTACGATGAATTCTTTACTGGCTTGACTAATCCAAAGCACAAAGACAAGGTTAGGGATATTCTGGTTTCTCTATGTAATGGCGCTGTTGAAACATTTGTCAGAACGTCTCACCAAGTATTGACGAGTCCAAATGTAAAATCAAATCCAAGTTCACGCAAGTCTTCTTTTGTTCACAAGAATGGAGGTCCTATCTCAACGGAAAATGTAAGCTTGAAGTCCGAAGCATATTCTCAACAATTCACGCATGGAAGCTCCATTAGTGGGGTTCAGGATGCTGCGTGGCTTGAGCAGATTTCATCGACATTGGCCGTGCCTGCAAATCGAAGATTTGTGCTTGATGTAACAGGGAGAGTGACATTTGAAACAGTAAGATCGTTTGTGGTCTTTCTATTATGGAGAATATCAGATGGCTTGAAAAGAAGTGCGAGTAAAGTTCACGATGAGGTTGTCGGTAAAGGACTGGAGGTTGTCGGATATGTTGGAGCTAAGTCCTCAGTTATTCTTACCTTTTTTCTTGCCCTATACTTACATATTCTTGGAGGTAGTAGGATTATGCTGTCGGCTTAGTTTGATAGTTTACTTGATTTTATAATGTAGTATACTTAGCAACCTATTCACAACATGATATAGCTTTTGTACTATACATTCTTTCATTATGAAAATTTAGGTCATGTTCTAATGGTTCATAACTTTTGTACGCACTCTTGGTTTATCTCTTTTCCTTTAGTTGGGTTCACATCCAGAATATTTTAGTTTCCTTTTGCAATTTGATGAACATACCTATTAAACCTTGGTTCAATAAAATGTTCGGTTCAACAAAATGTAACATTGTGCAAAGAATACGAGTGAGTTTTTTATATTGATTTCAAGGAAGAGAAACAAGGCTAAGTAGCTCTATCATTGTAATTTGTCAGATATGGTCCAATAATAGCTGTGTACACCTACTGGATGCCACTTAAGGGAGCATATCCAATCATGACGGAATATATATATATATATCTTGTGTGTTCACTTGCGCAAAAAACCTTCCTAGTTTAGTCTGTCAGGCGAATATTGCTAAGAGATCACTAGCAGGGGTTAGAAGAGCTTCTATTTCACCAAAGAGCATATGCCATTAACACTGAACAGCTGATTCAAAGTTGTTGCTTCTTGCCTTCGGGTAATTCGCTAAAAGAAAAGGCGCATGCGCGCTTGCATAAATATTTGTTGACTTGATAATCATTCGGTGCGGGAATGATCGACCGGTTTGTCTGCCTTTCTCTAAACTTGGTTATTTCAACCTTTTATCGTGTGGAGAGCTAACTGTTTGTCAGATCAGATCATGCATCTTTTTGGAGTTTTTGTGCTGGACTGATGATTGCTTGTTTAGTTCAGAGTTCAGACTAATTTTGATTGTTGACAGCAGACTGTTGATGTTATTTGCTGACATTGGCTTCTTTTATCTGATCATCAACCATCAACCAAAGTTAGTTGAGAATGAGTTGGTTCTCTGTTGAGAATTTCATATTGCAGGCATCACCCGAACTTTGGGTTTTATCAATGGTTGATGAAAAATGAAAAGAAAACCAACACTCTTAGTGATCCTCCTTACATTATAGTGATCCTCCTTACATTATATATATATATATATATATAACATGAAATCCTTTACATTGTAGTTTATGTTAGCTTGTCTGGCATTGTGATTCTTGTTTCACGCATCCCCGCTTCTGTAGAGGTTATATTAATGTCTCTGTATGTGTAACTTGAGTTATCTTATCCTTACGAGTTAACAACATCAGTTGAGGCATTTGAGCACTCGCTGAGTTACGAAACCTTGTTTAAACCTTAAACAATTCATTGTTCTGGATTACTTAATGACTGTAGTCCTACATTATCCAGTTGCCTTGTATTCATGGAAGTGATTCCAGTGCAGGACCATTAGATTATAAGTTTACTTTAATGATTTCACCTTTTTTCCTCGCTATATCCAAATGGAGCTTCTTTCCTGCGATTATGGAACATGCTATTTTATTGACAATAAATTAGCTGTAGTATCTAAGTGCCAAATGCTTTCTGAATCTGTGTCACAATGTGTTCAGTCTTGTAAGAGTGCGATGGGAAATCAGGTTTTCCTGCAATTAGAATGTTGATGTACTAGATGTTTGATGAGGACTAATGGTGAAAAAGGATGAAAGGAGTTGAAGTATTGTATATAAAAGATAAAATAAAAAATAGGAAGATAACATCTCATTTATTTCCTTTCTCAATTTCCCCTTTGCCCTGAATCATGACACACACAGCTTTATCAGCAATATATATAATAAGGTGAAGATTTTCATAACACCAACAAAATGGTGTTATGGGTATCGCTAAATTTTGGCTTTTCATTTGGATGAATTCCACCATTTCTTTTATGAGGCCCACTAAAATAAAAAACTTAAGATTTGATAGTATAGATAGCACTAATTTTTTTTTTTTGGCCATCCTTGTCTTCATCTTCACTTACATGTAAACTATAGAGGCTTCTGGTTCAAGCTGACGAAGATTCTTACTTGCTGGACAGAAGATAGCAAGTTCACGAAGCTGGTTACCGCAGGAGTCTGGTAGACGGCCATGTCATTGCCTGATTGGATGGATTACTCCCATTTGAGAACTAATTAACCTTTTCACAGTAGGAAATAGCCATTAGCCACAGAAAAAACGGACGGTAGGTATATACACAACAAACATAGACCAGTGAGTATATTTAAGGTGATGTCTATGAATATCTGTGCGATGTCTAACACCTGTCCTTAGGCAACAAAAATTAATTAGTTTGACGTAGTTCAATTAACTCTGTTAATATCTTGACCTACACCAAACCTGTCAGCGAATCTAAATGGAATTATCTTAAGCATATGTGAGTACTCACATTTTCCGCAAGTTAGGCAACAACTACTGGTAAATGATGGTCAGTGGGAAGTACGATGGTGAATCATCATTAATCCAGTTTGAGAGATCATAGTCATCACTTACAGCTTTTGTGGTGAGTTTGATTTTTGTTGTTATGGTCCACGCATTATACATTCTTTGACATGATGACAAACAGACATTAGGCCGCCGTGTTTGACACTCTTCCTGCCTTATATTTTATGTCGACAGATAAATCCATGTTCTTTCACTCGCATTGGTACTCCCATTTAAAAATAATTGCTGAAGTTAATACGAGTAGCAGGAAATATAAATTATGTGTGAGTAAGAAATAAGGAAAGAAAAAGGAAAGGATGAAAATTCGTTAAAAAAAATAAAAATTAGAAAAATTTAATATTAATTATAAAATATGGAGATATATATTGACTACTAGATATATGTAAAGTTTTAGAATCAAATTTAGAATATAAAAAAGGATAAAATTTTCGAACAACATTATATAACATTAAAATTAAATACTCTTGGCGCATATGCTGATTTTAATTAATTCAAATTATTGACGTGATGGTAAAAAAATAATAACCATTCACTTGTTGATATTTGCAATCTACTGAATAAGTAACTTTCTCTGCTAATATACATGTTTCACTGCAAACATGCTTAATATGTTAAACATTCTACAGAAATACCTGTCGTGAAATTGAAGTTAGGTGTTGGACAGTGGAGGATGATGATTGCAGGAAAAAGCTAATCAAGCTTGAAATGTGGGGTGGAAAACATATGATGTGATGTTACACATGTTGGAAATTTCATAGTAAACACGCTCCATTATTTTCTTCATCATGGGATCCACCGGTTGTTGCCCTCTGACTCGCTTTGACCCAGAAAGCATGGTTTTTAGTGCCTTTACCCTTACCAGCCCTCGGGTCATCCCAGGTCTAGTCTTATCCCCTGCTTCCAACACTTCATTTTTTTTTTTAAATTTAGCAGTAGAATAATTTTTTAATCTTCCTGAAGAAGAAAGTTAAAAAAGCAGATTTGCAACTTTGCAATTGTCAAGTAAAATAGTGAGTTGTATATACGATTGAAGGCGACAATGGCTGTTGACACCAAAGACTTCTCTCATCCTTTCCTCATCCGATGGGCGTAAGGCTCGAGAAATAGACGGCATATATATCCAAACCATAAGCGATTGTTACTGAGATATGCCTTATTATTAGAATTAATGCCAATTTTAAGTGATTTACTCTAGTAATAATGGAGTGTGGAATTTTGATTCTTGTCAGATCGAGAGCTTAATTTTTTATATCAGAGGAAACCGTCAACCGTAATTCAAATTGTTATGTGAAAAACATAAAAACTGTATGTCACTCTGCTTTTTTTTCAGATAATTGTAGTAGGTCGCAGGCAATAAAATCTTTGTCGGTCGGCTGTCGAGTGAAGAAGGCCAATATTACAGCTAAGACTTTGATTTGGATACTGCAAGCTTGCTCTCCATAGAATATTCATAGATGTAGAAAACTTTGCCTTGTATATTGCTCATGAACCATACGCACTTGGACCTACGAACAGACTTTTCTGAACTTCTTGAGGATGACCTCACAGTCACACTGTCATGTTTTAGTTGCTTCACATCTTTACTCTCTTTAATAAGGAAGAAAGATACCATCAAAACTATTCTAATTCATTTTAAACAATCATCATTTATATAAAAAAAAATGCAGTTTTTACACTAAATAACTACTTTTGGAAAATTAAGCACACCCTTTGTTTCAACCGGAGATTGAACGACTCATCGCTTCAAACCTTCACAGAAAACCATCTTCCACTGATTCTAATCAACTAATTAACCTAAGCAGAAACCCAGAAACAATTCAGTACATCAGAGAACGTGAAGAATAAGTTAAGAACATGAAGCTCTGCAAAAGTATATTTATTTATCAACATATATATATAATAAGTATTACATATATAAATATACATACTATATTAATTTATAGCAAAAAGAGTATATTTATATATGTTTGCAAACAACAGCAGATCCTGTATATTTCAATATTTCTTTATTTATGCAAACAATAGGTTAATGATATATATCTAGTTTTTGGGTTTCTTCTGAGTGTAGATATAATCCAGATGAGCCTCCAGCGTCCTTCTCATCAAGCAGTCCTGTCTGCCTTCGCAACTCTCTTCTTCTACCTCTGCCCTCTTTGCAATCGCATCCTTGAATCAAACACCCAAAGTTTCAATGAAAGTTAAAATTACGGCCAAAAAAAAAGAAAAGAAAGTTAAAACTCAAAGGAAGATCCTCAATTTAAATAAGAAGTAGAAGGCTGTAAGTACCTGATGCTGTGAAGAGTGATGGAGGAAGGCAACGTTGGGACGGGCTGCGTGGATTAAGCAGCAGAAGCTAAGAAGAAGAGCCAAGGTGAAGAAGCTGCCCACTTTAGACATTCTTTGCTCTCTCATTTTTCAACTTTATCGCTCTCTTTTGTGTGAGGGGAAGACGGTGAGAGAGACCATTTTTATATATATAGACAAAACTGATTAACTTCGATAAAGTGTTGTCGAGCCTTGGTAAATGATGAAAAATGGAAAAAAAAAAAAAAGAAGATTCCCTCCCAACGAGTTGGTTCTAGTGATTAAAGTTTGATACTGTTTAGACATGGGTTTGGATTTGAGTATTATATATAAGGAAAATAAATATTAAATAATTTTTTCACTTTAAATCTATCCTAACTTAATTTTGAATTAGTTAAGGTTTAATGTAGTTATCTGGTACCAAAAATTTTTGGATTAAAAAAATTCCTTTGTTGGCATACATTCTCTTTAGCATATTTGATACTAGGAAAATTCTATGGTATTTTAAAATTTAAAATGATATGTTAGTTGTAAAAATATTAAATTAAAATTATTTAACCACATCTATCACTATTAAAAAAGAATAATTATAATTAAATAATTATAATTTAATAAATTTTCAATTTATTATGTCGGTGCAAGTTTTGAAAATTGAAAAGTATCATAGATAACAGTCTCACGGACCTCAATTTGGAGGAATAATATTATGGCACTCTTTTGGGCTTATAGGGGGGAAAATTATTCATCTATTCTGAATACAGATTTGGATTCTCTCTTTTAAGCCATAATTAATGGATATAAATAAAATTTCTTCACAAAGTGGAATTCTAATTCTAATCCTTTTTTATTATAGAATTCATGATCCAAGTAATTAAATTTTACGTTTATACTTAAAGCTCCTTTGATTAATAGAAAATTACATTAAAAATGTCATCTTTTAAATGTAAAAGATACAGGTGCTGTTGGTTGATTGCAAATTGATAAAATAAAGAAGTAGAAACCCAACTTCGCGGTATAAATTTACTGGATGTGTACCAAACCCTCTTTTAGATACTTGTGCACTACCTAAGTTGAAAGTAGTCATGCTGTCATGTGAGATTACGTCAGTGGATTACAAAGTAAATGGAATTAATATTTCTAGAAACCCAACCTGCTTTCATTTTATTCTTTTTTTTTTTTGGGTTATGGTATGGATTAAAATTAGCAATCACCGTAAAAATTCTGTATTGATTTCAACTTAATGCGCCAAGTTGGTGAATAACATGTAATTATTCAGAATCACGCATTGTGGTTGAAAAGAATCATGTAATTTGCACAATTTGAAAGGTCTAAGTGCATTCAGATTACTTTCCATTTTTTATAATTTTAGTGGCCGCAGATTCCACAGTAAGCATACTAGGATCATTATCGTGTTTGATAGTACCCTGACTTTTTTTACCGATTCAAATCTACCCAACTCAATTAATCCATAACTGGCTTTTCCTGATTTGAACACTGTTTTTGAGGTAAAAGGGCTTACCGAGCTGAATTTATATTTAAATTTTAAATTTGTTAAAAATAAATGAGTTTAAATTTGAATTAAATATCAATAAGTTTAGATGATTTCAAATTTATATGAATTTATTTAAATAATATATTATTAATTTTTAATTTTTTATTAAATTTGGGGGAATCTAAATTTAAATTTTTAATAAATATTAATCTAAATAAATTTATGTAATTTTATTTAAAATTAAAATTAAAATAATTTTTTCACGAATTAATTTCAAAATACTTAGGGATAAATTTATTTGCACTCCTACTTTAATTGAATGGGCTTGGTAGACCCAGTCCTGATCATTGCATATAATCCGAAACGAGCTTCCTCTATGCGCGTATTCTAAAAGCAGTTGAAAAGCGAGCATGATGCACCACCCTTTAGGCAAGATATGTAAGCCTCTAAAGGGGAATGATTTCTTACTTTTATCGGGTACTTTACTCTCTCTCTCTCTCTCTCTCTGAGCATGTGAATGACTTAATTATTAAAGAATTTATTCACTTAGCTCACACATATAATATTTTGACATTTTATTTATTTTGTTAAAAATATTATTTATATATATATATTAATAAAGAAATAGTATATTATTTATATTGATAATTAAAAAATAATATCTAAAACCTTAGAAATAAAAAAAATAATTTCTTTTTTAAAGAGAAAAAGTTATTTTTTTAAAAAAATTATATTTAATATTAAATAAGTAAAATATTTTTATTTTATTTTAATATTTTATAATTATATTTTTACAACAAATACATTCTAATGAAATAAATAGAGCATAAGTTTAAATTTTAAATATAATAAAAAGTATAATTTATTTAAGTATTACTATCATATACTCATTCAATGCTTTACAGAGAATTGTGATTTATGTTCATTTTAACTTTTTGACGGAGGAGATTTGATGAAAATAGTAATTCTTGATATAATTTTACCCTGTAACTGTTTTGCTGTATCATATCTATGGTTTTTTTTTTTTAATATTATATAAAAAATGTAAAATAAGGTAACGTTTTTACAAAGAAAGAAGTTGAGGATTTAACATTTGGCCTATCAAAACTGCTGTGCGTTATGATACTATATTACCTGTGGAGAAAAATTTAGGTACATTTTTATTTTAGAAATGAATCATATACCTATTTTAATTGGTAACTGAAGTTCACAATTCTGTGGAGCTTATGGTTTGAAAGGAGAAATGATTGTAAAATGTCTTCAAGGTATATGTTGACGAATCCTCACCTGTGATCCACTATCTTTACACCAAAAGCCTGAAAAAATTGTAATATATTCCATTAGTAAATATAAATCCTCATTTTATTAATTAGAGGAAAAAAGTTTTAAAATAAACTAACTGTTAAAGATTTACACGTCTTTTTCGAATAAAATTAATCTCACATTCCTTAAATTTTATAATTAATATTATTAATCTCTTTTTTAATTATAATTATTCATCTCTTCTTTTATAAAAAAATAATGTAATCAAAAAGTAAATATATAGTTGACATTATCAAGACATTATTTAACAATTAATTTTAATTTTTTATTTATTTTAATATTTTGAGTGAATAATAAATAAATAAATATAATAAAAATAAGAGACTAAGATGTGATAGTTGTGACTTTTATAAATGAGTTTTGTATTCACTCTGACAATTAGATTTTTTTTCTATTTTGAATTTAAATTGGATTTATTATCATTGTAAAATATTTTTTTCACTATTATCATTGTAACAGCAATACGTTACTCCCGCGGGCTCCCTAAGCAAATTCCCTTTGCCATAACATCTGCCTCGTTAGAAAATCATGCTTTACTGTCTATGCTGTTGAGTCAGTTCATGGATAGTAAATTATCGATTTGCAAGAAGACATTTGTTTTAAGTAAGGAGTAACCTTCTAGATAATGAAAGATTTACGAAGTGAAGTTTTGCGTTAATTTTTAAGAAGTGCTAAATTATTTAATTGATAATAAAAAATTAATACTTACATCAAATTTTTTTTATATTTTATTTGTTTTAATTTTAAATTTCTAAGAGAATATTATCGAAATAATTATCACAATATTTAACATTATAATTTTAAAAATAAAAAAATAATATTATATTTCTACTATTTTTGGTTTTCTTTATGTGAAGTATAATATTTATTATACATTTTTCCTTTTATGTAGTGTGTGCCTTGTTTTTTTATATAATAATTTTCTTGTTTGTTAGTACCTTTTTCAATCATAAAATATTATTCTTGTATTTATAATAACTATATATTAGATCTTTTTTTTCTGTCAAATTAAGTGGTGAGTTTGACATAATTATCTTTTATACCAACTTTCGAATATCGTTTGTATCGACAATTCGAGGACGAATTCTTTTAAGGGAGGAAGTATTATTGCACCCTCCTTGATCATTAATAAATTAAAAATTTTAATGTGAGAAAAAATAATTAAAGCAATCAGTAGATTCAGATGAATTAAAAATATTATGTATAAAATATGAAATAAAATAAAATAAAATAAATAAAAGTAAGAATGTGAGAATATAATTTGGATAAAATTTTGATAAGAAAAATTTATTAGAATCATAAAGTATGAAGTTTTGTACTAGTACAAGTAAGTATATGAGTATGTAAGAGGTATAGGAGTAATTTTTCAAAAATACTCCTGGGGTTTATTTTCTACCATTTCAACCCTTAAACCCTATATTCCTTTTATTTCTCTTCACCCTTCCAAATTCTTCCATCTCTCTCTAAGAATTTCTTCCACCACTCCCTCAATCAAGCAAGAGGAGTTTAAATGTTCTTCATTTCTTCATCTAATTAAGGTAAGAACAATACTTCCATCAAGAATTCATTTTATTTCTTCTTGATTGGTAAAGGATTTGAAGTCTATTCGATTTTGTTAAGTACTCTAAACCTTAACTTTAAAACCCATGCATTTTGATGTAATTAGGATTGAAAGATCATTAAACTAGCATTCTAGCATCCTTTTCTATATAAAGTGAGTGAGTAATGTAGCTAAATTTAAGGATTTTGTGATTATATGATGATATTAAGGAAGCAAGAGTTATTTTGTAATTTTGCTTGAATTTGATTTGTTTTGATGTGATGGAAGTAACAGGTGTTGGAGAAAGGTTATATGATATATGAGATAAGTATATTAATGATTATATTAAGACTTGGTGTTTAATATACGTGATTAGATGGTGTTTAGAGTTAGATGTACAGTAAAATTTTCATACGAAATTGAGATTTTCATGTGTGAATCAATTTCAAGGATTTAAAGGTGAAATTGAGCTTTAGAATCAAGTAACCAATCGATTTTGAAAGTTCTCGATTTTGAAGGTTCAAGGGTGAATGAATCAATCGGTAAATCGATTTCAAGGGTTTAGAGGTAAAACTGAGCTTCAAAATTAATTAGCTACTCGATTTTGAGGGTTTAGAGGCAAAACTTGGGTGGGTGAATTAATTCATTGATTGTAGAATTTTATGCCGAATTTAAAATGGTACAACTCCTTCATCTTATATCCTTTTAAATAAATTACCTATTGTTTTAAAGGTAATTAATTTTATTTTCAAATGGAATTAATTTCAAAATAAAATCTTGTATACATTTTAAGATATCATTAAAAGAGTGGATATAGGAAAAAAATTCAAGATTTCAAAAAGTATACTTTTTGCATTTATTTTCAAAAGGACATAATCTTTTCAAAACTTATCAATTTGTGCAAATGATCAGTTTATAAAAAACCAATTGAATCTATTTCATACAAAATGAGTTTCATAGACGTTATATTTATCATTTTTGAGTTATTCATAAAAAATCACCCAAAGGTCATAGTTAAGGTGACCATATAGTAACCTATACCCCATTTATTTTTATGTTTTCATGACTTATAATAGCCCAATGTAAGTATTTAGTTACTAAATACTAAAGATAAATTAGTTTGTGATAACGTAAGATGGTTGCATGGATTAAACAATCATGACGTGAGAAGATAGAATTTATGTGACATAATAAGTGATGTAATGAACTTATCGCATTGCTCATTGAATGATATATATATATATTAAGATATGCTTTATGAATTGAGTACTATGATATGTGTGAATGGTTATAGCTATACAAGAGGACATAATGATACTGATAAGCATGTTGATGCATATTGAAATTAAATTGTAATTGTATTAAATAGAGCTTGAATTCTAATATTTAAAGTGCATTATGAATCATACAATGAGTGACATTAAAGGTGAGAAATGTGATAGGGGCGATATTGTGAATATTAGATGAGAAATTTTTGGTAATGAGGTAGGTAGGTTATAAGGTTGGTTTAGGAGAAATAAGGATAGAAATAGATAAATAGGGTATAAGGTTAGCCTGGAAAATAAAAAGAGGATGAATATAATTTTTTTGCTATTTATCAATTCAAATGAAATATAAATTTGAGTATAATTTTTCATGAGTATCATTATATAATACATTGAAAATGGAATGACTATGTGTCAGTCTCAGTATTAATGGCTATTCTTTACTAACATGTTTAATTGTGATATAATTTATTAAATGAGGATAATCTAAGGGATAAATTGTTGTAAATTATTATTATTCTTATAAATTATTTACTCAGTGAACCCCAAACTCACTCCTCTATGATTTATTTTACAGATTCCTAAGTTGAGCCTGAGCTTCTACCTCCACATTTTCAAAGTTAGGTTCCATAAGAGCTCATAGATGGTAGTACAGTAGCATGAACTCTTATATATAGTATATTTTGAGCCTTATTTTGTTATAAATTTAGGTAGATAAAATATTGAACTAATTCCTTATAAGCCAGTTAGATTTACTTATCCTCATTTTGGAAGGATTATAAGCACACTTAACTTTCTTATCTTTTGTAAAAATTTCAATGAATGCATTTTTTTGAAATACTATTTTCCTTTATACATACATGATGTTTGTTATTCAGGACCAAGTCAATTAATTAGGAATAGGTTGGTAGAAACTGAAAAAAGGATTCTGCACCGATTATGGTGGAGTTAAGATCATGATACTTTAACTCTTCAAGGGTTTCAGATGTCTCTTCTTTATAATAAACGTGCTTATATCAACTTCAAATAGTTTAGAGTTACCTCATAACTCTGTATAGTTAGATCTAGTTAGGAAAGGATCTTTATCCACCAACATCTCTTCATCCTTGTTAGCAAATTTCAATTTCTTGTGCTTGATGGATTTTTCAATAATTTCAACATAGGTTATTTTTTCCTTTTTGAAATCTCTTATAAAGTTTATTTTTTTTCTAATTTTCTATCTTTCTCCCTTTGTAGTTACTTTATTTGTCGCACTCTATCGGTTATCTAAGTAACATTAGTAATATTCTAATTAACTAATTTCTTGCGAATAGTATAGTTAAAACTTGCCACTATTGGCTATTTCACTTTTAGCAACTTATGTGAAACATTTATTACAAGCTTGCTAAAGGTAAAATAAATAGTTTTTAGCTAACTCTATTAGACTTTTATAAATATTCATCAAATTGGCTAGATTTATTTTAGTTGCTCTCGTATAATGAATGCACAAAATTTGATCGTAATCTTGAGTACTAAGAGAAGTGGTACAAGTTGAGGAAAGGAAAAGTGCCGCAATTTCAAAGGCTTATTTGTAACCAATTCTTTATATCTAATTGCGAACTATGCAATATGCTTAATTATGGATTGATTATCTTCATTAGAAAATATTGTAAATTTTAGCATCTTGAATCCTCGGGGAATTTTGATTTGTTATATCTACTCTAGGAATATTCTTTAGCAATTTGGATATATTCCTTAGCCATTAATTTCAACCATGTTTCGCACAATTTGATCTTAGCCTCTTTAGTTTGAATCAATGTTTTAATAGTTTGGTGCCTTTGGGTTCATTTATTGAACATTTCTTTGTGCACCTTTATTTCAAGTTCCATTCAATTGAGCCTTTTTTATTTATTGCCCTTGTTTGGTTAGTCTTACCTAGTCATATTTCAAATTTGAGTTTTCCTTATCAATGTATTCAACCTTAGGTTTAACTTTGAACTCCTCTTTCTTCGATTCCATTCCTCATGTTATTATGAACTGAAGAGTTGGGTTATACGATCTAATGCTTGGTTCATTTGCTCTTGATTATGTGCTATATTCTTAAGAATTGGTCTTAATATGGTGGCCATAATTTGTAAAAGCATATATATAATGTCATAATTACCATCATCCATTTGTTATCTTAACATAGCCACGTTTTAGAGTGTAAGGTTATTGCCTCCATTATCTTTGATAACTTCCATGGGTTATCCATTAGTTATTTTGACTAGAGGATTTTGGCAATTTTAAACAATAACCCTATTATTCTCAATAATTTAGGCCACATTATAAGGTATTCTTGCAAGCAATTCATTAGGCCTTTTAACATTATTATGTTAACCTTCATTAGGTCTATTATTATTACTATTGCTTTTTAAGGCCTTGTTATTTTGATTATGTGTGGCTTACCTATTGTTTCAATAGCTATTCCTTTGATTTTTTATTTTGATTTGGATTTATTGTATTTTGAACATTTTAGGGATTTGAGATTTGTTGGTTATGGCCATTAATTGATCCATTGTTATTTTGATTTCCTACATTTGATATTGCATTTGACATAGGATTACTTTGAACATTTGTATTTGGAGCCCCATCAATAAGCTAAAAAATTTTGGTAACTACTTTTGACTCTTTAACATTTTCAAGAGTTTTTCTCGGAACAATGGATTTTCATGGGCAATGCCAAAAGAAGACATTACATTGTTATTCATGATTAAAGGTGGTAAAATAGTACCACTTCTCAATCACATTATATAAATTGACAGGATTAAAACTAAATATCATAATTAGGTCCTGCTAGAAGTGCCAATTTATTTTAATAAAAAATTTGAAACTACCAATCAATTTGTTCCTTTTTATGCAGTGGGTTCTATCTAGTATATTGACAGAGTTTGGATGGATGTATTGATGCAAGAGAAGCGGTTAACAAAATGAGAAAATATGAATAAAGTGCATAAATATGCAAGTAATTAGTAAAAGTATATAAAAGTGCTCAAAAATGATAATTCAAGTGTAAATCATAAAGATTTTTGCAGAATCATTTCAAGGACAGATACATCAAAACAATTGTGAAATTAGGGATTTTGGAAATACTATCCCAATGCGCTTGGTCTCAAAGATACAAAACTGTAAAGAAAAATGGTAAAATGATAGCAAAGTGTTGCAAACAGGAAACAGTGCACAATATAGTCTAAGTAATCAATTTGGCAAGAGATCCCTCTTGAATTCATTTCTATCTATTTATATTCTTGGGGCAAGAAGAGTTATTGGTCTGACCAACGATTGCATGCTTCCCAGGGCGCCTCCCAAGCACCCACATGGCTTCTACGTAGCACCTTTTTATTTCGAGCTAATTGCCTGGAGATAGTCTAATACCTCTATTCAGCCAACCTACCGTCGCATAATGTATCCATTGTGATTTTCGTTCTGTATGACTCAAGTCTATAGGACATTCGACCAAATTGGCCCCTTTTTCTTCATCTTTCTATCATGTTCAGCCATCTCTAGGGTAAAAGTACTTTTGGTTGGATGTTATCTCCATGATTAAAGCAGAATAGGTCGGTTGTTTTTCTTCTCTCATCGTCATGAGCAAAATAAATTCAAACTCGGTCCCCATCGTGCGTTGTATGTTGTAAAAAGCAACAAAATAGGATGAGGAATTCACGAGCTGAATGGCAACAAAGATTCTTCTCCAAATCACAGAAACATGTGCTGCACAACATGTCAATGAAGCCAACGTGTCTTATCAACCCACACCATGCTGATCAGAGAAAGTTCAAAAGAAGACATGGTTTATAAATTAGAAGGACTCTATCAAATATTCAGTGAATATCATTTGAATAATTTTTTTACATCAATATATAGTATTATTATAAAAAATTCTGATACCAATTTAATTTTTTTGTGAAATTTTTTGGTATATAAAATTTTTTATAATACTAATTTAATATTAATCAAATTTTTTGGATCGTAATTTAGTTGTTTATTCTAAATCATGTTATGGATTTTTTTAATTGTGCGTGAATATTTGAGAAAATGTCCCTTTTTTATGGGAAATTGTACTTATTTACTTGATTTTTTTTTCTCATTTGCATTTTCTAATCAATCGTTAAACGTACGCGTCAATATTTATCTTCTTCAGTAGAGTTTTGACATTATAGAAGATGTGGCTTTGGTTCATTTATTTTGAGAAAAATATTTTTTTATAAAATTATATTTGTAAAAGTATTAATATAATAGAAAATATTTTATTTTTTAATGTTAAATATAGAAAATATGATAAAAAATAATATCCTTTATTTTAAATAAAGTATTATTTTTTATTACTATAATATTAAATATCATAATTTTTGTCACCAAAATCATTATTTTATTTTAGAAATTATAGGTTTGGTCTAAAAGAATGCCGATTTAGAATTAATGAAAGAATGGAAAATTCTTAAAACTGTTAGTGCTTCAATGGTATTATGATGACGGACTTGTTCTGTAAACTCTTGAAAAGATCATAATTTTTAAATTAAGATATAATAGTAGTATGATATTTCTTTATTTATATATGAATATTTTTTTAAAAAAAAAACTTTCAGACAAAAACCGAATGATTTATTATCCACGGGATTAGCACTCATTCAATTATATTATATTGTATTGGCCGTAAAAGTTAACAGTTTAAGTGGTGTTAGCAAGTTAAATAAAGTATAAAGAATGTGCTATGAAGCAACAAAGTCAAATTTTTCCAAATTTTTTAATTTAAATGATATTCAATATTTGTTAAATGCATTCCGCGATATTTAAAGTTTGATTTTCAATTTTCAATTTTTATTTACATGCATTTAATATTTATATTCACATGATTAAAAAAAAAAGTGTAATACCCTCCATTTTGATCAAAGGCCAGTTCTGCGGCACAGTGCATCGCAAAAGAATTGGGCCTTATAAGATGGAAATGCTGCTCGTGGATGTCATCCTCCAATCAAGATCCATTTAAACGGCATTGGGCCCTATTTTTGTTTAAAGTCCTCAACTGTACACATTTTGTTTTTTGTTCCCCCTTTGCGTGTGTGAACGATAAATGAAAAAGGGTAGCGCACCGGAAGAACATTGGCACATGCGATTAATTTTCTGTCCTTTGTTGGGCCAAACAAAGCTCTGTCCTGTTTTTTTAACGTTGCAAGAAGGGAGAATTGTACTTTTTTCTAATGTCGTTTTCTCTTTATCAATTTATCATACTTTGCTTAGGGATCCAGAGAGGATTAGGGGCAATTGGCACAATCTAAAAATTCTTTGCTTTCGTATTATAAATGATAATATTACAAGCATAAAAAATGATTTCATTTAAAATTAAATTTTAAATATAAATTATAATTATAATAAAATATAAAATAACAAATAAATTTATAAAATTTTATTTAATGAATATAAAAAAGTTAAAATTTAATTTTGAATTGCGTAACATTTTTGTATTATAAAATGGAAAAGACAATTGTTATCCTTACTTTCCCACGAATATAAATTTATCCAATTCTTTCTTTTTCAAGAAATTAAGAATGTGAGTTTAAAAAATAAATATATAAATCCTTCTAAAATAACATATTCCTTGTAAAAAAGTTGTAAATTCTAAAATAAAAAATTATCATTTGGAACTTACGCTACTTTTGTAAGTAAGCCTGATGAGTTGAATTGAATTCCAAGTTTTTAGCGATGTGAGAGAAATATATAAAAAAATACAGAAAGTATAAAAAATTAAAATTTTCAATTTTTTATATTAATTAAATTTTATAAATTTATTATACTATTTTATATTTAATGATAATTTTTAATTTTTATTCATAATTCAATTTTAAATTTTATTTTCAATTTATATAGTGTTGAAATAGAAAATGATAAGATTGAAAAAAAAGGGGATAAAACATGTTTATAAATCTAGAAATTGTAATCATGCATGCCGGAAATCTACATCTACATATAATAATAATAATAATAATAATAATAATAATAATAATAATAATAATTTGAGTAGCTAGAGTCCCCTAAACAAAACTCAGGCTTCTTGTCTTTCTTTCATCCTTCGGTCCTGTGCCCTCTCCAAGTTGCTGTTAATTCCATGGCTGCCACTACATCTTCTAGCTGTGCCAGCTTCCTCCGCCTCGGATCGAACCGCGATGAGTCCAGGGCCCGTACCTCATCGAGCCACGGCTCTCCTGGTTGCGGAAAGCTCGATGGAATGGCCATGTGGTTCATTAACGGCGTCACAACGGCTTTCTTTGCCTCCTTGGAAGGTTTGTCCTGCATCCGTGTCTCCACCGAAGAAGATGGCGAAGAAGGCCACGAATTGCCGTTGATCGTCAACGACGAAAATCTCCGCCGCAGCGGCGGCACCACCAGCCAGAGAAGGAGAGGAAAAAGGAAAGAGAAGTAGCGCAGTGCTTGTTGAAGAAGACTAAATAGCGAAGCAAATATATTAAAGGAAAAATCAATGCTTTTCTTCTTGGTAAGTCATATAGTTGGGGTTCTCTGAATTATGCCTTTTTAAAGATTATGTTTTGAAAGGAAACATTGGTTGGTAATCATGAACGAAACTAAGTAATGTTCTTTGTTTTGGAATTTGAGATAATGAAAATCATTAATCTGATTAAATAATTAATGTTAATTAAGCTTAATTACAGATTCAACAATTCCTGTGCAAGAGTTTGTCATTCTCGCCTTTTATCTTTGTATAATATGAATATCTTTGTGTTCATGCGCTAATCCAAGATATCCAAATGTCAACAAGAAGATGAGATCTGCCAGGATGTTATGAACCCGACACACACTGTTACTGTATGAATCATATAAGTTTGAGCTTTCGCTGACATGATGAAATTTATTTAAGATAAAACCTTTAATCTTTCATAATGTCTCACTTGACATATTTGTTGTTTGTTGAAGCCTGCTTTAAATTTAACTTTTCTTACATCTTCCAACTGATTACTCCAATGTAAATGTCTGATAATATATCCAAACGACAAAACGAGTTGTTATAATTAATATGGAGCTTGATATTAACGTCTAACTATTTAAAATCTCTGTAACTAAAACTCAACTTGGTGCTGTGCAGCGCACCCATGGTATGTGTATGGAGTTTGAATGTTTACTTTGGTTCAAGAGAAGTATTTGCATGGCTGGAGGCATTATTAGTTATTACCATATTGATGAAGCGTGCTTCGATTCATTGATAGATTTCACAATATAATATGAAAAATTTGAAGGAAAAGCGAATAGCTAGATACTACTAAAGTTGCTTTCCAAAATTCAAAAAAGCTCACGCCCCGTGCCCATCACACTGAATGATGTTGTCGTTTGGGGTCCTCATTGTGTTGTTTCATTTGACAAAGTCTCTTCTACTTTTTCCACTTTTTTCCCCTTAACATCAACAAGGAATCCGAGGGATGGTAGTAGGTGTGGTTGGGAAGATTATACACCGCTCGGTGCAACAGCTAAATCAATTCCATATCTTTTGGATCACTTTTTCCAGCTCATTCTGATGTTTAGGTTAACAGATAATCAGAGTCTTTTTCTATGAAGCAGTTTTTTCCCGTACTTTACACTAATTACTTATTTAATTCGTATGCTTAGTCATACCGAATAAATATTATATAAATGTGATGGGTCATTTAATTATCAAACATAAATTATACCATAAAAATATTAGGAGTGTTATAAGTTATTGATGTACGCTTGAATTTCTGTAGTCATTTGAGCAATCTGCACACAAGATTTAGGTAGTGCTGATCATCAAGACTTCTCTAATACCCAACTCAAGTGAACTATAAGATATTTACAGTAATCGAAGGTGTAATGCAACTATTAGAATGTAAGCATGTGGCAAATAACATCTTTGTCGTGCAATTTTTTCGGTCAAATGACCGATCTTTGGATGGTATTAGAATATAAGTATGTATTGTAAATATGGTTGGCATTAATTTGTAAGATGAAAGACTCGTAAAATTATTAGCATTTTGATACAATTATAATAATGGATTCACTTTTTAAATAATAGTTATAATTTTATTTGATTAATTTATATACATGATAAGAATAACAATTATTGTTTAAAGAACGAGTTCATTACTTATTCATTATCTATAAATTAATATCCTCTTTCATTATTTATAGTCCCTAAAATGAAATAATAATTTGATAGTATTAATCCATTTAAATAGTAACTAGTCTTTAGAAAATCAGTTATTTTGATATAGTCAGACTGTCATTGATTCATTGAATCTAATATAACCAGCATCAATTAAATATAACAATATAGTGCCAATTTGGCAGTCACAAGGTCACTCATGATCAAGTCACATGCATAGTGATCATATTCATCACTTATGCAATTTTATGACAACCAATTAATTTCAAAGCACATTCATTTTATCCAAAATAAGATACAGTAATTGCTTGACAAACTTAGCATTGACTGACTGGGCTAATAGAGTGAGGGACACGGTCAGAAAACAACGTCCAAGCAGTGAAAAACCGACAGCTACCTACAAAAGAGGAAGACTTGAAAAGGAATGTGGAGTAACCCTTGCCATCCCCTTCCCCCTCCCCAGACCACAAAAAAGAAAAGAAAAGAAATGGAATATCTTTTAGTTGGTATTTTAATAATTTTGCATATTAAACAATACATAAGATGTTATATCTAACACCATTGCATTCAAAATATGAATTTATGAACAATTTTATATATAAAAATAAAAAATTATGAATTTTTATCATATAATATTATTTTTTCCTCTTTGTTTGAAATTATATAATAAAATAAAACATAATTTATTTAACTCATAAATAATATTATAAATGAATTTTATTTAATTTTTTATCAAAAAAATTAAAATTTCTTTTCGGATACCGTCAGAAAACAACATATTCAGTATTGGTAGTTAGGTAAAATTTCATGCGATTCAGAAAAAAAAATAGAAATTCTATTATTGCTAAATTGATTCATATGCTACAAAAGAGGAAGACTTGAAAAAGAATGGAATATCTTTTTGTTGGTATTTTAATAATTCTGCATATTAAACAATACGTATGAAAATTATTATATCTAACACCAATGCATTCAAAATATGAATTTATGAACAATATTATATATAAAAATAAAACATTATGAATTTTTATCATGTAATATTATTTTTTGCTATTTTTTTGAAATTATATAATAAAATAAAATATAATTTATTTAAAGTAACTCATAAATAATTTTATACATGGATTTAATTTAATTTTTAATAAAAAATAAATTTTCTTTTCTTTTATGATTACAAGGATTAATTTGACCGCGATCACACGGTTTGTAATCAAGACGAAAAAGCCACATCGGCCAGTCCCTGTTAGCTCACCATCATTTGGGCCCAGTTTCTAGTGACTAAAGTCGGTCCAAAATTATGATGAATTTTGGCAGTTAATTCTCTCAATGCGCGTCCAATACCATTTGGGCCCGGATTTTAGTGGTTGTTGTTGGACCAAAATCGAAAGCACGAAAGGTCCCCAACATTGAAAGCAAGTACAAAAACGCCGTTGCCGGGGATCGAACCCGGGTCACCCGCGTGACAGGCGGGAATACTCACCACTATACTACAACGACTTGACATTCAATAACCTCAAATAATATTTATCTTACTATTCATGGGCCCCGCCGAATAACTGCCGATCTCTGCGTTGTCGTCTACCGTTCTCCTTGCTCAGGTCTTCTCCCTTCTGGCGCCCAGTTTTTCTTTGGAACAAGAAATCATGCGCTAAAGGTGGCATCACACGATACATCATCTACTACTTGCGCCACATTAATTTTGGACATAAACACAGATTCATTCAGTGGAACAAGCAGTTCTGCACAGTGATCAAGAAGCTCAGAAGAAATGCTTGGGGAAGGTGGTGGAGAAACCCCCGCTAGGTACGCCTGCTACTTCACCCTTCCTCTTTATCATACTTCTACTCTGATTCTTTCCATCAATTATTTACTAAGAGTTACCTCATTTTTTTCATTTTTGTTTTCTATCTTCAACTCCCAAATTCGGATAAGAAAGCCTAATGCAATCACGGATTGCAGTTATGTGGGGTCACAGGGTCTTCTTTTTCTCTATTCTGGATTTTTTTTTTTTGGTTGTTTTTTCTCTGGATTCATTTCTAATAATTTATTTTTATCTCTATGGCTTTGACTTTTGCATCATAATGAGATCTGATTAGCTAATGATTGAATTTAAGGTATGAATTGTTGAGTATGGTAAAGAAGCACTCCAACTTATTGGGGAAAACCGTTGTTGAGGATCAAGATGCGTCAGACATTGAAATGGATATGGGATTTTGGCATGACGTCTTCGATTTGTATTTTGTTTGCGGTAAGGAGTCCAGGGGGCGCCAAGATGATGACCTCGTATTTTTTGTCAGAAAATGGGTATGCCATAATCAACTTCAGAATTTTCAGATTGAGAAAATCAGATAGTAAGCAGTTTTTGTTTTTGGAAATCTTTTTGCACAGGGTTCCCAAGGTTATGGGTCTAATAATAATTCAGAAAGCGTTGTTCCTTATTTTGTACGCCGGTGGGCACCCAAGGTAAACAAAAACTCAAAATCTGTGGAAGGGGATTTTTCCTCTGTCTCTTGCTTAAATACTAGCTATGTTTCTTTGAAATTTGAAACGAAAGAACTTAGGTTGGGTGCTTCTAAGGTAACGGTTTTATTTTTTCTTGTCTATCAGCTGGAGAACTTAGTTGACGAAACTTCTTTAGATGTGGATTGGAGGCGTTCATTTTACCTGAATTTAATTGCTCATACTTCATTCAGTGTAACTGTTGCAATTTGCAGGTAACATTTTGCCTTCCATTATTTCTTGTCCATCATTGTGTTTTATTTACTATTTATGACCTTTTATGCGGTTTTTGGGACCTTAAGTTTAGTCTGCCTTAGTTTCCAGTGCTAGTGAACATGGTTCTTGTCATTGCATCAGTTTATTTGTGGACAGTGATTAACCTTTTATTCAACTCTTTTTCTTGCACAATGATAACAAAGAAATTTATTTATATGGCTGTTTCTGGTGATATTTCCTTTGTGAGTCTGTTTTGTGCATTTTTAGGTTTATTTTGCTATATATGGCAGAATGTTTCTCCATTTATGCTACTTATGTCAAATCAGAGTTTGTTAATAGCTTTTCCAATAATCATTCATCCCGTTGTTGCTTGTGAGTATGCAAGCTACACAGAGTCAGTAGACAGGCCTTTTAAATTCCTCATATTGATATTTATTGGATCAGTAAACCTGTTGGTCTTAGGAGCATTTTTTTTGTTTTCTAGGAAAAAATGGTTGAACTATTTTGTACTTTTATCGAAGTAAACTGTAAACGGTTATATGTTTTCAATGGAAAACCACATTAAGGTTTGAGGTTAGCTTTATGGTACTTTGTATTTTAGGATTTTTATTTACTTTGATTGTTCTTTAACATTCATGATGTGTCAAGGGAATCTGAAGTATCCACTTTTCCAGTCAGCAGGTTCTTCAGAATCATCAAGCTGGGCAAAATGCACCTTTATCCCCTATATACAAGGTAAATGCACTCTGATCAACCTTTGTCTATCATTTGGATCTTCTCCACTAAAGTCAGTTAAGGTTTTTCATAAAGTTTAAGATTTAATTTCCTTTGGATCAACTCCACCTTTATGTGCTTGTTAACATACTATTTTCATAGTAACAACAATTTATTCTGCCTTTGTCTGAAAAGAACGCATCTGATTTCTTAATGCAATCAGTCGTGAATGCCTCTACATTTTTCTTTTTTCTTGCCCTGGTTTGTTTTGGACCCTTTCCTAAAGTTGAAACTGAGGTTTCTCGTAAACTTAGAGCTGTTGAACGGACTTGTCTGGTCTATATATAGACCGGACTAGATGTGTCCACTTTGGGTTGGTTAGGTCAAGATTAGTGTAATGGGTTAGTTCAGTTTAAAGGTAAGAAGTATAAATAAAAGAAAAGGAAAGAGTGGACCTACAAGCAAATGGTTGGGTCCAATTTATGTCGATTGCAAACCCAACAGACTAAACCCATTTAGGTCTGCATTTAAATGGACCTCAATTTCATGAGTCTTAGTTTGCATTTTTTTTTTTTTTTGAGCAAACATGTGGACCATCCATGGACTGAAGGCCCGATTTCATTTCAACGGTTTTATACAGGACCCTTCATGCCTATTTATAGCACAAGACAGTTATTTAAAAGTAATATAAACTCGAGTTTCTTGCAAAATGTCTACATGTAAACTTACCTATGAAAGAATACTAATTTGGCAGCTTGGTCCATTGCACGTCCTCAGGTTGTAAAGACTGTTTATGCATCTCCAAGTCGTGTAAATTTTCAGTTGGACCTTAAAAAGGCAAGTATTGTCTATCTCTTACAATGTTTTGTATACTGAGAGAGAAAGAAGGGCTACTGTCTTTTTTAGGCATCTTTTACCACCATGACACCATCATCATTATTGTAATGTATAGGAAGTGGAGACTACACCTGCTTATCCAGATATATGTTTTGCCGTTGATGACTTTGACTCTACCTTTGATGCAGTGGTAATATACTAAATTCAGTAAGTTATTCTTAAAATCCTGAAGAACACTGAATCTGGAATGTGAGCACTAAATGTCCTTTGGGCTAATGTTTCAGTAATTATTAACCTATTGCTTGTTCTGCCTGTTGAGATTATCTTATTTTCCTATCTTCCTTATTTAATTCTTTCCATATATATTCTGATATGATTAGTTGTACATATCATAGATTAGGATAATTTCATTATTGTTGATTCTTAATCCCTAAAATCAAGGGATTTAATTTGTATAATTATGAATATAAATAAACATATTGAGAGTCAGTTTTTTCTCAAGTAATTTATCAAAATCAAGTTGGTATCAGAGCTCACGTTTAATGGGCTTGATAATAATACTAAAAAAAAGGAGGTCAAAAACAGGGAAAAATCGTCAAAAATAGAGAAGCTGTCTCTGTCTAGAAGTCTCACTGTTCGACCAGCCGTCGCCTCACCGTCTGACCGGTCATCCCACCGATTGCCGTTCAATTCTACCCAGTCACGCGCTATCATGCGTGTTCAGCAGTAGAGGAGTTCGTCAGCACGTGAAGACCACATGCCACCTTCCCGATCGTTGTTTAGCCTGCGGTCACCACCGATCATCTTGTCGGCGCCTCCTTTGTCTATCTCAGGGGTCAAACAGCCTAGGTTGCTCATCTTGCTCACCACCAATCATCTCCCTCATCCCATCTTGCTTCACCTTTATGGCTTTTGCTGCAAACAATTCTAGTACATTCTCCACTGGTTCTGCTTCTGCTTCTGCAAACAAGACTCCCGTGTCCTTTGTCTTCTCTGGTAATCCATCCATAACATCAGAGAAACTCAATGGCAAGAATTATATGGATTGGTAAGCTGCTGTAGAAATAAGGTTTTTGGGACAAGGTCTCGCAGATCACTTAACTAAAAAGGTTAAAGACATTGATGCCACTGAACGAGCTTAGTGGAAGAAGGTTGATTACTAGCTAGTTTCCCTCCTATGGCAGTCCATTGACTCAAAATTATTGCTCCATTTTCGTACTTATAAAACATGCTATGACATATGGAAGAAGGCTCGGAGTGTCTACTCAAATGATGTCCAGCGACTTTATGATGTGGTGCATAATTTAGCTACTCTTTAGATGACAGATCATGATCTTCCATCATATTTGAATAAAGCACAGTCCACCATTGATGAGGTTAAGTTAATCTTGATAGATGACAATCTTCAAAAGATGCTGACTAAGATTGACAACATGTGCATGGTGTTTGTTCTTCATGGCTTGCATAAGAATCTTGAATCTGTTTGGAATCAAATTTTGACAAGCTCTATTGTCCTTACAATAGAAAATCTTATTGATTGTCTACTTCGTGTTCCTTCTCCAGATACCTTGACTGATTTTGGTTCCCAACCAAGTTCAGAATCTTCAGCATTTCTCTCTAATCTGCAGGTCATGGAGGCCAAGGATGTGATTGAGGTGGTGGACGAGGAGGTTGTGGCTCTAATAATCGCCTACAATGTTCTCATTGCAAACGTATAGGTTACACTCAAAATAAATGTTACTTCTTAAATGGATTTTCTGATAAACTAGCCAATGTGACATACGCTCAGTCCTCGACATTTGAAAAACAAACTGAACTTTGAAGTGATAATCAGAATATTTTGTTAGATACTGAATACAAGGAGTATTTGCAGCTCAAGGCAGCTGCTGTAACTCATACTGGTGATTCCACGGTATGTTTCTCTCAATTCTCGTCTGTTGGATCCTGGATTTTGGATTCTGGTGCTTCTGATCACATAGCTGGTAATCCCTCACTTTTCTCAAACTTATCACAGCCCAAAACACCACACCATATCACTCTGGCTGATGGTTTCAAAGCTAAAGTCATTGGTACTAGTCAAGCCACACTTCTTCCTTCATTATCTTTAAATTCTGTGCTTTTTATATCTAGTTGTCCTTTTAATTCGGTCTTTGTTAGTCAACTCACTTGCAGTCTTAATTGTTCCATAACCTTTACTTCTAATTCTTTCTTTATACAAGACTGGAGTACGGGATAGACGATTGGTACAGGATCTGAATCACGTGGTTTATATTATCTTCAGCCTCCATCTTCTACTGCTTGCACCATTTCAGAGTCACCAAATCTTCTTCATTATCATTTAGGTCATCCAAGTCTCAATAAATTGAAGAAATGGTCCCCCATCTTTCTCATTTGCAATCTTTGGAATGTGAGTTATATTAGCTTGGTAAGCAAGTTCGAGCTTCTTTTCCAAGCACGGTTAACTGTCATGCAAATTTTCCTTTTGATCTTGTCCATTCAAATGTTTGGGATTTGAGTTAAATTAGTTCTATCTTAGGGTATAAATACTTTGTTACTTTTATTGATGACTTCTCAAGATGTACTTGGATTTTTTTAATGAAAGAACGTTCAAAGTTATTTACTATTTTCCAGAATTTTTACAATGAAATTCAAACCCAATTTGGGCATTCTATTCGCATTTTACGTAGTGATAATACAAAAGAATACTTCTCTACCTCATTTCGTCACTTTATGACTTCTCATGACATAATACATCAATCTACTTGCCCACATACACCTCAATAAAATGGTATTGCTGAAAGAAAACATTGTCATATCATTTAAACTACTTGTACTCTTTTATTGCATGTCAATGCACCTTTAAAATTTTAGGGTGATGTAGTACTTATTGCTGGTTTCTTGATAAACTGAATGCCATCTTCTGCTCTGAATAATAGAGTCTCTCATTCTCTTTTGTTTCTTAGGGACTAACTCTTCAAAGTTCCTTCACATATCTTTGGTTTCACTTGTTTTGTGCATAATCTTGCACTAGGTCTTGATAAATTGTCTGCTCGTGCCATTAAATGCATTTTCCTGGGTTACTCTCGAACACAGAAAGGATATAGATACTATTACCTTTTTACTCATCGGTTTTACATGTCTACTAATGTCACTTTCTTTGAAGAAACTCCCTATTTTACTTCATCAGTATCACTAGATTCTATTTTCCGGGTATTACCTATATCACCCATTCTACTTGTCATTGATTCTTCAGAATCTACTCCACCTCCTGTGTTTTCTCCTCCTCGTCCTCTTATCACTTATTAATGTTGTCAGCGTCTAGCAAAATCAAAGGAAGTTAACATTGATGAGACCGGTGATTCATTTTCTACCCCAATTGCTCTACCTTCTCCGGATCCACCTGCACCTTCTAATAACTTACCCATAGTTCTTTGCAAAGGTACACGTTCTACTCGTAATTCTTATCCCATCTATAATTTCTTGAGTTATCATCATCTTTCTCCTTCCTATTGTGCTTTTGTATCTGCTATTTCCTCTATTTCTATTCCAAAAATTGTCCAGGAAGCACTCTCTCATCCAGGATGGCAACAGGCTATGATTGATGAAATGGTAGCTTTGGAGTCAAACCATACTTGGACCATTGTTCCATCTCCTCCTGGGAAATCTATAGTCTTGGTTGTCAATGGGTGTTTACCATCAAAGTGGGCCTAGATAGTCAAGTTAATCGGTTGAAAGCTCGCTTAGTTGCCAAGGGTTACATTCAGATGTTTGGGCTTGACTATGGTGATACATTTTCTCCTATTGCAAAAATGACCTCTGTTCGTTTGTTCTTATCTATGGCAGCCATGCGCCGTTGGCCTCTCCATCAGTTGGATATTAAAAATGCATTCCTTCATGGTAACTTAGAAGAAAAAATTTATATAGAGCAACCTTTTAGGTTTATTGCTCAGGGGGAGTCACCTGGCTTTGTTTGCAAGTTGCATAAGGCTTTGTATGGTCTTAAACAGAGTCCTCGGGCATGGTTTGAAAGATTCAGTAAAGTCCTTAAAAGTTTTGGCATGATTCGCAGCGAAGCAAACCATTCTGTATTTTACAAACATTCTTCCTCTAATCAATGCATTTACCTTGTTGTCTATGTAGATGATATTGTCATTACAGGAGATGATCATGATGGCATCAAACATCTCAAACAGCATTTGTTTTAACACTTTCAAACTAAGGACTTGGGACGATTGCGATACTTTCTTAGAATTGAAGTAGCCCAATCAAGAACAGGTGTTGCTATATCTCAAAGGAAGTATGCTCTCGATATTTTGGAAGAGACAGGAATGCTAGATTGCAAACCAATTGACAATCCCATGGATCCCAACATCAAACTTATGCCAAATCAGGGGGAGCCCTATTCAGATCCAGGAAGATATTGGAGATTAGTAGGAAAGTTAAATTATCTTACTATGACCAGACCTGATATATCATTTGTTGTAAGTGTTGTGAATCAATTTCTTAATTCCCCTTGTGATAGTCATTGAGATGCAGTGGTTCGAATCTTGAGGTACATTAAAGGTTCTCTTGGAAGAGGGTTGATCTATGACAATGGAGGTCACGTTGATATTGTTGCATGCACAGATGCAGATTGGGCTAGTTGTCCAAGTGATAGACAATCAACTTTAGGTTATTATATCCTTATTGGAGGGAATCTCATTATTTGGAAGAGCAAGAAGCAGAATGTTGTTGCTAGATCAAGTGCGGAAGCAGAATACTGAGCTATGACCCTCACTACATGCGAGCTCATATGGTTAAAACAACTTCTTTTTGAGTTAAAATTTTGTGAAGTAGGACCTATGAGTCTTATTTGTGATAATCAGACAGTTTTATATATCGCCTCTAATCTAATTTTTCATGAATGAACCAAATATATAAAGATTGATTGTCATTTGATCCGAGAAAAGGTTCTATTTGGAGAAGTTGTTACATCATTTGTAAATTCCAATGATCAATTAGTAGATATGCTTACAAAGTCACTACGGGGTCCAAGAATATCATATATTTGTGACAAGCTCGAAACACATAACATATATGCTCCAACTTGAGAGGGAGTGTTGAGATTATCCTATTTTCCTTATTTAGTTCTTTCCATGTATATTTTGATATGATTAGCTGTACATATCTTAAATTACGATAATTTCATTATTGTTGATTCTTAATTCCTAAAATCAAGGGATTTAATTTGTATAATTATGAATATAAATAAACATGTTGAGAATCAGTTTTCTCTCAAGCAATTCATCAAAATCAAGTCTGCCCAAGAATAATACTTACAATATCAGAATTGATTCAAACTTTTTTTTGTAAAAAGTGTGCTTGGTATAGAAACTGCAGGAAATACAGGGCATAATAGGTTCCTTACTATCTTACATCTTGTAATATTTTTCCTAAGGACTAAGTATACTTATTTCAGTTTCATTCTTTTAGTTTGCCCCTTTGATCTATGAACAGGGATATTGTAAATATTTTACATTCTGCTTCTGATCATCTTACAAAATAAGTCCTGATTATTTCATCTTCTACAGGTTTTGACTGAAAGAGATCATTGCTTTTGTGTAGTTCTCAATGCACATGATGGGGCCGCATTTCCTACTGAAAAGGAATCAGATGATTGCACCACTAGTGATAGTTCTCCTTTAGAAGTTGATCCTAGTTCTGCAAAGAAGAAGGAAACCAAGGTTTGATCAATCTTTGGATATTTGTCCTGATTAACTGATTAATTGTTCTTCATCCCTTATGTGGCTGTTCTACTTATGTGATGCTGCAGAGTATAGGTTGTATAATGCTTCACTTGTACTTTATAATGGAAATTTTCAGCATTAATTATTATTTCTTCTTTTACATCTTTTGGATTGGTCTTGTGGCTAAACCCTAAATTCTATGACCACTAGAACAATTTCTCTAGTGGTGATTGTACTCTCTAATTTAATGTGACTAAAATATCCCGTTATTTAAATTGCTATTTTACAACTTTCTACTACTATAAATAATAAATAATTATTTTTATGGATAAATGATATATTTATTAATTAATATTAATAAAAAAATAATTTTAATTTGAATCTTATTTGAATCAATAAAATATTCAATCTCAATCTTAAAAAAAAAAAGGATGGACCCCAATGCACGAGACTCCCATCTAGTGGGGTCTGGGGAGGATAGATGTACGTAGCCTTACCCCTATAGCTGGAGAGACTGTTTCTAGATTTTGAACCTGTGACCTTTATGTTATAAGGCAACAACCTTACCGTTATGTCGAGGCTCACCCTCATTCAATCTCAATCTTATTTTGATAATTTTTTTAATGAGAAAATATTATTTGATAGTTTTTGTTGTAGATGAAAGTCATTTATTAAAATATATAATGTAAATTTTAATAAACATAATTAATATTAATAAATAATTTGATCAATATTATGATTATAATAAAATTTTCTTATGGTGATGCAGAGCATAGGTTGTATACTGCTTCACCTGTACTTTTATAATGAAAATTTTCAGCATTAATTATTATTTCTTCTTTTACATAAAGTTTTCTTATGGTGATTTAGGAATGACTTTAATTTAGATAAAATAACATTTTCTATGAAAATTCTGTAAACCCACCAAAACATAATGTAAACAAAAATATGGACAGTTTCTAGGACTTGATTTCTTTTGTACCTTGAATATATTTTGACATTCTGATTAATGGATGGAGTAAGGTTTTTAAAAATTAGTTCTTTGAAGTTTCTCCCTAGATACCCTACAAATTACATTCTTGACATTCTGACTTGCTAATAGCTGTGACTTGCAGCTTACTCTTTTCTCAGGATTTGTCAGCTACCAGATGGTTCGAGATGCATATGATGGTAATTTGTCCAGAAGTACCTTCTATTTGGATACTTTTTTGCTTTCACCAGTGTTTTAATGTTTGTTTATTGAGAGAATCCTTGATGACACTTTTACATATTTGACTTCTTATATCACTGGGGAAATTTTCAGAGATATGTAAATTTGAGTGTGTTTGATGATCTAGATTTGGCTTGTTATGAAGTTTTTTTTTAAACCTAATTAAATTGAACATAATATATAATAAGATCAGCTGGCACCCTCAATGGTGCAGTAACACTCAATGTTGCTTTAGGGCCTATTTTCTTGTCACATCCTAGGTTCGAACCCAGTACTTTTTGTGTGTGCATTAAGTGGCTTGTCACTCCTGCTATTGTATACATACATACAGATCAAAATTATCATTTGTCCTTGCTAGGAAACCTCAATGTCCAGTCAAATCGTTTTTTTTCACTGTTACTAGGTTACCTAATTACTGTCACTTTCATGCTTAAAGCAGTTTGATACTGTAAATTAATCTTCTAGTAGTCCTCTTTGTTTTCTGTTTAATTGCAGAAATCTATGACATATATGCTGCCTTTTTTTTTTTTTTAACCATGTGAAATTTTGAGTTCATTATTTTAGATGTTGCCAAGGGTGGGACATATGAATATATCACTTGCCTCACTTATGTATTCTCCATGTGCGACATTGCAGCTGGCAAGTCTCGATTTGGGAGCCTTTTATCTGGAGGCCATTCTCCTGGAAAAACGGACAGGATATACATGAAAGGTCCTGGAGGTCGTGGAGAAGTTGAAGTAGCCGTCTCTGGTGTTGTAGGTAGGTAACTTGTTTGTTGGTTGGATTTTGCATATTCTGTAATGGAATATAACAACAACAACAAAACCTTTTCCCACTAAGTGGAATCGGCATATCCTGTAATGGAATGCAGGAGATTTTTTCCCCTCCTTATAAGTTATAACAAAAAGGGACAAAATACAAATCCTAACTTGTCAAGTTGGTGTATATCAGCAAAAAGCCTGGAAGCTCATGACGCATTACTTCTGCTTTGAATTTTAAAGGATTTAGTACTGAATGTTTATTCTCTCAAGACAACAAGAACCTCCAAAATGATAACATAGCTGAACAATCGCGTAGATTCAATTCAACAAATCATCACAGGCAATAGTATTTCTTGTTTGATTATTCTGACCTGTCTGGGAAATTATTCCCCAATGATTGTCAAATGTTATATAAAGTTGCTTGCTGGACACCCACCCCCCCCCCAAGAAAAAAAAAGAAAAAAAGAAATAAAAAACACCCACACACGCACTGGGAGGCACGTCTAGTTGAAATTCCAAATCTAATACGTGAACATTAAAGTGACAGATAATGCAATCTGTCTGTTGCAATATCAGATCAAAGTCAGGAGGATTCGGGTCCTTTTTCACCAGTTATATCAAAGAAAGGGTTTGGGATTGGCTCACTTGTCCGCAGAGCAGCATCTGTTGCATCAGTAGCTGCAAAGCATGCTTATGCAGCCGCCTCTGCCTCTAGCTCTGAATTTGATGATGAACTGATACCTTTGAAATGCAGCCTTATGTCTATATCATTGCCTTGGGAACATATAGCATATGATCTTTTGTTTAAGGTGAGGTTTCTAGTTTACCAGCTGTTGTTAAGTGAAATGATGCTTTTAGGCAATTTTTATCTGCATTCTGTCTGTCTGGTCATAACAATTTGTTTGGTAGGGAATCAAACTCAATATTTAACTGTTTGCTAATTCTGACCGTTCATATTACTTGCTTGGCTTGGGAATGGTTGGACAATTAACCCTGTGTCTGTTCTGAGCTCTGCATTGAGTTACAAATCGCCTTGCTGAATAAAACAATGAGACAGTTCTTTTTTTTTTTTTTACGCACTAACAAGTGTACTAATAGTGACTATGTTAATTGTCATATCTAGGGAGCTCCTCCTGTGAACATGTGATAATCTGCTGTTCTTGTTGGTGTAACTAAAGATATGGAGATCATACCTGCTCTGGAAGCACACAATTTGTAAGTTGTATATTGAAATTTATTCTCTCATACGAAGATATGTTTGGTTCGTGCTGCAAGTTCTGGAACCCAAGTGTGCATTGTTGGTATCAAGTTGAGAATCTTGGGACAATTTGTTAAATTTGGTTATAGACAATGATAATTGTGGTCCGTTTATCTGCTGGATTAGGGAAATTGCCATGTCTAAGGTATTTTCGATTCCATTTTTCCTTTCCCAATCTTCCCTGCTTCCCCATTCCTGAAATATGTTTCAAGTTAGAGAAATAATTGCGGCGATTTTCAGAAGAAGTATATAGTGAAATTAAGAAAGGAAAAAACAAAAAAAAGGAGCCAAAAACTGACACCCCCGGAGCAGATTCTGCGGCATACAAAGGAATACACTTGTAAACGTGGCCTCCTGTCTTAGAAACTTGAGCATACAGATTTTCATTGAGGGCTGTCTTTTTGGTTTCTTCTTTCACATCAGCAGTAGCATGTGCTTTGCTTCCTTGTCACTTATAATTAATCCTGTAGGTCTTAAATTTTTTGGATGGTTTACCTTTTTACCATCAGAAGTAGAAATAAAAAAATAATAAATAATAAAGCATCTGTAGCAAATCACATACTTGTAACTTTTTCCTGGGCTCACAAAGGCACAAATGAAAGAGATGATTTGGGATTAGGGTAGGTTTAACTAGACAGCGACCCATAGTGACTCGATCCCTCCCCCCCCCCCGGTTGTTCCCCGTGCGTTGGATATTTGTTTTATGGCGTTTGAGAAGGGTGAGGACAAATGTTAAATTTCCTTCTTTCGAGTTCCAAGTGATTCAATAAACTATAGAAGTTCTACCGTTACTAATTTAAACAGCATGTGAAATGATTAATTGAGTCATACAAGAGGATTTCTTGTTTACTCTAACTATAATTTATCTTCATTCTTGTACAAGTAAAAATCAACTGTCAATTTATTGTAGGTTTGATAAATGTGAGACTCATGCAAATAGTATTTTGACTCTAATTTTTAGAACATTAGAAGTTATAAAAAATTTATCATTGTCCTTTGTATTACCATTTTGTCCATTTAATCCCGTGTCATAATGGGTTCTTCTATGAATAACAATAGGCACAAAATGCCACTGATAAAATCCTAAATTTCCGACCCGTTTAAATTTGATTGATCCAATCCATGACTACTACTCATTTCGAGTTCATTCTATACGGTGATCCAATAACAATTGGACCTCGACGTTTAAATTATGGTTGAATGGTTCATTCACACCTCATTGTACATCATTCTCATCAAGTAGAATTATGTGTGAAGTATAACGTTCGCTTCCTTCAAATAATGTATGTAACAGCGAAATTCCTACAAATTTTTTGATCACATGTGCACTTTTTATTAGCTTAGTAATGACATCAAACATCATGTATTAACTATAAATAGCCAAAGGAATATTCACTCATATTATTTATATTATAATTATATCTTTGAGAGATATTAACACAAATGTTGGATTGTGCTAAAATATTGAATTAAGTATCAGAGTATTCGATGAACTACTTTTATTATGTACCATAGATCCTTCATTTTCTATGCGAACTTGTCCGCCCGATCAGCTATGTCGGAAAGACGTCAGCCATGATGCCATTCCAGACGTTGTGATATTACTCTAACATGAAATATTATCCCAAAATTTTGAACTGTGCCGTGGAGTTTCTAACAATGAGAATGAGTACAGTTACATGGTGGCCTAACTTGGCTGCATGATAGCTTGGTAGCGAAGGTGTCGCGGCATCAAAAATGGTGAGAAGGTAAAAGCAAAGGAAAGGGAGCAGTTGCTAAAGGCATTGGGCACATACTACATACGGTTTGATAATATATATATATATATATATATAAAGGAGCATTAAAATGATACTACTGCTCTTTCTTTGTAATAAAATTTACTTGCAGCACATGCAACCTATACTTTGGATCACTAAAAGACCACGGAGCTAAATTCTCTCTTAATTATTTTTTATTTCATTATATCACTAAAACCAGCAGCGGCACGAGTGCATGTTAGCCTCCACTCGCATCTGCTTTAACATTTTGCTAATAGGTTCTGGGCAACCAACTGCCAGACCAAAACAAAAACCTCCCCGCAGTCCTCAGCTAAGCAAACGACCCCCAAGAATATTTCTATTGCATTAGCTCCTATAAAATCACAATTACAATTTTCGCCGTTTACTTTGTTATAGATCTCCCACACTCTGCACACATCGAAATAAATTGTATAAGATGTTCGATATAACAAAATAATTGATTATAGATTAATTGATTTTAAAATAATTGATAATATAATATATATTTTATACTTAATAACATCTTTTGATAATTAATTATACGCAATACATTCTTATTTAGTCACTTTTTAATATTAAATTATTAAAGAGCATAATAAAGATAAAGAGAAAATGAGAGTTTTTGTAGTTAATAGTTATTGTTGGAATAAGAATAATAAAGATAAAAATAATTGGGGTTAATATGGCTATGAACATGTTTCTCTTTCATAATATCAATTAAAGTAAAAATTATTTTATGTAGTTCTTAGTTTATCGGGATATAATTGATTATTAATCTAAAAAAAGTAAATAAACACCTTTAAAAATTGATATAACAAATTATTTGACCTAGTGTTGATTATTGAAGATTCTAATTGCCGTGCAAAAAGATATTAATTAATTTGTCAATAATAAAATAATTTTATGTATATTGCATCATATGTAGAATTTTTAATTATCGGAAATGAGTTGTTGAAGGCATATATAATACATTAAAATGGGAGCGAATATAATATTTAGGTACTCATCTATAAAAGTGATAATTATTATATCTCTTAAATTTATAATTAATTTTATTATTTCTTTATTTTCATTTTTATTATGATTATTAATCCTTACATTCGGTTATAATGTTAAAATAAATAAAAAATATTATAATATATTATTAAATCTCATCTTAATAATATCAAATATATTTTTTGGTTATATTATTATTATTATTCACAATTTATTACAATATTATGAATGAATGAAATAATAAATAAATGATAAAAATAAAAATAATTATGAAATTCAAAAGATATAATAATTTTTATTTTTATAAATGGAGAGTTAATTATTATGTTTATTCATAAAATAAATGAATATAAAATGTTCTCTAGAAAAGTAATCAAATAAATAGGAATAACCAATGCATATAGACATGTCCGATGCTAATTTTATCTTCTCGTTTAGCTTGACTGATTTTCATATCTTTTACACTTGTCATGCACTAATATAAAGGAAGAATGGAAATTTTGAAAAGGCAAGAACAAGATAACCCATCCCATATAACGAGGCTAGGCTTCGTTGTAATACAAAAGCGAGAAGAAAGCAAGAGTCTTTGCCCATTCATTTATGGGGTCCCATTAGCTAAAGTTCACAATTACTCAAACAAGAAAGATGCTTAGTAAGTGTCAAATGACCATGCAAATTTCTGCATTAATAATCATGTTTGCGTAAATCGACTTCCAAAATGATTGAACCCTCCAATCAATGAGAATAATTTGCAGCCACACAATAGTTCCACGCGCTAAACATGATTAATCCATGAACCTTCACCTTAATTATTTGATAGATTCACATAGCACTACACTTTTTGGGAATTCAGCTTCTTTGTTTCGTCAAAGGACATTTCCAAAGAAAAATTTTATTTACTTCTGTATAAGAGAAAATATTTCATGATATTTATAAATTTTATTATTAAAAAATAAAACAAAATATCATAAGAGAAAATTTTCATGACATTTATAGATTTGTTATTAAAAAATAATATAAAATAGCACGAGAGTGGGAGAAGACAACTTTTCCTTCCAACCAAACAATGTTATTCTTCATCGCACTCTTGATATTTAACATATTAAATTATGAATATTTTTAATTATTTTAATATTTTATAATTATGATAAGATTCTAAGGATTTAAATATTGATTAAAAACTTACAAAATAGAGATAACGTCAGTTACATAAAATGATAGAAACATCATCAAATATATTTCAATAATTAAGTTAGTAAATAGTAAAAAAAATATATTAGAATGTTGATTATTTTCACAGAAATTACTTATTTACATAGTACGAAAATGGTGCTAAGGGATGAGTGAACAAGGGTACATTTAAAATATTGTTGTTAAATTATATAAATACAAATATATATATAAGAAATATTTCTCACGAGATTTTTTCCGCCCTAAGAAACCGCACGTCATCCTTTTCATTTTTGTGTCCGTTTTTCCTTTTTCATTAAATAAAATTATTTTTTTAATCACACTGTATAATAAATTTTTATATGGTGACCAAGGTAACTTTTTAACCAATTTGCTTGTTTATGTATTTTTGTTTGATCCTTCGTCATTAAGCTAAACCTAATCTTGCAAGTGACCCCATTTCAATTGCTCTAAAAGCTATCAAAGAAAAGAATACATCTCACTATCATCCTCAGTTTTCCCCACCACCACCCCTGCTGGCACAAAGTTACATGCAAATTTTTATGTTCAGATTTTTTTTTATTCGAGCTAAATTAAAGACGGCCATACGTACATCTGATTTCTACTTTAATTGTTATTTTTAAAAAAATATATTTTGCTCTTGCGGGCCCATGTGTCCCTCCATCTTCCAAGGCCTCAACCTTAAATACCCACCGATTCCGCTTCTATTCTTCCCTTTACGCCTCCTATCCTCCCTCCGGTTCATTCTTTGGAACTTTCGGTTTAATTTGCTGAAGCCATGTTCCTTCAAGAAGAATCGGTTCAGTCTCCTCCGGTTCCTGAAACCATGCTTTCTGCAGGTGAGATAGAACTCATCGAAGAGTTGTGGTCCCTCGTTCAACCCGGAGACCCGTCCAGTCCAAGCTCCGGTTCGCAGATCTCGAGCCGGGCCGTTTACCCGGTCGACGAAAGAAAGCGGCGGCGCATGATATCGAACCGGGAATCAGCACGCCGGTCCCGCTGGAGAAAGAAGCGGCATTTGGAGAACCTGACGAACCAAGTGAACCGCTTGAAAACCGAAAACCGGGAACTGAGAACCCAGTTGGCCATGCTCGTGCACCAGCTTCTCCTGGTATCCGGAGAGAATGACCGGTTAAGATCCGAATCCGTAACCCTTTGGTCCAGACTTTCGGATCTGCATCAGTTTCTAAGCACCATGCTTTCCCAATGAGGCCCGGCTGTTAATCAAACCATAAAAAACTACATGGATAGACAATAAAGCTCTGAATTAATACTCGAAATTTAATTTAGAGCCGTCTTTAACAGATATCAAACCATAGTAAGTGGTGGGTTAAGGAAAACGATATCTAGCTGCTGCTTTGTTTTTTTGCTATGGTTTGTAAGAGAAAGATATGCAGTGGTTTCGAGAAGCCCCACGTTGTTGGAACTTCAAAATGTAAAGAGATTGGAGGGTCTTGCCTTTTTATTTTGCCAACTTTTTTCTTCCTTTCTTCTTGATTAATTAGTGGTAGCTTTGTGTAAAAGAGTCTCTGATTGCTTTGATAGTGATTAATTAATGAGTGAGTGAGTGATAATGAGAGAGGAAGGAGATAGCTGGCGAGTTAATTATTTGAGGCTCGATTGGCATCATTGTGGAATATTGTTGGGATAAAGGCAGTCACATTCTATGTAAATACTTTTGCCTGTGTATGGGCCAACCCTAGAATGCCTTCTTGTTCTGTTGTGTTTGGATAATCTTTCACTGATTCACTACTAATTATTAATTAATACAACGGTGGATAAAGAGATTAATACTAAATAACAATGCTACGTATGTCGAAAGTGGAATCTAAATAAATTGAATTTTAAATATAAATTAAAAGTTATCAATTGGATATAAGACAATTAAATAAATTTATAAAATTTGATTTAATAAATATAAAAAATTTAAAACTTAATTTTAGATCTCACTTTTAATATATATAATATTTTTAATAATAAATAATGTTTTTCCGTGATACATGTACAAATAATAGTTGTAATAATAACACTATTTATTAAGAAGTTGATTGATTGGCACACAAAATAACTTATTAGAAAGTAAAATCTCATTATAAAAAATAATCACTTAAATTACAAATTATAGTATAAAAATTTAAAAAACATAGTAATTTTATCTCTTGCCATATAAATAAAAATTTCAATTGAATATATCAAAAAAATTAAAATATATATATACATCACGAGAAAGCTTCACTCATGACAAAAAAATTACTCGTGCCACAAATTAAGTTATGGGAATACTTTATCTATGATAAAGTATTACTTATATTACGATTTAAGTAATAAAAATTTACATATGACAAAGTATTATTAGTGCCATAATTAAGTCTATAAATAATTTCATGACAAAATATATATCATGCTCATAATAAATATACATATAAGAAAATCCAAATTGAAGGTGTTTCCCTCCTAAAATTTAAAGGAATAAATCTATATTACATATAACGACCCTATAGAAGTTATATTTGTATATATTGTGAGCTATACGAGGAGGTTATATTGAAATCAAATATAATTATAGTTTAGGCTTAGATTGATTCTTAATTTATCATTTCTATCTTTGATTGATGTAATTAGCTAGATTGATTGTAATTAGCCTATGCATAAATAAAACCTCAATGCCAAATAGTTTTTGCTCAAATAAATCAAAATTCATTCTCTAAATTTAAGTTGGTATCAAAGCCCTAAAAAAATAAAAGACTCTGCTTCTGTTGTGGCTTACTTTACCATTTCTTCATTTTTTGTAATAATTCACTATTTATGATTTCCATCAAACACGTAAATACGTAAAATTATTCAAATACTTAGATTTGAATTTCCAAGCTTTTTTCTCTTATGCAAACATCGCACCTTTTATGTGAGGTGATTTTAAAAGCATTACTATGTTTTTGGACAAACTAACTCTAAAACCAAGTTTGTCGATAAAATTATGGCACCATCTACCAATGCGTAAGTTACACACACCTTATTCTTAAAACATGTCAGAACCATACGCCATTATTTTTTAAGCATGTGAGATACACATGCTATCTTTCCTAATTCATAGTAGCTTGCTAGATTCTTTTCCTATCTTGGTTCATTTATTGCCATGTTAAAACTCTCTACTTTGCCTTAGATAGATTAGATTTAGTTCTTGTTTAGTTTCTCTTTAAGAGTCCACTAATTTAAATAAGTCTTTTTACGTACTCTATAATTATTACTGCTAGTTTTGGAATATGCTTAAAACATCAAAAGCTAATTTTTCCCTGAGTATTACCATTCAATCATCACTCATTTCTAATCCAAAGTGTCATGATTTTCTTTAAAGAAGGAAGAATATTGCATCTATACATTATACTACTAATTTTACAACCTAAGCATCTTATTTAGCATTCTTAAGACCCTAAGTTCTTGATTTAGGTGCTTGTAATTACATAACCAATAACAAATCTTTATTTATTCAATTTAGTTATACTAATAAATCTTTCCATCCTAGTACTTTAGCTAATGGATTCAAAATTATTACTCAAGGTATTAGTCAAGAAAATTCCATTTATTCTTTACAATCAATTCTTTATATACCTAGTTGCCTACTTAATTTGATTTCTATTAATAAACTTACACAAACTCTTGATGTTTTGTTTTATGACCTTTATTATTGATTCCTTTTTCATATAAGATTGAAATATAGGGATGACGATTGGCACTAGACATAAGTCATAAGGACTTTATTGCATCTAACCAACCTTTCCTGTAATTTGTGCTATCGCTGAATCTTTCAAGTTGTTTCACTATCATTTGGGTCATGCTAGTATTAGAAAGCTTCACAAAATGGTTTCTAGTCTTTTAATTGTAGATTTTCTAGAGTGTAAGTCTTATCAACTTAGTAAGCAAGTACACAATTCATTCCCCAGTAGAACTCAAAACAAAGTTAAGTCTTTGTCTTTTGTTATTCATTTTAATGTTTGCAATCTGAGTTGTGTTACTTTAACTCTAATTTTTAGTATTTTATTACAGTTATTAATTATTACTCCTAATTTACTTAGTTATCTTTAATGAATGATCATTTTGAGTTATTTTCAATTTTAAGTTTTTTTTGTGTTTTGAAATACGTAACTAATTTGTTTTAAAATTTTGCATTTTTTAAAATGACAATGCTCAAGAATATTTTTAGCATCTTTTTCTTTCTTTCATGTCTTCCAAAAGAATTCTTCATCAATCAAAATGCCTACACACATTTTAACAAAACAACATTATTGAAAGAAAGAATTTACATTTAATTGAAACTACATAAACTTTTTTATTGTATACAAATATTCCCTTTCGTTTTTAGACAAATATTATTCATGTAACATGTTATTTAATTAATCATATGTCTTCTTATATTTTGAGTAATCAAGTTCCTTACTATATGGTTTTTTTTCCAAAAGAACCTATGTGTAAAGTTCCTCTTCATGTATTTGAATGTATTTAATTTATTCATGATTTTTCCTTAAGAAGAGACAAAATATCTCTTAAATCCATAACATGTTTTTTTGTAGGATATTTAATATTGCAAAATGGATATAATTATTATTCATTAACCTTATATAAATTTTTTTACTTCTACTGATGTCATATTCTTCTTTTCTTCTTCTACAGAATCCACCCTCATAATTAAAGCTTTATTTATTTCTTTTTATGATTTTACACACATATTTTCTTTATCTCTACAAGATAAACCTTCGATTATATATCAATAATGACCTTATTTCAGCTTAGATTGTTGAAGATTCAACATAAGCTTAGATTACTAAAGAAGACCCTATAGACTTATCTCTTGCATAACACCTGAATCTATTATAGTTATATCTTTAAAATTTAAAGTTCCAAAGTGTTATTTTAAACTAGTTTGTATCATTGGATTCACCTATTACGATAATTTTTTAAAAGTAAAATAATCAATTGTATATTTAATTATATAATCATTATTTATTTTACCTTATGATAAAAATTTGAATATTTAATTTTTTTAGTAATATTATAATTATATTTATTTAGCTAAGATGTTATTCAAAGTTACTTTAAATAATTTTTATAAAGCCTCTATTATGGAATTAGGAATATTTAAAAATTTATAAATGTGGTAATTTATAAGGGTATTTGTATGGACTTTAGTAAATAGTTCTATTAACAATTTTATAGAGTTTCAAGAAATTTATTTTGAACTCTTAAATTTATTGAAAAAGAGAAAGGAAAATGAAATGATGAAATTGAAAATAAGTGGTTGAGATTGATAAGAAAAAAGAGATTTTATAAAGGATAGAAGGTTCAAATTGAATTTTATTTTAGGTTATATTACAACCATTTTATCTTAATATTTCTTTTTTAATTTTATATCGAATGAACGATTAGGATCATCTTAACTTTTAGCTTTGGTACACCCATTGCATAGGAAAAATTCCCTTGGTTTATTTCTTTTTCCTAATGAAACCCCTCTAAAATAGAATTATCTTCTCTCTCTCTCTCTCTCTCTCTCACTCATCATTTTCTCTTCTCTCCTGGGTTCTCTCTCTAACTTTTGTCTCCAACACCCACTTTCACTAACTGTCATCTGCCACGATCAAAAACTGGGGGTCGTGACCGGTGCATAACCTAAGGAAAAAATATAACCATATAGGTTATGCTAACCTAACACTTTATAAGATAACCTGTAACCTATTTCAAACTCACGTGGACGTATACCCAACACACAATCACTAACTTTTCACATACACATAGTCTCACACGGACTTTCTCATTTTTTTCAACATTCATATATTAAATTATATATATATATATATATATATATCAATATAAAATTCATATCGTTTGGTAACTAAACAATCCTTCACATTTATAACAAAATGCATACATACAAGTCTACAAAAGCAGGCCCTGCTTGTAGGTTTAATGGAGCACATATAAAAGTATTCAAAATTCATAACTTTCAAAAATACGTAAAAGTTCTACATCAAGCTCACACGAACAAAGTATAGCTCACCATAAAAGAATACTCCTCTCTCTCTCTCTAAAGTGCTGCAGACGATGAACTTGAAGTCAAATCTCTATCTAAAAAATATTATAACAAAAAGAGTGAGTCATGAACTTAGTGAATAGATAATATGAATTTTCAACCGAAATAGGACAAGTCATGACACAAGTTTTTCCTTAAAAATAGTTAAATAACTTTTCAATACCAAAAAGATATCATTAAAGTTATGCAATCATATTTGATAAAATAACAATAGAAATATTCCTTAGGAGTAAAATACTAAAACATAAGTTTCAAACTAAGAAGTAGATAGTAGGTTCTTGAATCATAACAAATTATCATAAATATAGAATCATGGTAAAAATTTCAATATAACATATTCATGGTAAATAATTAAACGTAATTAAAGTTAATGAATTTTAAAAATACATAAACCATCAAAATTACACTTTAAGGTGGGAGATTTCCAGTTATGATTAACAAACATGAGCATTCCACTCATGAATTAACAATTTCAAAAGAGCTCTCAGCTCTAAGGCAATCTATCAAGTTACCATAAATCAATCTATGTGTTGGTTGATACATGGTGTTAGCAACTCCCCTACTAACTAGGGTTCAAATCAAGGTGCACCAAGACTAACGTCATCATTACTGTTAGCTATAGTTTTTAACTAGTCTTCTTCCAAAATAAGTTTATAAGAACAATAAAACACCATGTGTATATATATATATATATATATATATATATATAACAGTTATATAAGAAAATTATTGAAAATAAATAATTTCATACATTAATAGTTTAAATCAATCTCAATTCATATTCTTACCAATTTTAAGTAGCTCATCAAAACTTTCAACTAAGGCAATCAACATATCCAATATCAAATCATTCCAAATTCATCAAGAATTAATTTTACAAATATACATGAAACTTCAATACATTATCATTTTATTCACAATAACCTTTCAAGAGCATTACAAGATAAGTTCTAACAATACACTATTCAAATAAATCAATTTTCTCATCATAGAATCATTTTAGTACCATTCTTAATCATTATAGCTCAAGAAAATTTTATGGTGCTTGTCCCAAGAGTGCCTAAAGCTCTGCAAATATATGAAATTAAAATGCATAAAAAATAATGATTATTATAAATTAATAAAATTAATATTTTAAAGTATAGAGAAGTTTAGAAAGTATATAAAAATATAGAAATACACATTATCTACTCACAAAATTGCTAAAATGCTGAAGTTAATTTCTTCCCACTTCACGAACCACCAATGCCACTAGGAAATGTTCTTTGACTTTGTGCAAGCAATCAAACAACAATTCAAACACAAATCAATACCCAATTACATTATCAAGCTTTCTATTATAAAACTCCTAAATTTCTACACTATATGTATAACCTAAAAATAAACTAATATTTACTATTTACTAATTAATTTAAGTTAATTTAACTCCTAATTAAGAGATGAAGCTTGGGAATTACCTTATTAAGCAAATAAAAAGGATTTTCAAAATTTGCTCCCCAAAACCCCAAAATCAGAATCAACAGTAGAAATCACAAAATGACCATTACAGCAGCAAGAAACATGGAGAAAGTAGAAGAAAACATGTGGAAACGTGAATAAATAAGAGTTCTCTTGTGTATTTGGAGGTGGAAGAGGAAGAAATAGAAGGAAGGTAAGGTTTCACGTAGCTATGTTACTCTGTTCTGTTCGGTTCTATCTTTGTTATTACTGCTGTTGTGTTTTGTTCTATTAGTCTCGGTTTAAGGTTTTTATCCAAGTTTGGTCTACTAGGCGGGTCTGCTGGGCGTGTGTGTCTGTTGGGCCACTAGGTCTGGGTTTCAGCACACTGGATCATGGGTTTAGCAACTTATTTATATTTCTATCATTTAAGTAAATGGAGAGTAAAATATTAAAGATTTACTTTCTATTTACTTAAAACATAAATATAAATAAGGAAATATCACCATTTGGATTTAAAAAAATATTAAAAAATTAAAACTCTAAAGAATAAAAATCTAGATTTTAGGTTTTAGTTCAAAATATTGAATTTTGAAAAATTTTAAAAATAGCGTCTTCTTAAAATAATCCTTTTAAGTTTCTAAAAATTCATTAAAAATTACTCTTTGATGCAAAAATACAAGAGGAACCGTTACCAAAATTTTTTATTTTCAAATAATACATATTTCATATAACCCTTTAAGGAAGGCACTCAGATTTAAAAAAAAAATTGAAATTATAACAAACTCAGCTTTATTTGTGAAAATAAGCTAAACAAGAGTATAAATCAAATTAAATCCTTTCAACAAGTTGGAAAAGAAATAATTTAAGGGCATTTAAGGTAATCCCAAGTTTATATCAAAACTATCTAATCATATTCTTACGTTATAAATATTCTATGTTACCTATTGACGGCAGGGTCGTTACATCATCGTTGTTGCTCCCTCTTCCCCATGCATCACCTATCATCCGTCCAATAACTTGTTGGCATTACAAAGAAAGCCATAAATTGTGGTTGGAAATGGCCCAAATAAGGCTATTTAGCCCTTTTTTTCTAGTAAAAATTCACCATATTTCAATTGCTACTGAGCTAAAGGTAGCCTTACTTTAATATTTATGTATTTTAAAGCTCAACCTAAGAACTCTAACATAAATATTAATTTTAGATTTTTTAAGAATAATTTTAGAAAAATAAAAAACTTATAATTCAAATCATTAAAGTTGAATACAGTAGATTGCTGAAAAATTATAAGAAAAGAAACAAGTAGTTTGGATTTATTTATGGATTATTTTTGCAGGATAGGTAGATAGTAAAGATGAAAATTTTGGATACTTGGAATCTTAAAAAGAAAAATTATGTTTAAAGGTGAATGTATACTTTATTTAAGTATAACATATTTAAATTATCTATTTCTATATAAATGCATAAACAAATATACAATTCTATATATTCATAGATATTGATATTTTTGTGAACATGGCATTTTGTTTACATTCTTTTGTTGGTATTATATATAATTTGAAATTTGATGGGTATATTTGGTATTTTAGGAATACTTGTATATATGTATATATCTTATAAGTTAATGTCAAGTATACTATTAAGACAATATAATGAAGTTATGACAATGCTGCTATTTAGTTCAAATTATATTTTGGCAATATTTATATAAATAGGATAATTATTGTTAAGTGAATATTTATGACAATACAATAAAGGTATGGTAGTATTTTTTGTTATTAATATTTAATGGAGATTAATTTGTTGTGATGTATAAAGTGATGTGTAGTGATTAACTTGTTGCAATGATATTAAAATTAATAATTATTTGACTATTGTGTAATTAAGTGTGATTATAAATGAGACATGCATGGTTTTGTACTATAAATTGTTATTGCATTATAAATATGATGTCATCAGCATGGTTAAGAATGATGAATTAGGGGTGAATTTGATCATATTATCATATAATGCACCAAATTTGTGTCCAGTCTGTGAAGGAATAAGGTTAACTCTAAAAGGACAAAGATGAATTTGTAAAAAGATAAAGCTAACCCAAGAGTCTCAAAGATAATTATTTATTTTTATTTGTTCTTATAACCTATATGTTATGATTATGACTTTAATAAAATTGTGTGATGATGTAATTGTGTTTACATTACTATGAAATTAAGATATCAAGGCTATTAAGAAATGATGATATAAATTAGGAAATAAGATCTTGTTCAAAAGTCTTGTTACTTTATGATTTTTATGCATGTTTCTATAATATTTTATTAAACCTTCGGTGTTTCACCCATTCCATTCTATACACAAGGAAAGTATTAATTCATTACACTACTAACACCTTTTTGGTATTATCGCCCTTAATAAAAAAAGATGAAAATTTAAGTAGGTGCAAGCGAAAATATGAAATAGGCAAATTTATTATTCATGGCTAAGGAGTTCAAGTTTTGAACTTATTAGTTTATTCAATCATGAATTAAGTTATTTATCTTATTTGCCTTAACTAACTTTAGTTGTGATTTTTAGTAAATATACACTCATTGAGTTATCATAAGTCACTCCTTTTATTTCAAAGATTTTCTAGACAAAGCAAAACTAGCAAACTTTACTATTGTTATGGAGATAAAAAAACACCATGATGAGTGAATTTAACAATTAGAATAGGGTTAAATGTTATCAAGCCCATGTGGTGATGGTTGTGCAAATTTTATTTCTTATTATGCATGATCTTTGGTATTTTGTCATTTAAGTCATGTATTCTTTGTCTTAAAGAAAGTGACCCTCTAAAAATGTCCAAAAGTAAATAAAATTTTGTCCATTTTATTTTAAGATAATTATGAATGTAAATTTTTACAAAAATAGAGAAATATTTAATAAGTCAATGTCTGTATTGTCAAAATGTGAGGTTAGTGGAAAGTCACTCGTAAGTGACCTTTTATGCTAATCATGTTCTTGAATTTAAGACATGAGATCTTGTTCTAGTCTTATCATTAAAATTTAAGCCACCAAAAAGCCTTAACAACTTTGCTATTACAAGTTGAAAAGGATATTATTCTACTTAAAATCCATATTCTGTTTATAATTTTTTAAGTTATCATCGCTTGTCTACATCTCACTATACTTTTGTTTCTATCCTATCCTCTGATTCTATTCCTAAAATTGTGTAGGAAACTATCTCTTACTCAAAACAGAATCAAACAATACTTAATGGGATGACAGCATTACATACTAGTAGTATATAGGATCTAGTACCTTTACTTGCTAGCAAATCTTTACTTGGATATTATAAGGTGTTTACTATTAAAGTTAGTCTTGATGGGAAAACAGACTCATTGAAAGCTCACTTGGTAACTAATAGTTATACTTAAAATTTTGGGTCAAATTATAAGGATACAATCTCATTTGTTGCAAAAATTATTTCAATTTATCTTTTTATCTCTTTTATTGCCATTCATCATTAGCCTTTACATTAATTAGACATTAAAAACACCCTCTTGTGTGGTGATTTTAAAAAAGAAATTTACATGAAATAACCATCATTATTTATTGCTCAAGGAAGATTAGTATGGTATGTAGATTGAAGAAATTTATTTATAGTCTTAAATAATTCTCACGAGCTTAATTTGGGAGATTCAATAAAGTTACCCAAGATTTTAGCATGTAGCAAATCACTCTATTTTCTATTGTTCTTCTATTTCTAATTGTATATATATATCTAATTATTTATGTTGATGACATAATGATCGTCAAAAATGATCATAAGGTATTAACTAGCTTAAGCAGTAATTGTCTCACCATTTCCAAACTAAATTTTGGAAAGTTTTGATACTTTCTTGACATTAAGGTAACTCAATCTTAATCTAACTTTTTTATTTGTCAAATAAAATAATCTTTTGATATACTAAGCGAGACAAGTATGATGAAGTCTAATCCAGTTGACATACCTATAGATTCAAATGTAAAACTTTTGCCAAATTACAAAAAGCCTTTTGTAAATCCAAGAAAATTTTATAAGCTTATTGGAAAATTGAATTGTCTCATAATTATTCGACTGAATATTTCCTTTGTTGTGACTGTAGTGAGTTAATTCCTCAACTTACCTTATGAAAGTTCATTGAATGCCATGATGGAAATTCTTAGATACATTAAGAAAAATCTAGGAAAAATGGTTATTATATAAAGATCAAGGCTATATTTAAATTATTGGATATTTGATACTTATTATGTCAAATCTTTAAGTGATCGATGATCCATTTCAAGGTATTGTGTTTTTACAGGAGAAAATCTTATTTCATGAAAGAGTAAAAAGCAAAATATGATGGTAAGATCACGTACAAAAGTTAAGTATTAAGTTATAGCATTGGCCATATATGAACTTATATGATTAGAATAATTGCTATAAAAGCTCAAGTTATAAGAATTAGAACTTATGAAACTTATATATGATAATCATGTTGCATTGTTCTACATTTTCATAAGAGGAGGTTTTCATAAAAGGACTAAGCACATTGAACTTAACTATTATTTGATTTGAGAAAAGATAGCCTTGAATGCAATTAAGACTATCTTTGTGAATTCATATATATAACAAGTTAGGTACATGTGACATATATGCCCTAATTTGAGAGGGAATGTAGAAGTTATAATTGTAAATAGCATTAGTTATATTTGGAAATCAAATATGATCCTAGTTTAGGCTTAAATTGATTCTTGTTTTATCTTTTCTATCTTTAATTAATGTAATTAGGTAGATTGATTGTAATTAACCTATGTACATAAACTTTAATGCTAAGTAGTTTTTACTCAAGCAATTCAAAATTTATCCTCTAAATTCAAGTGATTCAATGGACTTGATGAAATAGATAGGTTATAATCAAACTAGTTAAATCGATAGATTAAATAGTGATATATTTTACATATAATAATACAATGAAATTATCAAATTAATTATATCTATTAACAAGTTTTACATTCATCACTATAATATTAAAATACTTTCAAAAAAATAGATATCAATAATTATATAAAATTATATATAATTTAATAATAATTAAATCATTATATTAAAAAAATTTGAGTTCTTATATTTACTGCAACGAGATATATAAAAATGAGTAAAATTTTATTTTGATTCCTTATTAATTTCACTTATATTAATTTCATTCCTCCATTAGTATCTCTATTAATGCTTTGATAAACCAAATGATTAAAATAAGATATAAATAATATGTGGCATGAAATTAATATTAAAAATTTGTAAAAGATAGAAAATATAACTTGTATTTGTGAAAAACTAAAATAGATATTGTAAATAAAAAGTAAATATATTAAATTATTAATAATTTTATCTATAGGTTAATATATATTTAAATTATTATCAATTAATTCTTTTAATTTTCATTTTATTTTAGATCAATTACAAATATAAGTTACATTAATTTGGATCACTACAAATTTTCAATATTACTTTTATCTATTACATATTATTTATTTGTTATTTTAATCTTTATATTTCTATAATTATTAACTTATTAACAAAAATAGTAACAAATGTATCATGGACCAAATCAATCAATTTATTATTTGTGAGACAAAGTTAATATAAAACACTTGTGAAGGATGAATTTAATATAAGTGAAATTAACAAGGGATCAAAATGGAGTTTCAATGTATTAAATTTTTTTAAAATAGAACATAAAGGATTTTTAGCATGGATTTTAATTATATATGTATTTATTTTATATTTTATTATTATATAATTGATATTGTGTAAGTATATTTTTACATATGCAGTCAATTGATGAATTAAAACTTTATTTAAAATATATTACCTTATAACATTAAAGAAACAAATTGGCATGATGGTAAGTTTGATACTCGTTAGTTTGGATATTCATATTTGATTCTTGCTAAATGCAATTTTAGCTTAGAGATTCATGTTTAATCCCTTATTAAATGCAATTTTATAAACATAAAGAGTTCTTACAAAGTTTAATGATTTACATTGATTTAAAGTGATCTTATATGAGGCAAAAGCATAAATGAGATGCACTAAATATTCAAATTAGATTACAAGGTAGTTCCTAGTTAAATATACTAATTCAACTCAAATGTATAAATTTGTTTTAATTACAAATCACATTAATTTCCGTAATTGTATGAGCTAAGCATGTGCATGCCTTTCTTGCCATAGTTGTACTATGGCTAGAGAGATATGATAGTCATGGATAAACCTGTGAAAAAAATTATTTATTTCATAAGTTCTTTTTATGTGACAATTTTATTATCATGCTCATTTATGTCATAAGTTTATCTAGGTTCCATTTCATGCAAGTAACTAATAATTGATAAATTAGTTGATAATTAATAATTTAGGTGAAGTGTTTCGTAAAATTAGTTATTAAATTAATTAAAATTACAAAATAATATAAAAGAATATATTAATAAAAATAGATATATAATTAAAATAATTTATATTTATGTAAAAATTATATTATATTAACATAATTAAAAAGTTTAAAATAAAAATATAATATTTAATATTTAATTAATTATATTTTATAAACTTATATATTTATTTACTTATATAATTTTTATTTTATTATTTATTATAAAATTATAATTACTTAAAATATAATTAATTATATTTTATGATATTATTTATTTACATACATATTTTTATATATTTATAATTTAACATTAAAATATAATTATATTAAAATTAAATTAATTATATTTTATAAAAATTATTTATATTTATTTTACAAAAGGTATGTATTGTAAATTAATAAAAAGAATACAGATAGATTTGAAAAAAATTTGAAGAAATAATAACTTATAAATTATAAGCTATCAGTTATAAGAATTATTTAGATTAATATTAAATCAGAGCTTATATGAAACACTTTAATTAACTTATCAGTTATCAGTTATCAATTACTTAATTTATAAGCTACTCCAGATGTCATAAATTAATGTGAGAAACACCTTTAAATGCTACCTTATAACTTATTGACTAAATTAATAAGTTATAAGTTAACTTATTTGTTATGCGAAATGGAACCGTAATCAGTATTTTCATAACTAAACAACATAGAGGTCGTTTGGTTCATGTAGGAAATAAGTTCCTGCAGGAAGTTAAATTTCCTAGGAAGTTACTTTCTATGTGAATTTCTCAGGAAGTTTTCAATATTATTTAGTTGATATGAAGGAAGTTAAATTTTTCAGGAAATAAAAGTTACCTAGGGTGAGTAGGTAAATGATTTCTCACATTCTATGAGAAATATAATTTTCTGAGAAGTGATTTCTCACGTTTTATGGGCAACCAAACAATTCACGGTTTTCTATTTCCTGAGAAATAAAACTTCTCATATTTTTACTATGAACCAAATGACCCCATAATAACATTTGACCTTGTGCCACAAATGATAATTTATTGTAGTATTCATTATGAACTTTTTGAAAAATATTTAAAATTATTTAGTTAATAATTGAAAATAAATTTTCATGAAAAGTTCTTTTACTTATGAGGAGGTAGATAAATAATTTTCTCCATTTTGTGGAATTTCTCTATTTTATCATATAATAATCAATTAAACAATTCATATATCTTTTATTTCATAAAAAATTACGCCTTGCATACAAAATCTCGATATTATATTAAAAATGCTTCTTATCATCGGACTTCCTTCATATTAATTAATGTTCCAAGATTTTCTAAATATTTAAAAAATGGGAACAAAAAATTTCTGTTAATTATCCTTCATCCTCTCCCTTCTTTTTCCCCCTTTTACCATTTTAAGTTTCATTGTCAATGGACTTTTCTTCACTTCTTTATCTAACTCTCAAAGATGCAATTAAGTAGGCACCACCTTTTATCTCGGTTTAAATATTATTAAAATAATAAAAAATAATTAATATATTTAATATTAAATATAATAATTTTGATAAATTTATTTTTAATTATAATTTTAAAAATAATTTTTTAATTATAAAATATAAAAATATATAATATTTTTATTTATATGAAAAAATTATATTTTTTATAAAAATTATTTTTAAAAAATAAACTGATGGAAATAAGAGAATGAAAGCAAAGCAATGAGATAAAAAGAAAAAAGAGAGTGTGGCCAAATATGTGGTTATAAATTCTTGGATAGAGGACCCGCGCACGCGAACCATGCAGATTGCTTTTTCAAATTTTACGTTTTCAGGTTTAAGGTTTTGATTCTTGAAGACGCAACGCCGTTCAATATGCCTCAAGCACCAATTAACTTATCATATTTCACTACTTTTGCCCGTTCTTTCACTCAACATTTCATTCCATTTTTAAATTATATTTAATTTTGAGTAAAAATTATTTTATTTATAATTTTTATTTTAATTACATTTATATTATTATAAAATTTTTATTAAAAATTTATTTTATTTGATTTAAAATATATATTATATAAAAAATCCTCTTTTTAATATTGTATTTATTATAATATCATTAAAATTTTATTTTTAATTAAATTTTATACATTTTTAAAATATTTTAAATAAAAAATTATTTATAAATAAATTAAAATTATTATTTTTAATATATTTTTAAATATTAAAATTTATTTTTAAATGAATAGAAATTTTTTTCACTAAAATAAAATGAAATGAATCCCAATAGATTTTGGTTTGAAACCAATCCTTCGATTCTGTCATAATAGCAAGCGCAGGTGAGACAGATAGATTTTACTTGGAAACATAAATTAATCCAAATCATTCATTCAACAACCAACTTTCGTAAGCTTCAACTCTCCCTCCGGGCTGATCCACGGAGCAATGTTTATCGATCGGATTTAAATTCGGTGCAATTTCAAAAAAAAAAAATCCATGGATTAAATTATGGAAAGAAATAAATACAAAAAATTTTAATTTAAAATTATAGTTTTTATTTTTTTAAATAATAAAAAAAGGTATGTCCATATCCCATATCACTGTTAAGGTTCCGAGTAATTTGCCTCTAGATATGGTTATCCATCATCAAGGCCTCATCTTTTCCATTCATGCAAGTTCGGTGACATGATGCCCTGCACAGTATGATGGCTCATGTCATTCTTCCCTCCCCCCCTTTTTTTTTCTCCTTACTTCTGTGCTTGCCTTTAATTAAAAGCATGTCAATGATTAAACTTCTCACAGCCCATCTTATATTTTTTAAATTAAATAATTATAAGCTCTAAGCGCATATAATAATTAAATCATTCAACTTAGGGATGGTAATGGATCGAGTTTGAGCAGACCTAACTCGAAACCGAATGGATCCGAATCCAAAATAAAGTTACTACATACTCAAGATTCAATAGGATCCAATTTTTAGAAACCCGACCCGAATCATATGAACCCAATTTTTCATTTTAACTTCTAGATACCCATGATCCAGAACACTTGCCCTGCAACTTCCTAGTCAACATCTCTTTTTCGCCTAGGTAATAATGGTAAAGTTTGATCTTAAATTATGTACAAGTGGCTCACAATGTAGGTTTCTTTACGTCAAATAGAAATATATGCCAATTTTTTTTGTTGTTGGTATTCAAGCGTCTCTCACTTCACAACCTCTTTCTCCTTGCTTGCCAGTATTAATAAAACTCAATAAAATTTCAAATCTATTTGCAAAAGTAGAACTAATTAACAAAGCATAAAATACTCGAATTCAAAGTAATGCAATACTTGAAAATTAATTATTGTCTTCCCTGCACCCTATATCCTCCATCACCAAGGCCCCTTCAAACTCCTAAAAGCTTGGCACTTTCTAAAAATAATAGCAAAACATCATTCCAACAAAGCTGCTATGGGTACTTGTCAACATGAATCACATAACCCATCTCAAAATTTGTGATGCCAAATCATTATCAATACTACCCATAGAAGAACCTTGATCAACACAATTTCATACTCTAGTAGATAAAAATATTATAAATTAAATAAATAGGCATAAACTATTTCGACCTTCAAAAAAGAGCCAAATTGTTACTTTCTCTAGAAAATAGCTTCCAACTCATAGATGAAAATCTCACTATTAATGGAGTCAAACCAGATTAGTCTTCGAGTCCAAGTAACAAGCAATTACCATCACACTCATTCAGAGCAAATTACTTATAAGTTTCCTAAAAGTAACCATTGTTCATAAAGCCAAAAATGCATAGCAATAAATTAACAACTAAATAAAATCACCCTCATTTTGACAACAATGTAATTTACTTTTTCAACCCACTACAATCTCTAGCAAATACTACCAAATTTAACCCTTTACTGAACTAGCTCTAAACCTAAAGGAAAATTCTCAGAAAGTTCCAAACTTAAAGATGGCCTAGTAGCTAATAAAACCCTAAATAGTAATGAATAAGGCAAAAACAAAAAATGAGCAGCTAAGGAATAAGATCAAGGTCAAAACTAGAAGCACCGAAAGTAGGTTTGGTTAGTCTTCAGAGGAAAGCTTTAATGGATTCCAACAAGACCTAAATGATATCATCAAATAAAATTCCAAGTGCATAAAAGGGTCTAAGAAATTGACCTCTTTACCAAATAATTCAATAGTGAATGGAAACATCAAATTGACAGTGAGCTTAGTAGGAATCGTAGGAGGACGAGACTGCATAAATGCTGAAGGAATCTCAAGTGGTTCAATGTTAGGAACCACTTTTGCCTATAATTCGATAGAACATGTTTGTAGAGTTAGGATCGTGTCTTATAAGGTTGAAAAAAAAGACTTCGTAAAGCCTTGATGATCAGAAGTGAAGGGGTTGTTGATTTGGGAAAAAGAACCCTAGAATTAGCTTTGGCATTGGAAGGAAAGAACGATGAGCAATAAATAATTGGGGATCCAATTAGACCTGTAATTAATTGGATTTTCTCAGGTCAAAATTGAACTTAAACTAAACGATATGGATTCAATTTAGGTAGGATCTGTTGAGTCCAATAGCCATTAGATTAGGTAAGACCTAATGGATTTGGGCCTATCTGCCATCCTTAATCAACTTTCTGCAAAATAACATAATGTTATCTTGTAAAAAGAATTTCAAATTATCTTTTTAAGACAATATTCATGAATTAATATTATGTCTTGTTTGATATAATAATAGAATAATTAATTATTAATAAATTAAGTATATTAAATTAATTTTATGTTTAAAAAGAATTTAGTAATAAACTTAAAATCAAAAGCAATATTACTTACATTTTTATGTATTCATTCATCTCATTCTCACTTTTAAGTTAGCCAAAAATTCCTAACTTAGTCCTTTTTTTTATTAACAAGTTAAAAAAGTCACACTTCTTGAGTTAGAAAGAACAATGGAAGAATAATGAATACATAGAAATGTTCTTTAAAATCAATTCACACATTCAATTCACTAATAATCAAATTATATTATCATTATATTGAATGATTTTATAATCAGGTAGACAAATTTTTTTTATCAGAATATTTTTAGTACTTGATATATATTCTATGCATGGATGAAATATTCATGAACAATCCAGTAAAAGTTAGAGAATAGAATTTGTTAGGAAAAATATCTTTTCTCTAAACGTTCAAATATCAAATAATTGAATCAATCAAAATATCACAATAAAATACATGAACAATTTAACATGAAAAATTTCAAATTCTAGGGAAAAATCACAGATGAAAAAAAAATCACTATTTAATCAAAAGATTACAAAATAATATGTGTGCAAGTTCTCAACCATAATTCCATAACTTTTTAACTAACATCTATACATCTCTTATAGACCTCTTTATTAAGGTTTTCACATAATTCCCATAAACACTCATATCATATCTCTCACATATCCCAAACCCTAGGCTAATACAAATATTTATAACCTAAAAATATTTATTTGATAAGGAATTTTAATCTTATTCTAATATAAAAATATAACTTAAATAGAAAAAATTCATAATAGGAAATAATCAATAATTGATAATAATTTGAATTTGATTCAAGCTTAACAATTTCCAACTTCACACAAATTCCACTATCTTAATTAATTTTCATGTTCTACTTATTATTAAATAAGACCAATCACAAGGCCATAAACATAAGAGTCCTTTATTATTACAATTCCTTAAAATACAATAATTTTGTTCCTATTAAATATCTCCACATCAATCAAGTATCACAAATTTTATTGAAGCCTATATATAATTTCCTCATTTATAGAAATTTCTCAAATTTATAAGAACACCAAATCTTATGAAGATTTTCACAAACAATCATAATCTTTACAAATCATCATCATTGCATTAGCATCATTATCACCATTATCACCACTATCAACTTCATCTCACAAATAGAATTGAATTAAACTTTTACTCTTTTAGATTACTACTCTTCCATAAGACTAGACCTATTTTAATACGACTTAAGAAAAATATCCCTTCTTTAAACATAGACTACTACAGAATTGTCAAATAATGTCGGTTGTTTAACAAGTTAAACATCAATTAGAAATCAATGTATATACAAGTATCATTGTATGTTAAACGATTCCACGTTCGTTTTATAATTGATGTGAAAAAATATAATAATATCAATTTCTATATGTATAAGATGTAGGAAAATTTTCATGTTGGAAAGTTAGAAAATTTTATTACTTGGATCTTGGCTATGATTATAATTATAAATAAATTGTAGTGTTTAAACAACTTAAATATAAAAAAATATAAAAGTAAAAATAGATGAAATACTTTAAGGAATAATGAATTTGATAGCTACAATAAATAAAATAACAAGATTTAGAATTAGATAACACCTTAGCCTTCTCTCTTCTTACTTCAATAGTACTATAATATTTGTAAAATAATAGGAGTCATATAAACTTGTATTCATAAGTGAAGAGAGAGATCAAGAGCCCTATTTATAGCCTTCATGACTTAACCCATCAAAGAGTCTTAACTCTTTACTTTCTTTTAGTATTTATAAATTTAGTTAACTTAAGTAATTAAGTGGAAGACCTTTCATATGTAAAACTATCAAATGCATTCAATGGTATATTAATTTTGCATAATGTGTAATTAATTTAGATAAATGACATTAATCTTGAATAATGCATATTTAATTTAGATAAATGATATTAATCTTACATAATGGATATTTAATGCATATTTAATTTAGATAAATGACTTTGGCTAAATATCTAAATCAAAATTTTGATAATATTTATGTCTTTTGATATGACTATAATTATTCTATAATATAGATTATATCTTTTCATGTGGTCATGAAAGTTACATTAAATCTATTACAAAATCTATCATAAACTAACATTCTCTCACTTGGCCAAATGAACAAATGAGCTTAATAAATTGTAATGGATTCATAGAAATCATGGCTATTATGAAATTGTAATGATTAATTATCCTTTTCTTAAACTTATCACAAATATGGATCATAGCAATTATACACCTATAGATAATATAATTCCAATTATGCATCATAATATTTGCACGCCTTTAAGAAAAGCTTAATGAGGAAATATATGAACAAATTCAAACCATCATGAACTGATGCTAAATGTTCATATTAATGGTCCATTTTAATTAAAAAATACAAAAGTCATCCTTTTTTCCATAACTTGCACATAAACAAAGGAGACAAGTTAAAATATGTAAATCATATTAATCATACAAGATAATTTCTATCAATCAGTCCTATGGATAATACATGATCTTAATAAACCTTAGGTGTTAATGCTTTAGTAATGGGATCTGCTACCATCATTTTAGTACTAATGTGTTCAATAGATACTTTCTTACTTTATACCCTTTCATGAACAATAAGATATTACAACTCAATGTGTTTTAATTGACTTGAACACCTATTATTATTAAAGAAGAAAATAGTAGTTGAATTGTCATAAAAAATTATAAGAGGCTTTGAAATAAAATTTGTAAGTTTTAATCCAGTCATAAAATTCTTTAACCAAATAGCTTGAGAATTGGTTTCATGGCATGCCACAAATTTAGCTTCCATGGTTGAAGAAGCTATCAGAATTTGCTTTACACTTTTCCAAGAAATAGCTTCCTTAGCTAACAAGAAGATATACCTAGATGTGGATTTCAACATGTCTACATAACCCATAAAATCTAAGTCACAATAACCAACCACCTCAAGCGAATCATAGTATTGATGGATGAGCATATAATTCTTAATATCTTGAATGTAACATAAGACCTTCTTTACTGCTTTCCAATGATCTATTCCAAGATTGCTTTGATATCTTTCTAGCATTCCAATTGCATAATTAAGATCTAGATGAGTGCATGTTAGAGCATACATTAAACTTCCAACAACAAAGGCATATGGAATAGATTCTATTTCCTTTTGCTTAAGTTCATTTTATGAACCTTAAATTTGACTTAATTTATCACCTTTTACAATGGGAGTTAGACTTGGCGAATAATTTTACATATTAAATCTTTCAAGAATTTTGTTAAAATAAGTCATTTGACATAAACTGAGTAATCTCTTAAACCTATCTCAATAAATTTCAATACCAAGAATACAAGAAGCATTTCCCATATCATTTATTTCAAAATTCTTAAAAAGAAAATTTTTAGTTTCATGTAACATAGCATGATACTTACTAGCAATTAGTATGTCATCCATATATAGAATGACAAAAACAAGTTTACTCCCATTAACCTTTAGATATATACAATCATCAAGTTCATTTGTTTTAAATCCAAAGGTCGTAATAGTATTATAAAACTTTAGATACCATTACAAGAAGCTTATTTAAGTCCATATATGAATTTTTTTAATTTATATACTAAATGCTTATTTCCCATTTCCTCAAATTCTTCAGGTTACCGCATATATGTGTTTTCATCTAGATTCCCATTTAAGAAAGCTATTTTCACATCCATTTAATATAACTTAAGATTAAAATGAGCTTCTAATGCTATAAGAATCCTAAAAGAATCTTTCTTTAATACTGGAAAAAGATTTCATTATAATCTATTCCTTTTCTTTGAGTGAAATCTTTGGCAATAAGTCTAGCCTTAAATCAATTAATATTACCTTTGGAGTCTTTTTTTTATTTTGAAAACCCATTTACATTGAATTAGAATGACCCCATCAAGTAAATCAACTAATTCCCAGACTTGATTTCTCTGTATTGATACCATTTCATCCTTTAAGGCATTTAACTACTTATTAGATTCTTCACCTCGTATAGCTTGTGAAAACATCATTGGATCATCTTTAATTCCAATGCCAAAATTTTGTTCCTATAGGTATACAATATAATGATTTGGAATGGCTTTTTTCCTCGTTCTTTGAAAACACCTTAATGATTTTGAATGGACTATATTTTCTTCATCATGTGTACTTTCTTTAATGAAATGTATAATGGGGTTATTATTTTCCTTTATAAGTGATATCTCCAAACTAGTTTGAAAACTAGTTGATTCCTCAATTAGAGATAATACCACCTTTCTTGATTCATGACTCCTACTATTAATTCCATTTTCAAGAAGCTTTACCATACTTGTTTCAGCAATTCTAGTGTAATGATTAGGATAATAAAACTTGTATCCTTTGGACACTTCAAGATAACCAATAAAATAACTACTTATTATCCTATAATTCAATTTCTTTTCATAGGGATTAAAAAGTTTTGCTTCAATAGGACAACCCCAAATATGAAGATGATTTAAACTCGATTTTTTACTTATCCATCATTCATAAGGAGTTTTAAGGACAACTTTTATAAGAACACAATTTAAAATATACATTGCCATTTTAATTGCCTCTCCCTATAAGAACATTGATAAAGTAAGATTACTCATCATACACCTTATCATATCTAATAAGGTACAATTACATCTTTTAACCATACCATTTTGCTAAGGTGTACAAGTATTGTGTACTGTGTTACAATGCCATTTTCTTGAATGAATCAAGCAAATGAACTTAAATTATGACTAGTTTCATTGTATTTTCCATAATATTCACCACCTTTATCAGATCTTACAACCTTTATCTTCTTTTCCAGTTGATTTTCAACTTTTGCCTTAAAAATTTTCAACATTTCCAAGGCATCGAATTTTTCTTTAATAAGATAAAGGTAACCATAATGTGAGAAGTCATCAATAAAGGTAATAAAATATTTTCCCCTTCTATACAAAGTGGAAATAGTCCACATATATCTATATGTATCACTTTAAGTAACATGGAACTTTTTGTGGCATTTTTCTTGATATTATTAGTTTATTTTCCTTTAATGCAATCAAAATTGAGATTTGCTATGACACCATCCTTGACTAATCGTTCTAGTCTTTCCTTAGAGATGTGACATAGCCTTTTATGCCATAAAAAAGATGAAGTTTCATTTTGATAAATTCTTTTAATACCAACACATGCATTTAAATTCAAAGCAAAATTAGTTTAAGAAAAGGAAGGATTAAGATGAATTTTATACAAGTCATCGTATAAAATGTTAGATCCAATTAAAATGTTATTCTCATACATTTCAATGGTTCCATTGCCAAATTTAAAATAATATCCTTCCAAGTCAAGACAGGGAATAAAAATTAAATTTCTAGCAAAAAAAAGAACATAAAAAATGTTTGACAATATCGATGAATAACTAGTGCTAAGAATAAGTTTATAGGTTCCAATGGCTTTAACATTAGCTTATTCTTTGTTTCCTATAAAAATGATCCTTTCATGCAGTAATAAGGTTCGGGTTAAAAGAAATCCCTGTAAAGAATTAGATACATGAATCATGGCATCAAAATCTAACCACCAAGTATTTGATGAAACATCAATTGAATTAATTTCAAAACAAATGTGAAAAATAATTACCTTTTTTTTAACTCAATTCTTACGTTTTAAACAATCCTTCTTCATATGGCTTCTTTTATTGCAAAAGAAGCACTTCATAGAACTTGTATTTGTACCATTATGTACAACAAATTCTTTTTCTTAAGTTATGGTCGATTTGCACTCTTTTTACCTGTCTTATGTCTTTTACCATTATAACCCTGTGATATCATGTGAACCAATGGAATAGAAAGCAATTTTTCTCTCTTTAATCTTTCCTCTTTTTGAACACACATGGCAATCAATTCATTTATAGTTCATTTTTCTTTATGTGTTATAACTTATCTTAAATGAACCAAATTGAGGAAGAAAAGAATTGAGAACAAATTGCACTAAAAAAGGTTAAAAAATGGTCATATCTATATATTTAAGTTATTTAGCTAAGTTTGTCATTTCCAGTATATGTTCATGAATACAAAACATCCCATCATATCTTTTAGTAGTCAAATTATTCATGAGCATACCCGCTAATGCCTTGTTAGAAGATTTAAATTATTTCTTTATAGACTCTAAGAATTCCTTAGCATTAAGGCAACCTACCATGGACATATGAATATTCTTGGTGATCTTACTTTTCATAATCATTAGGCTTAAATGATTAGATTTTTCCTAGCTATTATAGTTAGATTGTTGCTCAGAAAAGCTTACTTCAATTAGCTTTTCAGGTTCCTTAATTCGTAAGCACAAGTCCAAATCCAAGCACCCTAATGTAATTGATAATTATTCTTTCCAATCTCTAAAATTAAAGTCATTCATTTTAGGGTTGTTTGACATATGCCCAGAGAGAGAACCTGCCAAGATAACTCGAGCCATAATTATGATCAATTAGTAAACTATTATGTGATAATTCAAGAGTAATCTTAACACATCATCATACATATTCTTTGAAATAAAATATGGCATGCAATTTATTTACTTAAAGTGATAAACTTCATTCACTTTTATAAATCTTTTTTTTAAGAAGTTAAACAGCTTTGGGCATAAAAACAACTCAAAACTATAATGTGATTATAAAATAATTACACCTTTAAGTATAAAAAAATTATAGTCCACAGCTTTGAGGATTTGTGTAATATTTCAACCATGGATATGCCTTGTTTCACTTTAGTGAAAACAAAATAACCATAAAAAACTTAACATATTACGCAAATGAAAATTAACATAATTATAATCATAAGTCATAACCTTTCTCCAATGCCACATGTAGGAAAAATTTTCATGTTAGAAAGTTAGAAAATTTTATTACTTGGATCTTGGTTATGATTATAATTACAAATAAGTTATAGTGTTTAAACAAATTAAGTATAACAAAATGTGAAAGTAAAAATAGATGAAATACCTTGAGTCATAATGAATTTGATAGTTACAACAAATAAAATAACAAGATTTAGAATTAGATAACACCTTAACTTTCTCTCTTCTTACTCAAATAGTACTATAATATTTATGAAATAATTAGAGTAACATAAACTTGTGTTCATGAGCAAAAAGAGATATCAAAAGCCCTATTTATAGCCTTCATGACTTAACCCATTAAAGAGTCTTAATTCTTTACTTTCTTCTAGGGTTTATGAATCCAATTAATTTAAGTAATTAAGTGGAAAACCTTTCATATACAAAACTATCAAATGCATTCAAAGATATATTAATTTTGCATAATGTATATTTAATTTAGATAAATGATATTAATCTTGCATAATAAATATTTAATGCATATTTAATTTAGATAAATGACTTTGACTAAATATCTAAATTAAATTTATGATGATATTTATGTCCTTTGATATGACTATAATTATTCTATAATATATACTATGTCTTTTCATGTGATCATGAAGGTCACATTAAGTCTATTACAAAATCTATCATAAATCCAACATGAGAACATTATTTCTTTATTGGAAATATATAACTCTATGAGGCAAGACTTTTATGAAGTATATAATAATATGACACATCAATTTTTAGCAAGTAATCAATGTTAAATATCTATACAACTGCAATTTTTTTTTCAAATAACTGACATGATATATCATACCCCTTAATATTAACCCCTTCTTAAGTTCTTCCTTGCTTAGTCCCTTCTGACACTAACCTCTTTTTATAATTCCTTGCTCATGGTTCCTTATAATTCTTAATATTCTTATTGATGCTATAAAATTTTAATTTTAATAATTTTAAATATTATAAAAAAATAAAAAATAGTAAAAATTTGTATTTAATACCCATTAATCAATATATGAGAGGTTCACACTCCTTAAAAAAGCACTCTTAAGTCTAATATTTACAAATACAATAAACCATCATTAAAATTTGATATATAATATCACACATTTTATATAAATAAATAGTAAATAATACTATTAAATGCCAAAGAAAATGGATAAAATCAAATTTCTTATCGATACAAATATGTAAAAGTTATATCAAAATAAAAGATAATAAAACATGGTCAACTCTGGAACCAGAAATTAATTTACAAAAATAAATATAAAAACTAAAAAATTTTTTACTTTTATATTTTATACTTTCCCAATAAGTGCGCATTCTTACATATTTATTGATGGGCAAATAGAGTTTCAGTATTACAAAATAATTAGTGAGTATAAATATAAAATTAAAAAAAATATTTTAGTATTGGAAGGTAAGCATACCTTAATAAAGAGAAAATTATTTTCAAGTTAAAAGAATTTTAGGATGAAATTTACAAATAACATTATAATTTTATTATTTTTTATTTTTAACCTACACCTTGTTTTTTGCACTATTTTAAATTTTCACATCAGTTACTAAAAAAAACCTAACATATATAATAAAATGACATCATTGTACAACAAAATTTTACATGCTAATTATTAAATAAAAATTAACATAATAACACTTTAATATCATTAATGAAATCAAAATCTTTTATTTGACTAACTTTTTTTGTAATCTTTCAAACAATAATTTTATAATCTTAGCATAAATCTTGTAATAACATTGGTATTATTTTATGAACTAATGAATTTTATTTTTAATTCAACTTACTCTAAGTGAATTTGATAATATTAAAATTTCTTTTTTGCATTACAATGCTTTTCTTATACAATTAAACACATTCAAATAGCAACAGATTAAATGTAAACAAAATAAATGAGAAAATAATGATTTATTACAAAAATGGCATTCTTCCATTTTATTTATTCCTATATTAGTATATTAGTATATAATGAAAAATTATAATTTATAATGAATAACAAACTTTAAAGAAAAGAAAAATTGAATATCTTTTTTTTGTAATTTTTTTTATATTGCTTAAGGGCTTCTAAGTTGAAGAGTGTAAATAGTTGTAAATTGATGATAAATTATACTGACAATAAACTACATCAATGAGTACACTACTTTTTCTTATTAGAAATTATAATTAGTTTTATAATCCATCTATTTTTTCAATATTTCTAAATGTGCTTCTTGAAAAGGAATATAAGTCATCTTCATATTAAAACTAACAAAAATGACTCCTAAGATTAAAATGTAGGGTGTTGATCGATAAATTCTAAAATCTATCAATAGAGAAGACTTCTAAAGCATTTGGATAGGTTTTTATCTAAAGTTTATTCAAATGCTCTGTGAAAATCCTATATTTATGACTAAAGTGTGGGTATAAGTTTTTAAAAGGAACTTTGATTGATTCCATAACTTTTTAATAGCTCTAGTGATATTAATTAATGTGATGATTTACACCCTTAAACTTAGAAACCAATTTTTTTATGAAAGGTGATTTATTTTGATAATGGTAGCTAAGGCATCATTTAGATGTCTTGAATAGAGAATGAAAGTGAAATTTATAAGCAATAAACAAAATATTAAACATTGGTTATCAATCAAAATTAATGTCCTACATAAACTTTATTTCATATGTGACTATAATATAACTTTAGTCATAAGTTCTGATAATTTCCGGTTACTTTACAACTTTTGACTATTGATATAATAATGTAACATTAAATGTTAGTCGTTAATGAAAATCGATGTCTTTTTTATGTTTTATTTCATAAGTTGAATGTTAAAAAGTTGTAAGTTTTGGTAGTTTCATGATACCTCGTAATTATCATCTTTAGTAAATGCTTACTACCATCCTTGATAAGTGTTTATTATTTACCTTTGGAAGTTATGAGTTTTGATAATTTTTTGATACCTCATAAATGTCATCCATGATAAATATTTGCTACCATTCTTAATAAATGCTTATCATTTATTAAAAGTTAGGTGGCCAATGCTAGGCATAGAATCAAGTCAAGTTATGAGTTAATTGAACATGACTTAATAAAATACTGTAGGAACTTAAGCTCGGCTTAAGCTCAAATCATAATAGAAAATTTGGCTTATACTCAACTTGACTTGAAATATTAAAGCTCGTAATCCATTTGATTAGATTGATAATAATAAAAATATCTTATCAAACTATAAATGAGCTTTACACTTGATTTGAGCTTGATTGGTTAGAAATTAGTCATTTTAATATAAAATTTAATTTCTTTAATAAATATATAGACTTAAAACATAAATTATTTAAAAATTAAACTAAAATCTTATCAACACTTACAAATTAATTGAAAACAAAGTTATAATCACGTTAGTATTAATAATTAATGAAAAAAAAAAGATCATATTGTTGGTATTTTCTTAATATATATTTAAAATTATATATATACATAATGACATATCAAGTTGGAAGAGTATTTTTATGTAAGAAAATGATAGGTGTGAATCATGACCATTAGATGTTATATTAATAGTTATAATTAAAACATAATTAAAATCCACGTGATTATTTAAAAAGGTCATATAATCACTTTAAAACAATTATATAACTTTAAGTTTTAATCCTAACTATTCAATGTTAGATTGATCATGATTCACTCATCTCACTCTCACATAAAAACATTCTTCTTACTTAATATGCTCCCTATGTATATATGTGTGTCTATACAGACACACATATAAATGTAAACAAGCTGTATGTAAGCTAGATGAGTCAAGTAAGAATAAATTACACTCAGCTCGAATTGTTAAATGAACTAAATTTTCTACTTAAAATTGATAAAAAAAAGACTTACAAATTGAGTGAAACCAAACCATTCTTAAGTTAAGTTCATCAAGTAACAGTTTGACTTAAATGCCATTCTTAGGTAATGATATACCTTTAAATGTTAGTTAGGTCAAAAAATGACATGGCAAATGTATCCCAAATTTCTATTCTAATTCTTCATATTTTTCTCCTAATTTTTCAAAATCATATCAATTTTTTGATAAATAGTTAATGAGGTTTATCCTTTTTTAAAATTTTTTTAATATAACTTCAACATTCTGACATTTTTCTAACAATGAATACTATTTCCTTAAGCAACATTATTAATGTTTGCATCCTAGCATTTTTCTAACAATAGATAATATTTACAAATCATTTTTGTAACAATATTATCAACATTAATTAGTAAATATTGCACAATAATATTATAATTAATCATTTGATAAAATTACAAATCATTATATGTTATATATTTTTCATAAAAAAAATGGCCTATGCAAAAATTATAGCATATCATCAATATAGTTTATAGCATTGCCATTCATTTTTCATATTGAATAGATGAAAATCCTCATTGCAAATTCTCATGTGTTAAAGAAATTTGCTTTATTTTCTTTATATTGAAGTGCTTTAGTATATTCTGTAAAAATTAATCATCTATTTCTTACAGTACTGAATGGAATATGAGAACAACATACACTATTGATATCTTATGATCATAACATTCTATCCTAACAGAAGATAATTATGATTTGATGGAAAAAATATAATCATAAAATTCGAAACATTTTTAAATGTATAATAAGGATGGGCATGTTATTCTTTTATACTACTTAAATAAAAAATAAAGTAAAAAAATTTATAGAAAACTATAGACATAAATTATTAAATAAAAGTTGATATGTAAATATTCTATATCTCCTAGTGAGATGATTCAAATGCCTTGTAGACAATGATTATAGAAACTAACATCCTAACTTATGTTTCAATATCAATCTTTTATATTAACTAACGTGGCAAATCGCTCATATCTCTAAAATTCCACTATGTCAACTTCTCACATTTGATTTTAATTAGAGTTGATATGATAAATTGTTCACATTTTTAGAAAAATGTTATTGTATCATTATATATATCAATTTTTACTTTAACCGATATTAATATGACAATGTTGTATCATAATTCTGTAGTAGTGATACAATTGTTAGACAATTAAATCAATCAAAATATTACAATAAAAAATGAATAATTTAACATGGGAAACCTCAAATTATAGGAAAAAATTATAAATAAGAAAAAATTCACTATGTCAACAAAAGATTATAACATAATGCAAGTGCAAGTTTTCAATTATAATCTCATAACTTTCTAACTATTATCCTTTTATCTCTCATAGACCTCTATGGGGATTCTTATATAACTCTTATAGGCAATTATATCATATATTTCTCATACTTTAAACTTTTCACTAATACAAATATTTATAATTGAAAATTATTTATTTAACAAGGAATTTTTAATCTTATTTTAATATAAAAACCTAACTTGAATAGAAAAATTATTCATAATAAAAAATAATCAATAATTTATATCTAACTACTAAAACAACTTTTTTCTTCTACTTTTTTATTATTATTTTGGTACAAGTATCAATTTTATATGAAATTTTTTTCCTTTAAAACTTTTCATTCTACCCTTTCCAATAATACCCCATTTATAATCACTTTTTCTATTAAAATTTTGCGACTCTTTTGTAAAATTTATATGGACTTGGTTTTAACTTTTAGTGCAAGTTTATGTATCTTTATATTGTATTGTTCCCTCATTTCAAGCACTTATTTTTATTTTATAAATTTAAATTATATTTTTAACTATTATATTATTTTATATCTCATATATTATTTCCTTTTTTGTATAATCAATTGCATATTTATTTTTAACTTCTTTATTGTTTTATAACTTAAATATTATTTTTATTAACTTCATTATATTCCTTTCATATCCATTTTTATTATTTATAATCTAATTATATATTTTATTTATAATTTTATAATACACTATAACTCATTTATTATTTTTCTTCTTTTTATTAATTTATTTTATTGGATGTTAACATTTTTCTCTTTGCTCATGTCAATTGTCATTATTTATAATTGAGATACTAATATTATAAAGTAACAAACACTGTATTATATATTTAATTTTATTATAAAATATTTTAAGTAATTTAAACTTTTAAAATAAAAACTATTAATTGAAATAATTAATCAAATATATTATTATTTAATAAAAAAATATAATAATTAAAATTAAATTTATTTATCTAAAATTTATAATTATTTTTATATCAATTTTTAAGTATTATATTATAAATTGGATATATATTAATTGAGATTTTGTTTAGAGACTCATATTACTTCACTTTTTTTTAGATACTTTATTATATAGATTTTTTAAAGTTATAATTTTATTATTTATAATTTAAATACTAATATTATTAATTAGTATAAATATAATATAATATAATTTCTTATTATAAAATAATTTAAATAAATTTAAATTTTATTTTAATTAAATTATTTAATTTTATATTCTATTTTTAACTGTTATATTACTTATCATAAGACTTACATTCTTCTATTTTTATTTGCTATATTACACATTTTGCTTCTTTAATTTGTTTTTATATTATCAATTACATTATTAATTGTTTAAATACTAATATCAATAAAAATTGTATATACGTTATGATATATTTTATTTTTATTTTATATAAAGTAAAATTTTAATTCAATTAAATTATAATATTTTTTTCAATTTTTATTCTTATATTACTGTATAATTTACTTCTTGTCTCTCTTCTTTACATATATATATTCTATTCCATATTTCTCATTTTTATGTCTACTACTATTTTTTATCACTTAAACCCATTATAAATGTAAAATAATAAATTTAAATTTGTTATAAAAATATATCAAATAAGTTTAAATTTAAAAAAAATATTTGAAATAATTAATTATATATTATTTTATTTAATAAAATCTTTTGAAAGTAAAATAAATTTATTTTTAAAAATTACTAATTTTGAATTATGTAAGATATGATTGAGATTTTACTAAGATTTTTCATAAATAATTTAAATTTCAATTTAATTGAATTATATTATATTTTCCAATTTTAAATCTTGTGTTACTGTATAATTTATTTATTACCCTTCTTTTATATATATATATATATTCCATGGCATGTTTTTTTCATGTCTACTACAATTGTTTATTACTTAGATACTAAAATTACAAAGTATTATAGACAAAAAATGATAAATTTAAATTTTTTATAAAAAGATTTCAAATGATTTTAAAATTCAATATAAAATTTTCACTTGAAATGATTAATTTCATATTCTACTATTTAATAAAATATTTAAAATTTTAAACAAACTAATTTATTTCAAATTTATTAATATATTATCTTAATATTGTTTTGCTATATTTTAAATTATACAAAATATAATTAAAATTTTATCAAGATTTTACAACTTACATTTTGTTCCACACTTTCTTTTATTTTATTTTTTAACTTAGATAAATTAAAATTTTAATTAAATTATATTATATTATATTTTCTTCACTTATTTTCTCTTATATATATATATATATATATATATATATATATATATATATATATATATATATATATATATATATATATGTATGTATGTATGTATGTATATGTTCTATTGCATATCTTTATTTTTAATATCTACTATTATTATTTATCACATAAATCCTAACATTACAAAGTATTATAGATATAAAATGATAATTTTAAATTTTTTATAAAATATTTCAAATAATTTTAAAATTTAATAGAAAATTTTAATTGAAATATTTTATTAGTTAATAAAAAATTTAAAAATTAAAATAAATTTATTTATTTAAAATTTATTAATATATATTATCTTGATTTTTGTTATATTTTAAATTATATAAGATATAATTAAGATTTTATCAAAACTTTACAACTCGTGTACTATTTCACTTTTTATTATTATATTTTTCAACTTTGATGAATTTAGTGTAATTGAACTATATTATATTTTCAAATTTTAACTCTTATATTATTATATAATTCACTTATTATCTCTCTTCTATATATACATATATATTGTTCCGTATTTTTCTTTTTTATGTCTATTATTATTATTTGTCACTTAGATGCTAAATTACAGAGTATTATAATATAAAATAATAACTTTAAATTTTTTATAAAATCATTTCAAATAAGTTTAAAATTTAATAAAAAATTTTGGTTGAAATAATTAATTATATAATTTATTGTTTAATAAATATTTAAAAATTAAAATAAATTTATTTATTTAAAATTTATGAATATATATTATCTTGATATTATTTTTTTATATTTTAAATTATATAAAACATAATTGAGATTTTATTAAGAATTTACAACTTAAAAATTAATTTACTTAACTATATATTATATTTTTAACTCATTCATGACTTAATAATAGAATCACGCCATTTTTTTATTGGTTTGCTTGTATCTTTTTTTCTTTTTTTTTAATAATATCATGTTATTTATAATTCATATGTTAATATCATTAAAAAATGTAGACACAAAATGATATATTTTATTCTTTATATTTTAAATAATTTAAAATTTTAATTTATTTGACTTGCTTATTTACTTATTATAATTTTAACTTTTAAATTACTTTATAATTCAAACATTATTTCTCTTCTTTTTATTTATTATATTGTATTTTTTCTCTTTTTCATGTTCATTTCAATTATCTATAACTTAAATACTAATATTATTAAATGGTATGTATATATGTATGTGTGTGTATATATTTAATTTTATTATAAGAATATTTTAAAATTTTTAAAATTTTAATTTGAAAAGTAAAAATTAAATTATATATTAAATATTTTATTTTTAAATAAAAATATTCATAAAGTGAAATAAATTTTATTTATTTAAACTTTATCAATATTTTCTTTATATTAATTTTTTGAGTATAATATTTCAAATTATATATATTTTTTACCATTTACATACTAGTATTATTTCTTTCAACTTCTTAATTGCATATTTCATTTTATGTTTTTCTATTGATTATTGTTTATTACAATTTAGATATAAATATCACTAAGTAATATAAATATAACATAATTTTTTATTGCTAAAATGCTAATTTAAAATTTTAATTGAATCAAAATACTTAACTAAATATTATAATTTCTAACTTTTACATCACATTTCAAAAATTTGTTATTTATAAGTTTGAATATATAATTATAAAATAAATATGATAAATTAAATTTATAAATTTTTATGCTTATTATTTTTATTTTAATATTAGGAAAAAATAATAAATACACGGGCATCGTATAGGCCCAAAAAACTAGTTAATAATAATTTAAATTTAAATCAAATCCAATAATATTCGGTTAGATTAAAATTACACGTGTGATCACTAGTCAGAGCTTGCTATTAAAAGGGAGTCCTGCAATTTGGTGGCTGCAAATTTCAATTTGACTATTAAATAAAGCAATACAAGTGCATATAAAATTATAAATTTTCATATGTGCTATCAAAAAGTATAGATAATCAACTAAAAACAGTATCCTTTGGATCGTTTTTAATATCCTGGAAAGAAAAAATAAAAAAACTCAATATATGGATAGTTCAAATATTGATTAATACCAATAGTTCAGAGCAGTTAACAAAAGTCGAAACATTCAACAAAGTATCTTAAACAAATCAAAGACAATATATGTATATCCATAATGTTGTTTCCAAGCTAAGTTCAATAATTGACCGAATAAAAAAATAAAAATGAGGATGCATGCATGCATATTGAATTCAAGGAACAGTCTACGTTACAAAGTTACAATCTCCTTTTCACAAAGGCCTCTTTTTTCATCCAAGTGCAAAGAATGGATTTCAATTTTCAGATACGCAGCCCCCATAAAATCCACTTAGAATCATTCTCGAAATTATTCAACACAGATAAAGAAGGAATTATGAATTAAATTTTATTTCTCTACGACAGGTGTTGTGGTCCCGTTGGTTCCTTCAGGTTTATTTATCGACCATAGTTTTTATGTATTTTGATTTTGATTATTTTCTGTGGTCTTCTTTCGATTTCTTTTTTCTTTTTTCTTTTTCTTCTTTCTTGTTAAGCAAGTTCTTAGAATTTCCCAGAAATTCTAGGAGGTGGTGGAAAGTATAGACAAAGTTGTAGTCTTTTGACTTAATAGCGCGGATTAGACACATTGAAAGCGAATTCCAATATAGAAAAGGCTTGATGAGGACAATAATATCTGATTTCGGTCCATGATTATTATTTTTTTATTTGGTTAATTATTACCTTTATCATGGAAAAGGCGATAATTTACTTGATTGACTTGGCTGAGTACTACAACTCTGGATTCCCATCCTATATTGCAACATCGTCAATAAATATCAATCCGGCATTTTTAAAATGCAGGATATATTTTAGAAAATAAGATTAAATAACATAATTTTTTATAAATAATTAAGGAATTAAACAATTATAAATTTAAAGAAAATAATTAATTTTATTTATTAAATTTTAAATTATTCATTTTATTATTAAAGATTGATACTTTATTCTATTCTTTAAAATACATCTTATATTTTAAAAGAGTATAATTTTTTGAGATTTATGGTCTGTGATATTAAAAGGATATGACGGGAATTGCTTCATCCCCTTGCAAGGAATAAAACCAACTAATTTATTTAAAATTAAATTCATAAATTATTTTGTACAATATTTTAATTTCACATAAAATGAATTTTACTTTTTATGATTTCAGCCTAAGAGTATGTTAGATGAATTGTCAACACAATTCAAAACCTTACAACACAGGAAATTGGGGTTTCTCATGAACTTCCATTCCTTTTTCTTTTTGAAGCTTCTTCCCCGTGAAAGCATGTGGATTGAGTTTTTTACTTTCCAATGAGAAGGGTTTAAACATTCTTTTAAGTTCAATGGTTCAAATTTCCTTTTATTTTATATCAAATTATAATTTATGGATTATGTGTTGCCCGATTAAGGTGAAGGGAAAAATGGATATTCAAATGGATGGCAAAGCAAAACATATATCATGCTCATGTGAATCATGACTATACTAATACTATTATGGACAACTCTCTCTCTCTCTCTATTTAAAAGTCAATTTTAGTTCTCCTAAAATGTAGATTATGTAATTTTGATTTTCCTAAATTAGAATAATCTATTTCAATTTGTTTAAGTATTTAATCGATGCAATTTTGATCTTCAGAGCAATGAGAACAAGAGTCAATAAAAATTAACAAAAATCAAAGCATAAAGAACCAATATTACACTAATTAAATATTTAAAGAAATAATCATCAAAATTATATTTAAAATTTTTTTAGGCATAAATTCATAAAATAACACCCCACAAAAGCTAACAAAATAAAAGAGCTAAATAATAGAAACAAACTAGAGGTCTAATAAAACGTAAAGAGAAAACATATAGAGGATGATAGTTATATCTTGAAGCAAGGAGGAGAAAAGGCGAGGATTTAGAAATTCATTCTAGATGACATAACCCCTTTTCAAAAAGATTTGAGAAGCTAATCAACTTTGTCACAAGTCACGACCTATCTCAGGGTATGTGACCGGTTCAAGAAGTTGTTAAAGGCAACCATCTATAAGTTTTATGTATATATGCTCAATGCAATGCTAGATGTATAATTGTGCATATCTTTCAAAATATTATTATTATATTCAAGTGCAAAGGAATTATGTTTAAGCATGCATATGATGACTAGTATTTGTAAACATTTAAATGAACTATCCCATGGCTTACTTGAATGCTAAAATCTTTGAGTGAGCCCATTTTTAACTCCCTAACAACAATTGCACACCTAAAAAACCTAATGAATAAACAACATGTATTAGAAAAATAAATTAAACTTAATTGTATCATGGTATGAGATTTACATCTATTTGCTTTCATAAAGAGCATCTAGATATCATTTGAAAGAGTAAAAAAGCTTAAAAGATGGGGCTAAAATTTTGTGCTTGGGGGAGTAAATTTTTACATACATATAAAATGTTATTATATAAATTAAAAATAAATAATTATAATTTTTATTTTCTTTTAAATTTTTATGTATAAATAAATTTGATATTTTAAAAGAAATAATAATTATCATTATACCTCATAAAATTAGTTTAAATGATTGCATGAATAAAATCTAAACTAAAAATCATAGATTTAAAATGCATTAATAATTTTTTGTATTATAAAAATAGCTATTATTAAAAATTTATTAAAAAGTCATTTAAAAAATAAATTGTCATGAATAATTTATTGAAATTTTAAAGTACTTTATTTGAAAGTTATAAATTATAAATACATATTATCTAAGAAAATAAGAACAATCATGATTTAAGAAACATATATAATATTTGAAGAAGATAACACTTTTTATTTATTTAAGTCAAAATTCATATATAATAAAAATTTTAATTATAATTTCCATGTTATCAGTGATACAATACAATTAAATATGATTTTAAAATCATTTTTATAAACTAACAATTGTTAAAAGAATTTACTTTCATTTAAATTCATTTAAGAGGGGTAGAAATTTGTGTGTGTGTGTGTGTGTGTGTGTGTGTGTGTGTATAAAGTCTTTTCATGTGGAAAGGTCAAGGCCCTTCCAAGCATACAAGTGATTTTATCCTTACAGGTTCACATACCTTTGCCAAAGGAAAAAAGATGACATTTCAAATGAGTAACCTATCTTTTTAGAAGATAAATATAGACATACATAATATTAAAACCCAATCAAAATCATAGTACTCATTCCTTATCATTCCATTCACAAGAGGAATCATTCATACAACTAATACATTCATTTTCATAATTTCATGATTTATTAAGTCATAGCAATTCAATAATATTTATTACAAGGATGAAAAAAAGCATGCAAGTCTTCTTATTACTCTTATCTAGCCTTTTCCTAGAGTTAATCATATCTCTTCATAAATGGGCACGTAGAACCAGTGAATAAAGTCATTATATATATATATATATATATATATATATATATATATATCACCCCCAATATCATCAATTTCATTAATAACACAATGATCTAAATAATAATGAGTTCTTTAACTGATACTTCAATTTCATAGCTATAATACAAACTTTCATATATGAATAAGGCTATAAATGATAATATCAATCCAAACGTAAAATGAATTCCACAACATATGTATATATATATTCACATTAACAAAGAAAAATTAAAATTTAACACCCTCTCAATTCTCAAAGTCAAAGATATCACATAGGATTATTAGTTGCAATAACAGTCATAATATAGTTGTCATAGGTTATCATTACACCATACCCCCTTTGCATGACCTTAAATTATCCATTAAATATCAATTACAACACATGTATTTATTTTATAATCATAGAATGTCTTAATTATTATACCCTTTAGGAAATTAGAAATAATTAGAATATTTTTATGTGTGAAAAGTAATTATTAATTGTTATAATTATTTTTAGGAGGGGAATTTAATAAAAAAATGATAGGATTTTGTAGTGAAATTAAAGGTAAATGAGTAAGGGTAGGAGGAATTTATTTATATTAAGGCCAAAATGTAATTAGATTTAAATAAGCGTGTATGAAGGAGATTTAGAAAAAAAATTAATTGTGCACTTTAGTACTTTAAAAATTCCTAAATTACTCCTAAACCCAATTAAAACGTAACAACACTTAATCTTCATTCGTTTCTTTATCAAAACTATTAACTTTCTCTTGTATCTTTTCTTCAACTTTTTATTTTTCAAATTCTAGCAAAATTCAACCTAGGCATTCAAGTTAACTCATAAAGTTCTTAGTTAAATTAAGATAATTTCCTTTAATTCAAAGTTTTTAGATGGTTGTATCTTAATTTTTTGGTTAGAAAAGGAAATTAGAAATTTTATGGCATTTAAGCCTAACTCCTTGAAATTATGTTGATTAGGCAAACCATCTCTAATTTCTACCTTCTAACATTTCCTCTATACTTAAATAAGTAAGTAATTTACTTACATTGAATTAGTTTATGACATTTTGTGCTAGTTGATGATTATGTAGTAGAAGTTGATGAATTTGTGATTGAAGTATATGATTTCTTGTTATAACATCCATTTATTATAATGTTTGGTTAGAATATAAGTTAAGATGATTATTTTGAGACAAATTTTAGGTTTGTTAAAATTCTAGATGAATAGTAATTTCATAAAAAAATATGTAAAATTCAGATTTATAGTCAACTATACACTAAGAGTCACTTTTGGAATATTTATAATTGACTATCCTAAAAATATTGCTCTTTGGATGTTTTTAGTTGACTATAACCATTAAAGTTAATTTTTAAATGTAGATGGTTGATTATGGGAGCCAAATTTTTCCTTTAGACATCTATAGTCGATATATAGTTGACTATTATCTTGTTACTTCTCCTTTTGCATGTTTTATCAAATTTCATAATAAAGTAATGGTATTATGTTCATATATTCACATATTTAGCACATTAATGCAATGGTATTTGATTTTTAATGCTAAAATCCCAAAATAGGATGTGATTATGATGTGAAATGCAAAAAAAAAAGAGATGAAATATGTGAATTATGGTATAAACCGAATCTAAAAAAATATTTATGAAAGGATAAATAAACCCTAAAAGGGCAAAGATAGGTTTGTGAAGGAATAAGAATAATCTAGAATCATAAGAAAAATTAAATACTTTTTGCTTTATCTATTCATTATTATCTTTCATCTAAATAGAGTTATTAATATTATTCGTATTGTTGATTACAAGCATAATTTTTGTGTCTTTTTAAAATGAATCTAAATGGAAAGGATATTGTTAATATCCTTTCCTATACCATAATAAGTAAATTATTTACTTTTTAAACCTTAAACTCTTTTTTTTATTTGTTTACTTTTATAAATATCACTATTGAAACTCCTCTACCACCAGCTTTACAAGAGTAAATCCTCCATGTTTTGTTATATATAAGGCAACCATGATAGTTACTTTGTTTGTAAATAGACTTACTTTCCTAGGCCTTGTAGTGCGAATTTAGGTTAAAAAATATAAGAGAACTTATAGGTTTAGGGTTAGCTAAACCTATTTATTCCTAAATCACTAAGGTAAATAAGCATGTTTTATTTCTCTTTTTAAATGTAATTAATGAATATACTTAGTTGTAAATATTTTAACTTGTTATATAAAAATATCTTAAAACATTCATAAGGAATGTGATGATATCAAATGTTATGTTTATATTAGGCTAATGGAAACCCGATTAATGGATTTTATGCTAGTCACAATCTTTAAAGTATGATTTAGGATTTCTAAATGAAAAGAAAGCCTTAGGATAGGTTGGCTAGGTTATATTTATTTGCTTTTTAAATACATGTTGGTTGAAATTGTATTAATAGTATGTGTACACTTTGGATCACTTATCATTAATTTAAATTTTGATAAATCCAAATTATGCCTAAATATATGGTAGTCAAACTCTTTTATTATAGATTGATGTTAATGTATATTTTCGTCTAAATGGTTTGAGAATTTTATGAAAAAGGAAAAATGGTAGATATAAATAGTTATTAAGCTAACGATCCCAATAATAAAGAGTCATCTTGGCGTTCATAGGATTAAAGTAGCCCACATGAAGGAGATAATTATTAAAACATCTTTTTGTAAGCTATAGCTTTTAAATAATAGATAATTATTGAAATAGCTCAAATTTTTTAGTAGGATAGGAAGTAAGACCAATGTAAAAGCCAAAATGACCATACATCTAGTTAAAGGAAAGAGAGAGAAAGAACCTCAATCCCTTCCGTGCAAAATTTGGATAATAAGCTATGTATTGCCTATGAATTTAACAAATGGAAGCCACTTTATTTCACTACTTTAGATCTATATTAGTTTCTTACTCAAGTAAAAAGATATAGAAAAATGCTCTCATGATTAAAAAAGATGACAATAAAGTTAGTGGGATACAAGCTGAAGGATGTAGCTTATTATTAGTTCTCTAGTATTATAGAAAATAAAGATGCAAATTTATGAACTTTAACCTAAGCAACTTTCCAGGAAATTTTTATTGATCATTTCCTATCACATAATGTGAGAAAAGTAAGGATGAGAGAGTTCGAATACTTGAAGCATGGATCCTTATTTATCAGTGGATATGATGCATAATTTACTTGTTTGTCTCAATATATAAGTTATTAAATTCCTACAGAAAGGGCCAAAATGAAAAGATTTGTTCCTAGATTATGAGATCATTATTTTAATGTCATTTATACACCCAAACCATTACTTATCAGGAGGTAGTTAAGCAAGCATTTCAAGTTGAATTTCAAATAAAAGAAAGGAAGGTGCAATCTAGAAATAGAAAGCAAAATAAGATAGAAAGAACTAACTTTACACCTAGTGTAAGGAGAATGTCCCCTCCTAATACTCCATTGAGTGAAAAGAGTCATTTTTTTTCAAGTCCAATCTATTTAAGAAATATTTCCTATAAATCTCTAAGGGGAAGAGGTTAAGGAAATTGATGATTCTATTTCAACACCCTTACAAGCTCTTGAAAAGGGATAATCATAAGGTAAAGGTAGTTACCAATGTAGTTAGTTAGGACATATGCTATCAATGTATTCAATATGGAAATAGACACTGAGAGCCTTATAGTCAAAGTGACATTATATGCTATCAATGTAGTTAGTTAGGACATAAAAGGAAGGAATGCTTTGAGAATCCTTTAAGTTATAGTGCAAATAACCCTACTCTTCAATAGAGTGCACTAATGGTACAAATTTCAACTTCAATGAGGTCCAAAATAAATTTAGACTAGGTATTAGCGAAGACAATAAGGAAAAGAATGTGTCTATGAATCAAACTTAATTATTTACCTTGACTAGATAGGAAGCATAAGCATCAAATGTTGTAGTTGTAGATATTCTTGAAATTAATAAATTACGAGCATATGTATTATTTAATCTTAGAGCTACCCATTTTTTTTTATGAAATTTGCTTCTTTAATAGTTCAACCTAGTAGTAAATTGTAAAATCCTTTATTAGTAACCACTCTAGTAGATAAAACTATAGTAGCTACCTTAATTGTAAATATTGGTTTTGTATATTTACATAATACATATTGATTTAATTTTGTTAGAAATGGTAGATTATAATACTTTCTTGGAAATGGATTAACTATCTATTTATCATGCCTAGATAGACTATTTTGGCAAAATAGTAACTCTTGTTATAGAATGAGCTTTACTTGTTATGTTTCGAAAAGAAAGGCATTTTGAGATTACCAGAATAATCTTTAATGTGAAAGCTTAAAGACTCAATAGAAATGGATGCACTGCATACTTGATGGTAATTCAAGATTTAAATTAATTTTCTCCAAGTTTTAACAGTGTCCCAATTGTGTAGGAATTCTTAAACTTGTTTCTAGAAGAGTTGTTGGGATTACCATTTGGTTAAAAAATTGAATTCAATATTAATTTATTTCCTAGCATATCACCAATCTCAATACTACCTTGTAGAATAGCCCAAGTTAAGTTAAAAAGCTTAAGAAATAACTATAAGAGTAGATTGATAAAGGATTTATTCGCTTTAGTTCATCACTATAAGGAGCCCCAATATTATTCGCTAAGAAGAAGGATGGAACTATGTGGCTATATTTAAATTATCGATAGTTGAATAAGGTGATTATCAAGAATAAGTATCGTTTACCTTAAATTGATGATATTATTCGATCAATTGCAAAGAGTCAAATATTGATTTATGATCTAGATGCTATCAGTTGAAAATCCAAGAGAAAGATATATCTAGAATAGTGTTTAAAACCCATTTTAACCATTATGAATTTCTAACAACCTTTATGGACCTTATGAACAAAGTCTTCAAGCTACTGTTAAATAAGTTTGTAATTGCATTTATAGATGAAATCTTGATATACTCTAGGAGTAAAAAAAAAAAAGAAACATGCATAGCATCTTAAAATTATTTTGCAAATTTTATATAAAAATGAGTTATATGCTAAATTTTCTAAATATAAATTTTAGTTAATCAATGTTAAATTCTTAGGACACATAATGTCCCAAAATGGAATACAAATAAATCCTCAAAAGCAATTGAAAGTTAGTCAAGTTTTACACTAATGATTGAAATTCAAAGTTTATAAGGCGTAATAGATTACTACTGGTGGCTTATGAAAGATTTTTCCAAAATGGCAACTTCATCAACTAAGTTAATGCAAAAAGGTGTCAAATTTGTGTTATTAGACAATTATGAAAATAATTTTCAAAGATTAAAGACTTGTTTCACATTTGCTCTATTCTTAGCTCTTTGATCAAGCATAAGAAGATTTATAACTTACTGTGATTTATCTTGTATTGAACTTGGATGTGTGTTTATGCATATCGGGAACGTTATTGCTTATGCCTCTCAACAACTAAAAAATCACAAACTCAATTATTTAACCTGTGATCTTGAAATGGTTGTAATGAAATATAGAGACATTATTTATATAATGAAACCTATGAAATCTATGTTGATTATAAAAGTTTGAAATATATTTTTAATTAAAAAATTTTAAATTTAAGGTAGCAAAGGTGGATAGAACTTATTAAAGATTATATTGCACCATTTAAATAAAGTAAATATAGTGGTGAATGTATTAAACAGATAGTCATTAAGTGTAGTAGGTAATATTTAAGCTAGAGAATAGCCATTAGTACTTGCATAAATAATTGTTCAATTAGTACTTGTGGAAAGAATTTAAAAAAATCTAAGAAGAATAATACCTAATATCTAACTTTGATAGAAGAAGTAGTGTTAGATCAAAATAGTAATTTAATTATTAAGGAGTGTCATAACCCAATTATTAATGATAAATTATTTTTTTATTGTTTGATAATATATAATAAATTATTAATAATATCATATTCATTTATTACTCACATAACTTAACAAAACAATAAGTATAAATTTTTCTTCACAAAAATTATTAAATTTTTAATGTTATTTCTTCAATTAAGAATGTAAAGAATTAAAAAATAACATTAGATATTTTCTAATAGTATATAATAAATAAATAAATTTATTTAATTTATGCTAGTAAATAATACTTGAAATTTTATATATTTTATTACTTCAAGCTTATTACACACCTTTGCATTAAATTAAAATATATATTACTTGTTGAAAACTTTTAGTTCAAGTGACATTTACTAATTCTCAAAAGCTTTGTATCTTCTATTATATTTAGAATTCAATCCTTAATTTTTACGTATGATCATTTTGTAATTTAATAACTTTTATCATTAAGAAAATACATTAGTTATAAAATAAAATAAAATATACATTTTTCAAAACTAATAATGTAAGATTCAAATATAGGTTTTGTTTGATAATTAACTGATAGATATAACTGCTAGTTAATTTAATTAATTATTAATTGATAATTGATTATATTAATTGATTTAACCAGCTAACTGCACTAACTATTTGAATAAAAATATTTGATAAGATCAACTGTTTATGATCAGTTGTTTATATGTAAAATGATATAAAAGAGTATGTATATATTTTATAAATTATTTAAATATTTTTTATTTTAATAATATTTTAATAAATTATTTTTTTATAGATATTATTACATATTAAATATTATTAATATATGCTATTACCTTAAGGAAGGACGATGTACCATGATACTTTCTATTTTGTCGAACCCTGCTTTAGTCTCTGGTTTGATGGTTGCAAGACGCAATGAGACGTGTTAGTAAAGAGGAGGACGGCTTGAATTTTTCTTTTCCTTTTTAAGAATGATAGATTAGAAAATACAAAAATTTATTAGGAGTATTTTGGTAAAGTAAATAATTGGTGTGAAACAACTGAAGCAAAATGTTGCAGCCTTCAACATTTTCCAAAATAGCTTATTAGTGATAATCAATTATTTGAAATAGTGGATTATCAAACACTAAAAATAGTTAATTTAATAAGTCAACCAACTAATTTGATTAAATTAGTTAAAAATTATAAAATAAGTTATTTATCAAATAAGGTCATAATAATAAATATAAATAATTGTATATAAATAAATTCAAGTTCAAAATATGAATATTAAAAAATTAACCAAAATGTCCAATACCAAATCAAATTATCTGTAAATTAAAATATCTAACAACATCTATCCATAAATTGAACGAGCTTGCCCAATGACACATAATTAAACTTTTAGTCAAACATAACTCTAGGGCTGAAAATGTAATTTTCATAAATTATTCCATGGCAACTTTCCAACTTTTCAAGGTTCCAAATCGATAAAATCAAATCTAATATTGTGATAAATGATCAAGACATATTAATACCGGTTCTTTTTACTCAAGGTATCTTAGTCATAGCCATTTCTTATACATGTACGGGGTGGGCTATGCATACTCTTCCTGCTTCTGAGGTATTGAAGGGCAAATCCTGTTTGGGCCTAAACATGCCTGTTAAAACCGCTGAAAATATATGGGCTGTGTATTAAACGAGCCCATTAACACTAGTGTCCCCGGATAAACTTAAATATAATAAATCCATTATCCATTAAGAAACCGGTTATAACATTGGAAACCCAGCGGGGTAAACTTAAATGTAATAAATGCAAACATCATGGGCATATCTGTAAAATTGAGAGAATTCAAATCCAAAAGCTGCCGCCATATCATAAATCATAAAATTGAATTAAGCAGGGAAGGACTCCATCGGATCGGAGAGGAAGAGCCGGCAAAGCGAGACAAATACTGACGTTAGAATAGGCCAATGGAGAAGATCTGTGTGGCCGTCCGAGTTCGCCCTCCAGTTTCCGAGGAGGCGTTCAACGGAAGTTTCTGGAAGGTTGAAGATAATCGCATTTCACTTCACAGGACGCATGGCACCCCTATCTCCGGCTGCTCTTACGCTTTTGGTATTTTCTTTTTCCTCTTTAAGCCTAAATTTCCCCTTCCAATTTTATATTTTTTTGTGCTTATTTGAGTTTGGGTCTCTTGGCTGTTTGCCATGATCGCTTGCAGATCATATTTTCGATGAAAGTAGTACAAATGCTAGTGTCTATGAGCTCCTTACCAAGGATATCATCCACGCCGCAGTGGAAGGATTTAATGGTATGTGTGATTATTGTTGAAATCAGCATATGTGAGTGTGCAAAGTTAATTGTTGAGGGATGTGCAGGAACTGCATTTGCTTATGGGCAGACTAGCAGTGGCAAGACTTTCACAATGAATGGTTCTGAAACTGATCCAGGACTAATTCCTCGAGCAATTAAAGATGTATTTGAAGAGATTCAGAGGGTAGGTACTGATACCAAAGACGTTGTTCAAAGCTGTCTTGTTATTTGAGAGTTTGATATGTTTGATTAATTCTTAGGCGTCTGATCGAGAGTTTCTTATTCGAGTATCCTACATGGAAATCTATAACGAAGAAATCAATGATCTTCTAGTGGTTGAGAATCAAAAGTTGCAAATACACGAGAATTTGGAGGTGGGCTGTCTGTGATTTGCTTAAACTTTTAATGGTTTGGTTAATGTAGGCATCTAAATTTACTGGGTTTTTTTTTTTTGGTTCTTCAGCGCGGAGTATTTGTTGCAGGCCTTCGGGAGGAAATTGTCTCTAATGCTGAGCAAGTATCAAATCTTATAAAGGCAGGGGAAGGTTTGAAGCGCATAATCTAAGAATTAATTTTCAACTTGTATGTTGGGTCTATATTAAAAAATTACTCTTTGATATCTTCACAGTTAACAGGCACTTTGGTGAGACAAATATGAACGCCAGGAGTAGCAGATCACATACAATATTTCGGATGGTATGCCCTTTAATTCGTGATGCATTGGTTTCACTTGGCACCTTCTTCTTGTGAAAATAGACTAATTATATGGTGCTTGTATCAAATATGCAGGTGATCGAAAGCAAAGTAAAGGATTCAAATCCAGCTGGTGATTATTCATCTAGTGATGCTGTCCGAGTTTCAGTCTTGGTTTGTACTCTTTTCAACCTGGTTCTGAGCCTCTCATGACTCTGTTGCTTGAGATATATATGTGTGTGTGGTTTTAAGCAGCACATAAATTTACAGTTGTTTTATGCATCCACCTCAATTTTCCTTAAATAAGCACTTATTATTGAGCTTGTGCAAGTAGAATTTGGTTGATCTAGCTGGCTCCGAAAGGATTGCCAAGACTGGAGCAGATGGAGTGCGTTTAAAGGAAGGAAAACACATTAACAAGAGCTTAATGATTCTAGGAAATGTCATTAACAAACTGAGTGATGGTTCAAGGCAAAGGTAAATTATTTCACTGCCATTCTTTCACTATCATTAACAAATTGAGTGATGGTCCTTCTCCTTTTTGGTGCAGAGGCCATATTCCCTATCGTGATAGTAAGTTAACTCGTATACTTCAACCGGCTCTTGGCGGTAATGCCAAAACTTCGATCATTTGTACCATAGCACCAGAAGAGGTAGGTTGCTATGTGTCCCTTGGTTCGAGTATGTGTCTCTCTTTCTTCTTTGGTGATTAATATTAATGAAATATGTGCTAATCCATTTAGATTCACATAGAGGAAACAAAAGGAACTCTTCAGTTTGCCAGCAGAGCCAAACGCATCACCAACTGTGTTCAAGTGAATGAGGTCTGTGTGTTTTATTATCAAATGCAAATCTTGTAATGTTTTTTAATATCTCTCAATCACTTTCGAAACTGTTTAATTCTTCATCATGGGTTCATATTGCGTCGCTTATTTTCTCATTTTCGCAACAGCAGCTGCACTTTGCATAGGTTTTATGATTGACCGTGATATGGCTCTCGGATTTTATGGACTTGTGGAAGTTCTTAGAGCCCTGACTTTTCCATCAAACATCTTAGCCTGCATATTATGTTAGATATTCCCATCATATCGAATTCCTGAAATAAATTTGTAAGCAATTCGGATATCTGTTTTTTGAAAAATGTCCTGCTGCGGTGTGAATCTTATGATATATGCAGTATAAAGTGGTTTGTTGTGAAGCCCACTGTTTGATTCTTCACTTAAATTGTCTAATATTGCATGTTTCTTTATGAACCTTTTTCTCTGAATTAAAAAAAAAGAAAAGAAACTATAGATTTGTGAATCTTGAATTTCTTACATGCAGTGTCCAGAACCTAGTTATATGCAATTATGCATAAACAGTCACCCCCATTGACTTGCCAAGACTTCACTTCTTGCACCTATTGGCTAAAACACTTGAACTGCTTCATTCTTCTATGGAACATGAATTTGTGCCTAAACAATTAACTAGTGTGATGATTTACAGATTTTGACGGATGCAGCCTTGTTAAGGCGGCAACAGTTAGAGATAGAAGATCTACGTAGGAAACTTCAGGTAATAAACTTGCAGTGCTGGTTTTGCGCACATTATAGAGAATCTTATGCTGTGATATTATTATTCAGGGGTCCCATGCTGAGGTGCTCGAGCAAGAGATTCTTAAATTAAGAAATGATTTGCTCAAGGCAGGTTTTCTTTAGAATCTTTCATCGGCCGATTCTCAGAATTTTCTTTAAATCATAGGGCATTATATGTACTCATTTAACTTATTGGATTAATATTTTCATATTCAACACTTTAGTATGAATTGGAACGAGAGAAACTTGAAACGGAGCTTGAAGAGGAGAGGAAGTCACACAAAGACCGTGATCAATGGATTAGAGGCCAACAGATGAAAATTGAAAATCGAAGCAGTCAGGTATAATATAACTCTTGATGCTTTGACAAATTTGGGCTTTGCTCTTTGGTAACTTCATATGTCATCACTGATTGCTGGGTAGAGCTGTTAACCATTTTTTTGCCCTTTTTTTCCTCTTTCAATTGCTGATAACTTGTCATATAGCCATATAACTCTGCATGTGAAGTGTTTTATTTGTCTGCTCTATTTAACTTTTTATATTTCTAGGGTAGCTTGTGTGACCAATTTGCAGTTACCCTAAGGATTCAATATTCCTGCACATTTCTTTATAATCAAATTAGTTTTCTTTCTCTCTACGTGATTTTCTCGATTTTTTTTTTTTTGTAGTCATAATTTGCATGTAATATTGGGGACAGGATTCTTTGAAACATGGCCATAAGGAAGAATGCAGCGACTTTAACGGTACGTCTCGGGGAGAAATCTTTACAACCCCATGTTTTAAGGCAGCTCCCAGTGCTTTTGTTGGCCGGCGATCAACTTATTCAACCCAGCCAGATTTTAGCCCTCTTCCAGATGCTTTCAGCAATGTAGCTGATGAAGATATGTGGTTGAAAATGAACAAAGGTTATGTAGCTGACCTTGATTCAATTCAAAGTTCTCCTGCTCGGAAAGTCCAATCATTCCCAACTAGTGAGATAACTCCTGTACGTCTATATTTCATCTTTGGTTTTCTACGTTGATTTTCTCTTTAATATGACATATATGCTTTTGTTTCTGTTTGTTGGTTTGATTTGGCTTATTTTTCAGCGATGTTTAAGTGGAACGTATGAAGAGGAGGTTCAAAAATTGAGGAGACAATTGGAACTCGCAAATGAAAGGATAAACGAACTTGAGGTTGCTATATAATTTAAGTTTCACTATTGTCGAAGAAATCACTCATATTTGTTCAAACTGGGTTAATTGATGGCTGTGTTGATGCATTATGCCTCCTCCAGAGAAAGAACTCAGAGCATATAGTATTAAACAAGCAATTGATGGCAGAGACAACTGAACTTAAGCAAGAAGCAAGAGTAACCCGAGAAATTCCTCAGAGGTTATCAGAATCTGTGGAAATGTTCAGAGAAAGCTTTCAGGAGGTTTTGTCAGCAACTCAGGTCGAATTTATGCACCATATCAGCTTCTGTTAACCTTCATTTTCTCCCATTATCTCAAACAGTAAATTAATATTCTTACGTGTTCAAACAGAGACTTGTTCCTGATGGCAAAGCATCAACTGCCAAAGTGTTATCAACCATGGGGGAAATTGGTGCACATCTATTTACAACCTTGGAAGCTCATTTTACTATGGACATGGATGAAGAAAGGTCTTCCAATGGAAATAATGCTTCAATCCAAGAACAACGGAAAGCTTTTCATGAGAGACTTAACATTATAATTACATCGTTGGGAAGCACAGTTACGGAGAATGAACAAGATAGGAGTCTTTTGTGCAGCTGGGAATACAAGGTAGATGTCTGGCCACAAATATCGAGATATCTATCATCAGTCATATTTTTATTCTGTGTCTTATTTTTAGGATATCTTGTGTCCTTTTTCAGAATTTTGATGTTCTAAATATTCGTGTCATATAATAATAATTGAAGCTTTTGCTGAAATTTGTGGAATAACTGAGATTGAGCAAATAATTATAAAATCATGGAAGCTTTTTCACATATGTTATCTTGTTTGTCAGATAAGTTATAACTGCTGTAACAGACAATTCGTGCAAATTGATGACTAATTAGGCATCTCGTGTATTCCCCTTCTTGATCTTCAAAGTAGACAAAAGCTTTTACAATTTCGGAAAAAAAATTCATATATTCATAATGGGGTGTTTCTCTATAAGAACTTACTGGAAATATTATAAGATTTTACTTTATGCATTGTTACAGCTCTTGCAAGGTTTCACTTGATGCGCGCTGTGTGTTGTCTTGTTTACATCCAAAACAACTGCCATAATCACAGTGAACTCATTCAAATTGAAATCGTACGTGCAAGTTGCTGTTCAGAATTTCTTTTGGGTAAAAGAATATAAATAATCAGGGAAATCACTAGATATAATTAGTGTTATCATCTTGCATTCAGTTTTTTGTAGTATGAACCAATGGAAAGAGCAACTATAAGCGAGTTTGTCTTGTTTTTATTGTTGAACCATAGCTCAGAGGGTAAAGATTCATGCAGAAGGAAGCTATATATTGAATTAGAATCTAGTCTCTAGTGTGATCTCCCCAGTGTATGCACTGTTGCACTCAATTTCATAAACAGATTAGCAAATCTTTAGAGGAGCCTGAATTCTATTTATAGCATGAGCATTGAGACAAAGCATTGTAGGTTATTCTTATTTTGAACTAATTTTTGTGACAAAGGGCTCTGATTTGGGAGGAGAAACTGCTTTTTCAACTGAGAAATTGAGCAGTGAACTCAACTCTATCAAAGAAAGGTACAATGGCCTAGAGAAAGAGTTAAATTCCAGTAACTGCCTTCTGGAAGCTTCGAAAGATAGATATAACAGCTTGGAAAAGGAGCTTCTGCGTTTGAAAGAGGAAAGGGATTCTTTGCTCCAGATGATCTCAGAATCATCTCAGAGACTCGAAAATGTTTCGAGCCAAAAGGAAAATGCTTTGAAGGACTTGAATTCTGAAGTGCAGAGAAGGAAAAATCTAGAAGGAGAGATTAAGCAGTTCAGTGCGGCTTTTGCTTGCCGTCAGAGGTCACTGCTGTCCTTCCATAGTGAGTTTAAGACCAAACTTGAGGAATTGAGAACCAGAGTTCAATACCAGTGCCCAAATCTCTTGGGTTTCAGGACAAGATAAGTTTGTAGGAAGCTGTTATCTTCAGCCTTCTGTTTCTCATGTACTTTTAGACTTAACTCACATGCTGTAATTGATTATACACTTGACTTTAGCTAGTTTCCACAATCGAGTTTGGTCATTGCATTGTTTATTAGGATCTAACTCTTGAGGAAGTTGAACTTGATGATTGTACCTACGTTTATGTTGATAGTAGGCCTTTACGATGCATGTTTGGTGCATTGTTTTCTCGATTAGTTAACCTTTTGTCCTGTGACTATATACCTAAGGTCCCAAGGAGCACCAATTTTGTTTGATTATTTATATTTTGCTTCTTAAGAACATGAGGAATCGTCCAAGAGGACTTTGTTTTCTCCATGTTTGGAGCTTCAGTAAAACAAGATAAACTCGCAGCAGCAACTATGCATGGTTGGTTCCAATTAAGGATGATGGACATACGTGTCAAGGCTTCTAACCCATGTTGATTTTAGTGACACGACGGACACCACTTGTTACAATATCAGAATAGATATGCAGACACCTGCTACTCACGATATCAGAAATCTACGCGTGGAATGAGATGAAAACAATGATGCTTTTCTCTTTATGGGAACATTGGGGCGTCTTTATGTCGATTAAAGCCAAAGCTGCTGAATTGATTTAACAGAAGCGAGAGAAAGTTATGTCATATTTCTCTAGATTTTTGCATAGAGGCAGGTCAATGAACCTCCACCATAGAAAGTGCAAGAACCAAGTATTACTTATGACAAAAAGAAAAAAAATAGTCGTTTCTCGTGATTGAATCATTTATTCTTAAAATTGAAAAGATACTCGCACTAGGTTACATAACTTCGTATAAGCAGTATTCTCCTTAAAATGATGGTTTCCTTTCAGTAAAACGTAAATGTACGAACACAGCATGTTTCTGCTTAAGTGGGGTCCAATAAATCAATCTTCACATGCCCATAATGCAGGAAATCATGCAATAAGCTTGGATTGCATGCAGAGGATGCGAGGATTGGTGTTTTTTTCAGTTATGAGATTCCTATGTTTTGTCAGTAATTCCCCCTTTGAGTCCATTCAAATAAGTTAATTTATGCAGAGCTTAACAAATTCATAAAAATTTAATATTTTTATAATTTTCTATTAGATTTGAATACCACGCGAATCTTGTCAATGGTGGGTGGTTGAATTGTATTTTGAAATATTAAATATAAATTAAATTTAATTATTGCCTACAATCAAGGTGCCATTCTAATCAAATGAAATCCTCTTGATCCGGATCATTTAAAAAGATTGACCCGTATAATAGAACTATTGGAAGTACCTTTCCACATTTCATTTTCTTCTCTTTCCCACCTGTGAGTGGAGTTGTTAAACTAAAATGTCGTTTCCTACAGCATTTGCCATTTCATCTTCTATGTTCCCACCACAACTTTAGCAATTATTTCTAACCAATTTATGCTTCTCTCTCCTCAATTATGTGGTATTATACTTAAGCGGTTGAAGGCCTTTCAAGTTTTTTTTTTTCTTTTTTTCAAGGGAAAATTCTTGTATAATCCAATTATAATATCCATTAAATGAAGAACAACTATTAACTTCATTATTCAATTTTCAGTTTCATGGAGCATATAAAAATTAAAAAAATAATTTTTTAATTTTTAAGATATTAAAAATTATAAAAATTGATAATTATCTTTCCTTTATTACATATGACTAAAAATATGTACTATAATTGGAGCATATAATAATTTTTTTCTAGACATCAAGTGGCAATCACTCAGGAATAGAACATTAATACATTTTTTCCAATAAAAAATATCTTTCAAATTTGAATCCTATAATTAATAAGTAAAATACCTTTAGGATTATATATGTTTTTTACTGAGTCAACGTTTTATTAGTGGCTTTGAATGTTTTATATCGTTTGTTTAAGGTTAATGCAAAGACAATAAATAATTTTAATTTTAGGAGAGATAAATTATAATTTATTAATATATTCTCTAAAAGTCAATTGATAAATAAAGTTGTTGAACATTTTTTTAAATAATAAAAATAATATTTGAAAAAATATAATAAATACAATTTTAATTTCCTAATACAATAAATAAAAAGGAATAATTTTTTTTTTCTAAAACAACACTTAAAAAAATGGATGAACTATTTTTTTTGGACCAACGTTTTATTAGTGGCTCTGAATGTTTTACATCTTACACTAATTAATCAAATTATACAAAAAGTTAAGTGTCCAAAGTAATCCTTATTTTCGGTGTTTCTGTCAAGCTTTTAGCATACTGAAATAAACACTTATGTATCATGCTATTGAAGAGCATCCACTAACTTTTTCCATTAATTAAAAAATTAGTATAATCTCACTTCTTTTAAGATGAAATGCGAGAGAAAGAGTAATGGCATCCTAAGTCATAAAAGCATATCTAAACGGATAATATTTTCTTGAGTTAACCTTCCGTAAAAATGAAAAATATTTTAAATTTTTAATTAAAAGCTTCAACTTTTATGTAAAAATGAAAAATATTTTGGATTTTTTAACAGAACTTTAAATGACATAATTGCAATTTTTAAATACTTATTGCATGCAAAATTTATGCATATTTGTAACAAAAAAATTAATATTTTTTTTGGAAAATTACAACTTTGATGACTTTTCCATGTCAAAGCATAAACCTGTTTCTTTTAGTAAAAATTAAAAAAATCCAAGTTATCATTTTATTTAGGACAAATTACACACACTGTTTCTAAAATTTAATCTAATTACATTTTCATCTAAATAATTTTCACACACGCACACATATAATCATCTCTCATATTCTTTTACTTTAAATTCACACTCCCCTTCTCTGGAATACAAAAATAAAAGAAAAATAAATTTAATTACCTCAAACCTCTGAAAAAACAAAGATGCTGTGTTTACACCTAAATTGGACGCGGGTTTTCTCACCTTCAAATGAAGTTTGAAGGGCCGTTTGGATATGTTTTGATTTAAAAAAAAAATTCATTTTCAAATTAAAGGGAAATAAAGAATAAAAAAATGAGTGGTAAAGTAAATAAGAGAACATTTTATTTAATTATAAAATTATCATAAAAATTAAAAGATACTTAAAATTATTTTAATTTTTTTATTTTTAAGTCACATGTTTAAATTTAAGATTACAATTTTTACAAATAAACTATAAGAATAATTAATAAAGAAGGATTTTCATTTTTATTTTTTAAATATATTGAGAGCACAAAAGGGGCAGCTGATGGGTGGACTGGGCATTTTGGGAGACGACAAAAATCATTCAATAAGGTAAAAAATTCACATTCAGATTGTCTCTCGAATCTTGAGTCCCTTCTTCAAATCAGCTTATATACTACTATGAGTGCTCTTTATAAATATGACAAAAACATAAGGGACCATTTTCATTTTCATTTTATATATTAGAAAGCGAGAGAAAGAGTGATGATCCCCAAATATACATAACCTGCCATATAATACAGTCGATTAAAGTTTGAATCCCAGATTTTGATGTGAATGAAATTTTGTAAGTTTTCAGCCCACAAGGGACAGCCAGTTAAATCCAAATAAGATTGGGACTGCTTCAATAAATTCGCAAGTTTCCTGTCTTTCTATTTCTTTGTAATGTCCCAACCTGACAGATAACCTTGTCTATCTGTATTAATTTCTCTGCACATCATCATGTCTTTTCTCATCAATTTACAATTTTCAATATGACACCTTAGGAAGAAAAGATCATAATCATTAGAGTCCACCTCCTAACGACCACTCTACCATCAACTTAGTCCAATGTATTAGGTTCTTCTGTGAAAATAAATGGTAGAAATGTAAATATATAAGTCAGAAAAATGAAATTATTTTTTATATTTAGTTAAAACTTAAAAATCTTTTATTTAAATAAATTACTTTATATTTCTGGATTCCCTCGTTTAACTACCTAAAATTGCCAGCCAGAACTTCCATTCCTTTCCCATATACTCCAATTTGGAGTCCTAGAAATCAGTTCCCTCGTGATGGCTTCAGGTTCCCGTACAACATCAGGCACACAGAAAAGACTTGCAGAGTTTCTAAATGAGCCGCAAGAGCCTTTCATCCTGGAGGTCTACCTTCTAGAAAACGGGTTTTCTGAAAAATGGAGGTTGGATCGAAATCGAAACGGTGAATCCAGCCATGCAGATTCAAGCAAGTTGAAGCGATCGGCGAGTTATGGTTCAAACAACAGAAAATCTGACCCCGCTTTCGCCAAAATTCTTACCGCTGTCTGTAAAAAGCTTGTTTTCTACAACGAAAGTAAAACAAGGAGGGATTCTGAAGATAGAAATGAAGATGGGGGTGTTGCTGGTTCGGGTAGGGTTGGCCAAACGAAGCGTTTTTCATCTGCTTGCAGTTCCACTGTGTTTCATTCGTGTTCTGAGATTGATGAAGAGGAAGCTTCCGGATCGTCACATAAGGATCAATCTTCGTTTTCTTCGGAGACTTGGAATGCATGCAATATCAAAGTACCGAGGTACGAACTCAGGATTCTGATTTATTCTTGTTCAGCTGAAACTTGAGTAGCTATGAAAAATTATTGACTAGTTCATTTACTGATCTTACAACAAAGCCAACAGGCTGCTAAGAATGAAGAGCGCCGCCGGAGACGCATAGAAGATAGTCTTCTTTCGCTGGCCAAGATACCACCACGCAGATTTTTACTCTCTCAAAATGGTGAGTGTTTGTCAAGGAACACAGTGAGGATTTAAATTTAATTTATTGTTATTGTGAATTAATTTTATATTACCATTTGATTTATTAAAAAATTATTATAAATTTTTATTATTAATAAAAAATTTTAATTATTTGGATAATATTACGGAAAGTTTCAAAATATTTCACATTGAATTGTGATTTTTTAATATTAAAATAAATAAATTAAAATTAAAAACATAAAATTTAATGTATTAAAAGTAATTGAATAATAAAAATATTTAATTTCTCAAAAGATTAAACCTCCCATAATATTATTTTAATTATTATTTTTTTAATAATATATTATTTTTATATTTATGAATATTGTAAACTATTTTACGTTAATAATATATCAAATTTGAACTTATATAGTAATCGTAGAGAATGCGGTAAAAAAACACATTTCTATTTTGCTACCATGACAAATGAATTTCATAATTCAAAGTATACAATTGACATGTGTTGCCCGAAAAACAATCAGAGCTTAATATAGTAGAGTCCTTGCATGTCATGCCCTAGAGTCATACAAGTATCTAAGAAATTTAAACAGTTGCAAATCTTTTGCAATCGTATTTAATACCGTCACCGTACCGAATGTTATATTCTACAAACTACAACTACAATTACCCTTTAATCTAAGGGGCCATGCGAGAGGAGGGATTAGAAATGTAATAAAATCATTGATGAAAGTTAGCTTTAATTTTAGGGATAAACTCAGATTTTCCTTTTTACAAGTTTTCTTAATTCTCTGAGTGCGTTCTAAGATCATGTCAATTTCTTTTGCTAGATGAAACAATGAATCAAAATGGGAGAATGGAACAAAGAATAAGGAGTTGCGGTGTTCTTCTGCCAAAGAAAATCACAGAGGACTCGCTATTATCAGCAGCTCTCTGGGGATTCCTAATTCAGTCAGCTAAAAAGGAGAAATGCAGTATGGAATTGAGGGAGCTTCTGGGGCCAAACGTTTCTCAAATATTGAAATCTAAGAGGGTACTGCAGAAGAAAAGGCAGCTCTTATTTGACTGCGTGAGAGAGATTATGGTGAAACCGCCACGAAAAGAGAACGGACAGCAATTTTACAAGCACTTGCTAGGACCAGAAGAGCTGATCAAGATTATTTGTGAGAAGACGAAGGAATGGGGTCGACAAGCTGGAGATGAGACCAATCTATCGTACTTGCTGACTTTGGATTACTTGAATTCAGTCAAAGAATGGTGTGATTATGAGCCACATATAAAGGATATTTGTGTAGGGATTGCTGATGCAATTTTGGAAAGCATAAACAATGAAATTGTATCAGAATTGGCTGGTCTTTTTGCCACAGATATATGAACAACCTGGTTGTAGTTGCCCGTACAGGTTTCTACTTTTGTTAATACTTTTTCATAACAAAATAATTCATTTGTTCGGTTCAACCATCACTTGTCCTTGCATTTTTGTGGTAGCTATACCACAATAATTTATATTAAAAATGAGATTTAAAACTAAATTTTAAAAAATTATTATTAGATATAAAATAATGAAATAAATTTATAAAATTTAATTAAATAAATATTTATAAAAAAAACTTAAATTTTAAATTTTATTTCCAATATTTATAGACAAATTAATTCACAATACCAAAGTCATTAGGTCTTGTAATTAATAGAACGTTTGATATTTTAGGACAAGCAATAAATTAAAGATGAACTTGATTAAACTCTGCACACCAATATAAATTAAATAATGATGGTTATCTTCCGGATATAGACATTTAATGGACATTATGGCACATTATGCAAAGGAGACGTCGGGTGTTCCCCCTCTTTTCTCAAAGCATTTAAAGGGAAAGTTACCGCCATGGCCCCTCCCACGCATCCCATCCCCATGTATATCAACCGATTTCACATTTCAGAAAGTTACGTTTTCAAGTGGAGACAACATCATGGTGCTGGTCTACATGGTCCTCCTCGACGAAGCCCACGTCAACATTTACCTCCTCAATGCAGGAAAGTTGTGTAACATTGTATGTACGTACATTAATTTTTTGTCGTTCTCTTTGTTATTTTCCAAAAAGTTTTTGCGCTCATTTGTTTTATCATTGAAAACCATCTTTTATAAAAAATAAATAAATTATAAAATATTAATATCGTAGAAATTATTATATTTATTTAATATTAAGTGTGACGTATATGATAAAAACATTTTAAATAAGAAGTTATCTTTTCCAATTACTATATTATTAAACATTATAATTTTTTAATTAAAATATACAAATAATACATTACTTTTTTATTTTATATAAATAAGTGAGATTTTTAATAAAAAAATATTTTCTGCCGGAGGAGAAAGATTTTTTTTTTTTTTAATTATGAGGTTCTACAAGCTTATCCCAACAAGAGACAAGGGAGGATGGTATGAAGAATTGCTACCGCTATGCTGTGTTCTGTTATATACAAATATCCAATTGAGTGAACAGAACACGTAAAACCATTGCATATTTCTGTGCAAAAAATGGTATTTTTACGCTTACATTATTATTTACACTTTTTTTTTTAAAATTAATTATTGTTATTATAATTAATATTTAAAAAAATTATGCTAGATACAGAGAAACGGAAGTGTAAAAATAACACCATTGTATCAGACAGTAAGGGCTCATTCTTATTTGGTCACATCAGCCGCACAAAATAACAGATTTCGAGAAAAATGGATAAGAATTTACCCCATTTGCCACAGTCATACATTAGTGGTTCACAAATGTCCCTCGATGAACGAGGAAGATTAGATATGCAAAATGAAAGAAAGTCTAACTTAACCATGAATCTGTTGTTTCTGCTTTCCTAAGTATTGCATTTAACATAACATGGTTCAAACTTGATGACGATATTGTGGTTTTTCACATCAACAAGTAAGTGCGTTGCTAATGCTAAACTATGCTGCTAACATCACAGGAGTGCTTGCATGAAAAGATGTCCCTGCACTTGTTGATCATAGATCCAGTACGGCCTTTTCTAGGAGTGGTGGAGCTTTTAAGCGAGCAAGGGGTTCTGGTGCAGTTGTTGTAAGCCTCCATGAAAGGATCTCGTCCTTTCCGACTGTCCTTCCTCAGAGAAGTAATTCTCAGCAAAGAAGGCTGAACTGAACATGCAAAAATGGGGCTCTGCCCTTCTCTCACACTGTGATTGCTAATTGCAAATAAGCAAGGAGGCGGCTGCAGCGCTAAACCATTGTGCATTGTGGTGGCTTTGTTGAAGGATTCACTTCTGACCTTTGAGACTCCAGGCTTGTGTTCCCATGAGAAGGGAACGTTGATTTCCTTACACACAAAACTGCTGTGACTTGTCATCTGCATATCAAACGGAAGAGCTGATTGTGGATTGCAAATGATGCAAATAAGTCTGCTCCTTAAAATCTTGTTATAAAGGAGGCAGGCTCACGAGTTTCATGATTTATAACGTCTAAATAATATAAATTCTGGCGAAAAAGGAGTTAGCTTGTAGTTTAATTCATTGAGCAATGATAAACAAGCAAGGAAGAACTCATGGAATTTCCCGTAAGTTCACGTCATGTGTCAAATGAGACCATCAAAGTGGCTGAAATGATATGCATAAATCCCATCTCCCTTCTTTTTTATTGTGTTTTCTGGGCTAATTTTCCCCCAAAATACGCCATCAAAAAGTCCTTTCAGCTTTTTGCTTTTGGTTCTTCCCCAAGAATGCAGTCCTTGTGACTCATGACATGTTTTTTATTCGTCGTTAGGAAAGTTTTGATTTAAAAAAATCATTCATTTTCAATCATCTTCACTATTTTTGTCGTTATAAATCACCGGGTGAAAGGGACTCGATAGATTTCAGATTTGGATAATATCGAGAAAGTATTAAGCGACAAACATTACAAGTGACAATAAATGAAAAGGGAGATAGGGTATCGAGAAGGTATTCTTTGGATGGGAGGGGCAAGTGGAAAAAAAAACGATAAATAAAAGGAAAATGTTATGGGTCTGGAAAATAAATTTCGAATTTTTTACAAAAAATTTATATCTATTAGATTAAGGTTTATAATTTTTTCCACCATCATATATTTAGTGATAATGTTTCACTTTTTATTTAAAATTTAATTTAAAATTTTTATTTTCGGTGTATATAAGATTAATTGAAAAAGGTGAGCGACGAATAAATGAAAAAGTAATTTTTTAACTTTTATTCCACAAAAAAAGGGAAAAAAAATGTTGAAGACCATTTCCTTATGTTTGGTTTGGTTGAAAAGTTAAAAAAAAAGAAAGAAAGAAAAGTTAAGATTCTTCAACTCAAATGATTTGGTATCTTTTGAAAATTTTATATTTTTTATTATATTTATCATTTAATTCTTAATATATATATATATATATATATATGTTTAATAATTTAACTATTCTTAAGATAAAAAAATAAAAATATTAATCTGTGATCATCCCTCCACAGTTGATTTCGGGTTCTCAGTCCCAAGAAAAGAAGAATCGTCCATTATAATCTGCAGTCTCGCAGGGGCCATACGTTGGACTCAAGGTTAGGCCCACATAACTAGCCCAGTAAGTATTTGGGCCCAAGTAAAGGACTGGAAGAAAAGCCCCGGATATCAAGGTACGCGTACTTTGAGGCGTGGAAGGGGGAGGCGGCTAGGGTTAGGAGGCGAAGCGCGTGATTGTAAACGTGGTTCTCTGGCTTTAAATATCATTCGAAGTTAGCATTTTAGGGACGAAGGAATTGCCTCCGCGGCGGCGTTCTCACTCGATCAGTTCCTGTCTGCACTTTTCTAACTGGATTACGGTGGTGGCTTGATATTGCGATTTTGTGGCTTCTTTTTTTTTTTTTTTTTGTTTTATACTATCATGCAAAAACAAATTGCATTATAGGTGGCTATAGATTTGACTCAATAACTGGAGAAGATTGAAGAAAGTAAGAGGGGTTGGATGCTATGATTATAAAAAATTCCTCGTTCTGAATGCTATAGCCATGGCATGACAGACACGTTTACACCCATAGAATATGAGCACCGCCCCCTTCTTTCATTGTCCGATTCGAATCTATTTCCTTTATTTTTTCTTGTTAAGATTGGAAAATTAAATTTTGAATATTGATAGGATTGTTGGACTATACTGGTGAAGTTGAGCACTAAATTTCATAAACAAGATTTTATTTTGGTCTCTGGCTTGAGAGTTGAGCATGCCGATGTTTGAACAGATCTGGTTGCTGCTTGCGTTTGATTTTTTGAAAACAATTGGCCACATGTTCTGAGTGGTTGCTTCAGTCGGTAGGGAGTTTAATGGGGGATTTTGCAATTCACATTCAAGCAGAGGGCATATTTTCCCTGCTCAAATCAATTCCTTGATCTGTTCTTCAAAACAAAATGAAACCATCCTGGTTAAAGCAACAAAGCTCCAAAAACATCTACATTTTATGGAAAATAATAGTAGAGTTCATTGACATCTTCAAGCTCCAAGAGAATAGGTTGTGGCCCAATTGCTATGCAATTTTAAGTGGATTTCTATGGTACTGTAAGTAAAAATGAAAGCATTGGGTGACGTGACAAAACCATATACAACACTAATTTTAAAAAGTATTCTCGAAGACTATCTTAATTATTTACATTTTTTCTCAACCATTACTCTCTCTCCCGCCAATTTTTCTTAGTCAATACTCTCTCTCGTTTTCTCGATTAATATTGCGAAATTTGGATTGCTTCTCCAGCTGTTGTATTGTCCTCCTTCAACCGTCATTCCTCTCTTTCATGAAAGATGTTAAGATAGTGCAATTATATCTTAATCTTCTTTGAGCTCTGCCCTTTTGTAATTAAATTTTGAGATCGTCTTTAAATTTGAAAGCTCCATTCTCATACAGGATTGTTAATAGATATACCCCAGACTAAGTGGATGTTTGAAGTTCGGTTGTCTTATTTGTTCTTATTAGACATCAAACATCTCCGATCTATTTAGGTTGAATAAAAAAATATAACACACTGATAAAAATCCTTTGTTATCATCATTGCAATGAAATATACCATGAATACAATGAGGTGAATTCTAAGGTGCCTCTATGGATTTGATATCCGGAGCGGTGTGGCAAGATACAAGCCATTGGAGCACCAAATTCCTAGAAGCACCATAATAAGCACCATACAATGAACTTAGTATGGACAACAAAGAAAATATGTGAGATATTAAAGATGAAAATCGTAATTTTCCTTGAACAAGACATGCTGAAACAATCAAAATATTCAATGAAGATAAAGTAGTCGTGAGCAGCATTTTTCATTCTTGAAATAATATTTTTTGTTTCTTTTAAATAAATAATTTCAAATTTTAATGAATTAGGACCTAGAAACTTCGTATTTAAAAAAAATCAATTATAAGTACATTTATAAGTTTGAGTTAAGATATAGTTGTGCTCTCTACTTGAAAAATTTGTGGCGTCAAATGACAAGCTCTTTCTAAACAAGGAAGACGCAAAATATACGTAAGGATAAACTTTTATTGGAATATGAGAAGGGGAAATGTCAACAACGAAGTGAATGATACTAACTTGAATGATGTCCCACGAAATATCTTTATCTCTTTATCAAAGGATAAGAATAAAACTCCAATGTCTTGTGAGTTGTAAAATGAGAAATGTGGCGAGCGGCGGAGCAAGGTAGGTTTAAGGGGAACATGCTGTTATGTATCGAGTAATTTGAATATTAAGACATGTAGCATGACAAAGTAAACTCCGGTTGTTGGAAGACAGGATTTCCCATTGAATTTTGGTATCTGAGGGCCAACAACTTGACATTGTTCAACAATATGAAGATGGGACCAAACTACTCGTAATAATAAATGTTACTTGCAAATGAAAAGACAAACCTAGTTGCACATTCGTGGATCCCACAGCCCCCTCAATGTGAGAAATTCGTGTGGTGAATGGAGGGCGCTTCCTTGTAAAAGAGGGGCGGCAGGATCAGATTTAGCATTCTGAAGACAAACTTATGCATACGCTGTTTGACTTTTGACTTTCAACTAGTTAAGGAAAAAAAATTTCCCAAGAGCACGCCGTCCCATGAATCACAAATCTTTCATCTGATATTTACTGTTACGTTACGCAATAAGAGTCCCCCATATGCTTGCAAAGAAAAAAGCCAACCAGCCAACACCAGCATTGTTCAGTACAAGCTTTTACCAAGAAAGAACGCCCACAGAAAACCAAAAAAAAGTAAAAAACATACACATCCAAGTTATAATAAGCCAAACAGAATTTGCAAATTCTCCAAAGTGCTGCAAATTCTGATATTATCACATTAAAATCCAATATAAACTGATAATTAAGTCAGAACAGACTTAAAAAAAAAAAAAAAAAACTTTCTTCTCATCCTCTCATGGCTTTATCAAGTTCTCCAGAGTTGAAAAGGCAGAGTTACAAAGCAGGCAAGGAGGAAGAATTGCCAACAGTTGATCCAAGCAGGTCATTACACAAGCTAGCCCCTTCATGTGTTTTATGATTCTCCGCCCTTGGACTGCTCCCAGCACTGCTATTTGAAAGAGAACCAAATGCAGTCTTCTGCAAAAACTCCAGAAGGGGATGACCCTAACGGAGGACTGCTATTGTCCCAACCATCACTCATGAGATTAAGAGCTGATGAGTTCTTGCTACACTCACTAGCACTGTTATTGCTAAGATGCAGAACCTCCCCAAGCGGACCCCCCATTGAACTTTCCCAGGATATTGGAATCCAATTAGCTTGCTGATGCCTGCTGTTCGACTCATTCAGGCAGCTTCCTACGCCTAAACCCATTTGAATCGGGTCTAACTCCCGTGATGATAAGCGCAGGGGCGATAACGTTACCCTCTCATCTGACGATGTCATGGGGATTGAAATCGACAGTTGGGTTCTATCTGATTGCATGTCGAGTTCCGGCCATGAAAAGCCAGATCGATCAGATTGGTTTTTGGGCCATTCGTCTATGAAACGCCTGAGGGATTGTTGGGACTCAGATTCTTTGTTCTGCGAAGGATTGAGAAGAGAGTCAGAAGTGACAAACCCGAAATCGTTCCTTGAGGACTCTTCATACGGGATTTGCTGTTTATGGATCAAAAAGGGGTTCTCTTTAGGCTTCAGATCAAGTGTGGGAGGCAACATGGGCAGTGCTGAAGCATCCTGCATTCTCTCACTCGCATTTTCCTTATTATTCGAAAACATCCTGGAAAAAAAAATTCCATTTTGATGACATCTTTAAAACTAATAGCTAAGCATTATGTTTGTGTTTGTGCACCACTAATAGACAATTTTAGGTCCTTTGCAACACAAAGTAATAAGATTTGAGAGGCATTTTTTCTTTTAGCGGTAGGAAATACAAAAATGAAAAAAATTGACAGGCAAGAAGCCATGTTTTTCTAAAGGAATCTCAACCAGTATTGACCGATAACCAGTCATATCAGGCCAGTAAGGAAGATTAAAATATAGACTCCTCGATTTTAGCCCTAACCAAATGAAAATTTGACCAGAAATCTTAGACATGGTATCCAACAAGTGAACCAGCTAGCTGTGGTTTTAAACCAAATCAACGGGCAAATAAGCGGGCCCGCTTAAAGAGACTAACGAAGCCTGTCGATGCAAGAGACGGCAAAATTTTGGCATCTTCGTTTTACCTGTTGATGTTATTAGCCGAAGAAGCGTTAGAAGCAAGAGGTGGCAAAGTTTTGGCATCTTGGTGTGCAAAGCTAAGGCTGTTGGATTGCACCGTTGCCGGGCACCACAACCGACCACTGATGAGGAGCCATTAGGCATTAGCTTGGAACCGGCGGCAGTGGTGGTTGAAGCGGTGGTCCCAGCAATGGCATGGCCTGATTGGCCTTCCACAGGCTTTCTTGAACGATGGCGGCCTCGGTTCATGTGGCGCTCACAATATTTCTGGTCCACAACGGCATCTCTCGAGCACCGCCATTTCTTCCCATCCGTTCTCCTACACCTCCCTGGCTCAGGGTCCGTGTTGTTCGAGAATCCCAGATGGAAAGCGCCCCATCCCACTGCAATAGAACATCACAAAATCAATTTATAGTTCAATAAAATTGTGCACTAAAGGAAAGTATGGAACATTGACAACAATATACATTTCCACAAATAATTTGCTCGGTTCTACTACTGGAATCTAGATACTTAGTTTCACTATGAATCTAGTGCCCAGAAGATGAAATGTAAAGATGAACTTACATGTATTGGGCCTCAGAAAACCACAGAGGCCAGCAGAGTCAAGAGCTTTCTTGATGGGGACAAGGAGATGAGGAGGCACTGGTACATTTGCGGTGATGTACTTGTAAATTAAGGCCTGATGTTCGAGCTCCATCCACTGAGATGGAGTGAACGGCCCTCTGGCCCCTGCCATAACCCCATGCATGCTTCCAGAATTGAAACCTGACGATGACAAATAACCCACAATACAAGTTAAGAAACGAAGACTTAAAAAAGGCCAAATTTAGAGCCAGATCACACGATGAAGTGGAATTTTAAAACGGGGGTTAAAAAAAGGGGGGGACTTGCTTGTAAGTAAAAGAAGAGAAAAAGGGAGTGAAAAGAGGCGTGACAGAAGAAGACAGGAGTATTATCTCAGGTATGCAACGTTTTAGGGGAGTACAACAATAATGAAATTTTCCACCTTTGATTGAAGAAAGAGGTCAACTTTGAAGTGTTTTGAAAGGCAGAGAGGTAGAAAAGGAGGATAGTTATAGAGAAAGGGAGTACAGAGCCAATCAAAAATTTAGATCTTTTCCTGCTCCTCCTATGCCTCTCTGGTTTTCATGTATATTTTCTCCTTTAGTACCCTCCACTTTACTGTGCAAAATATCTGACTTAAATCCATCACCCTAAAACGGGGGAAGACAAAGATTTTCAGGATGGAAAATTTTTTGGGCTCACTTTTTACTCTTTGACAAGACTCAAAACATTGACACCACTTGTTTATTTCCATGAAAAGACTGTTCACGGGTTCCTGTAATATAAGAACCATAATGACCCGCAACAAAAACCCATAACGGACATCAGCTTTCAAAAACCATTCCCCGTAATAATCCAAAAATACGGCAAAAATCACAATACAGAGGGAAAATAAAAAAACACAAAAAATGGCATGATTCTATATATACCTGAATTTCTGTTGTAAGTAGATAAGGAGGAAAAGAATGAGGCAATGCGGTGTATTTTGGGAGCTTTTGTCGACTAAAAAAGTGTCTGACTTTGGAGAAGAGAAGCTGAGCATTCGCGGCTGATGCTGACCATCAAAGAGAGTGGTATTAGATCTCAGCAAGGAGCTCTTATTCTGAAGCAGCATTGCGTTAGAGGCAGAGATATCTTCAGTCCTGGCGAGCTTACAGCTCCTGGAGTCATCTTCAGTGTTGCCAGATCTCTCCGGCTTGAGGAAGCCAGATCCGTACCACTTGCGCTTGCCTTCAGGATCTAGAGAAGAAGCAGAAAACCCAGGCGTTTCTGAACCCACCACGAAGCCATCCAGATTACCCACTGCAGCGAGATCCATAGGGAGGAAAAAGGTGAGGAGCGGAAGAACTAGACAAGCATTGAGGTAAAGAAAGTGGAGATATGAAGAGCTGCAAGCTTGTGGACAAGAAGCACAGTACAGAAGCTGCTCCCTTTGAAGAAGTAAAGCGCATCTTCGAGGGTGTGGAGGGGGTGAAATGCTGATTATCAGATATATGCTCCACGGCCTTAAAGCAAAGCTGAAACTGGAAACCGGAATGGTTTTGTTTTTAGGAAGTTGATGTCTTCGGAAAGATAGAATAATTGGAGAGAGAGAGAGAGAGAGAGAGAGAGCGAGAGAAGACTGGTGGGGAGGAAACTAGGTGGACAAAGTCCAGTTTATATTTCGGACATGCTAACAAAAAAATATCCATTCTTTTTTCATATTAAAAATTATTTATTCAAACGCAAGCAAAATTTTCGTGAGTGAAGAATTTAGTAATGTAATCGGTTCTGGGCCGCGGTCTACTCTACGGATTGGAGAGAGAGAGAGAGGGGGCATTTATGAAAGCCTACACAGCTTGGAATACAGCAAAAGGATAGAGATGTCATTTTATAATTATAATATTTATTAAATAATTTTATTATTTTCACATTCTCTCTTATTTTATACTTCCATTTTTGCTTTCGCGTTTAAATTTTACTTATACACTTTCACTTTAAAAATTGTATTATACAATTCTCCTTATTTCATTTGATATATAATTTTTTTTAAATTAATTTTATTTTATTTAAATAAAAATAATTTTATTAAAAATAATAATTTTAATTTATTTATAAATCAATTATTTTATTTAAAATATATTAAATATATATAAATTTAATTAAAAAATAAATTTTGATGGTATTATAAAAAATATAATATTAGAAAGAAGGTAAAATTTTTATATAAAATATTTTTATCAAATAAAATAAATTTTAATAAAATTCTTACTAAATTAAATAAATTTTATAATGATATAAATGTAATTAAAATAAAAATTATAAATAAAATAATTTTTTCTTTAAAATCAAATGCTATTTTTTAAAAAATATTTAAAAATAAAATAAAATCTTATTTTTAATATTGCTTAACAGGGTTACGGATGATAAAATTCATGAAATGGTGTACTTTACTATCGAAGGAGAGTGAGCAAGAATATTCTCACGATTAACCCTCAAGAACTAAATTTAGAAGATGACGAAAACATTATTCTCATGATTAACCCTACATTTTCTTTTTCAGAAGATGTGATAATTCGAGATTCACTTCAAAGCCCGAGTTTAAATTTAATGTTTATGTCGGGGTAAGAGTGATTATTTTTATATTATATATATATGTGAAATTTTGGATTTGAATTTTAGATATAATAAAAAATATAATATTAAAAATTATTGTATCATTAAAATATTTATTGATTTTATTAATTATGTATTATTTCAAATATTATTCCAATTATTAAATTTTAATAGGATATTAAAACACACTGCTGACGCGGCCGGGGGTAAAAAGTTTTGAATTGGGTCGTGCCTTGCAGAGTCCGCTAGCGGTTTCAAGGAGGAGAGGCTTCGGCTTCTCACTCATCATAAAGTTGAAAGGGCCAAAGTAGGGGTGTGGTGGGCTGCATGAGCCAAGATGCATTGCCACGTGACACACTTGCCCCTTGAAAAATTCTCTCTCTTCCCCTTTTTGTCTCTCTCTTCCTTCTGGGTCTTTCTGAAAAAAAAATATATATTATAAATATGTAGGATATTAATATTCCCAGCCTAATAAAGTACATGTTCCTCCCAACTCTCCAAGTCTCAACATTGTGCTCCAGTTGGTAATGGCATAACTTGAGGCCAAAGGTATAAATTTGCTTCTTCCTGCGCATTAAAAGAACATCATTTTTATTCCCTCCATAGGCTTAGAGGAATTTTTTTTAAAAAAAAAAAAAAACGCTTTCTTGTGAATCGTGACTTCAAATAAAAGCTCAAGGGCCCGTATGTGTTGTATGTATTCAGACTCTTTGGTGAACAAAATGAGCGAAGTAACAGACACCCCTACGTGCTGTATACTGTCTGTAACGGATTTCCACTTCATCGTTAGAAGAACAAGACAACCTTAACAGCAAAACTTGACATGGCAATTGTTGCCGTTTGTTCCTTTCTGGTCAAAAGCAAATTACTGATGCATATGTTTTTCACAACACAGTGCTCAAGTCCGTGTGCTGATCTGGATTCATTTATAATGCTATGCAATTTGCTTGCATTGCACATATGGTTGCGTTATATTATATTATGTAACAGTATAGTAATATTTGATATTATTTTTAAATTTTATTTCAAAGTTTGAATTTAAAATTGTGTATATGTAAAATAACTTATCAATTTTAACGATTTAGAAAATTTTGAAACAGTGATCGCCAGATTGGATAATTGGATTAAAATAATGGAAATCTAAGGCACATGATATGCATCCTCTTGAGAAGAAAAGGAAACCAAAAAAAAGAACGCACATGACCCCTTTTTCCAATTCTTAATTTTCTAAGCACATGGCCCTCCTGTGTTTAATACATCGTTTAATTTTGTCATCTCTCCCTATTTTTTTTTCCCTTTAATTTCAAATTTTAATAATTCTTGGCCTGGCTTCCCAATCAAACAGACAACTTTTTTTCATCAAAGGGAATTGAACGCATTTACCCCAAGTGTACAGTTAAATATACATCGATTTGATTTAAATTTAAATTATTATTATTTATTAATTATTTTCTATTATAAACTATCTTGTATTTTATTCATATTTTTATATTAGAATAAAATTTGAAGTATAAAAAATATAAAATAAATATCTATGAGAGTTACATGAAAATTTAAGGGAAAAAAATACAGGAATGATGAGTAAAAAATTATAAAATTATGATTGAAAATTTTTATACAAATTATTTTATTATCTTTTAATGATACTAAGCTCTTTGCACTCACTCTCGAGCTTGTTTTAAGATTTTTTTTTTATTTGAGAAACTAAATATAAAGATATATTTAGTAGCGGCTTTCACATAATTTTAAATTGATGAAAAAAATATAATGCATAATAGTACTTATATAATTTTAAATTTTAATTTTTATCAATATATATCTTTAAATATTAATACCAAATTTATATTTATTTAGGTAATTTTAAATGTAAAGAGTATTTAATTTATTTTTTAATTAGAAATTAAAATGATTTAAATTTTATGTAGATAATTTTTTTCAAGTTTATGATATATGAATTAAAGTTTTGTTAAAAAGTAAAAATTAAGATAGGATAATAAGTGAAAGAGAGATGAAGAAGATTGTATGAAAGAGAAAAAGGAGTGATTATAAATGGGAAATGGAGAAGTTATATTTGAAAATTGAAAACATAGGGAGAGAAAAAGAAAGAAATGAGTTAATGAGTAATTTTTGAAAATTATATTAAATTCTTAAATCTAATATTTGAATTAAACTTATAGAATTATCCTTCATTTTTTTAAAATTTTAAACATATAAACACGGGCTATTTAGTAAATTAAAAAATGGAGTCAATCTCTTCCTAATCATCTTTCTTTTAGTATAAATAATGGATCTTTTCTCATTTATAATTTTTTATAAAATTTGAATTTTTGTATTAAATTAATCATATACTTTATTGTGATATTCTTATTAATTTAATTTCATAATGTTTGCATGTTTGGAATATAAACTATCTGATATTTTTTATATATGTATAAAATATATAAGAGAGGAAATTAAAGGATGGGTTTAAAATTGATGTTTGAAGGTTGGATGTTGTGTTCTTGTTTCCATTCCATTTAGGAAGTTTGAATGAGGAAAATTTATTATTATTATTATTATTATTATTATTTGGGATAAGTAGGTCACTCTCTTTAATGTCTGGAAAAGTCCCTTCGTTAACTGGGAGAGGCTGCGTAAAAAATCGGCGTCTGCGCAATGTGCATCCATTTTTGGAACAGATATGTTGAACCGCCGTACCAATGAAGCCCTGTATCTGGAGGAGCCAGTATTCGCCGGATAACCCAGTGCGGTCTGTTGGTGTTGGACTGTTGGCTATCATAAATGGCCTGCAACTTCATTTCAAGTCTTCCTTTTTGGTGGTTCCCATTTCCAAATCCCTTCAAAAACAAATATAGCATTTGGTGGTCTCACTTCACTTGCTTCGCTGCTTTATTTAACCGCGGGCTTTGATTGGCACAATTTCGAAGAAAATTGCATAATCATAAAGTTTTTTATAGCAGCTTTTTCAAGTTTATAACACAAAAGCATGATTGATAAGTTGATATGCAACTTAAGGTGTCATAAAATACTAACACCACTGAAATTTTTGTATGCTATAATTTATATTGTATACCCTCAATCATAACTAATAAATAAAAGATAACTATTAATTTTATTATTTATTTATTAATTTTATGAAATCTGTACGTATTAAAAATATAATTTTTTAATTTTTAAAATATTAAAAATTATAAAAATTAATAATTATTTTTTATTTATTAATTATGACTAAGAATGTAGGATACAAGAATTTCTCCTAGTACAACTTAGAATGCGCTTGATTGGAAAGAATGGAATGGAAATAAAAAAAATTAAATAGTTTATCTAATATACACTATAAAATGAGAATGGAATGGATTATCCCATCATTTATAGATTGATTTTTTTATATTTATATCCCTTTTATTTTTCATATATTTTAATATTATCCTTTGTTAATATATGATAAAAATATTAATTTTTGAATATTTCTCTTTTGAGTAAATTCCATTTTTCATCCATATTAAAATTATTTTTTCTCACTTGTATTTCTATAAAATATTTTCATTTAATTTTATCCTTATGAAATATTATTTTATTCAATTCTATCCTAAAAATAAAATAAAATAATTAAATTTTATATAAATACTAGTAAAAAATAGATAATTTATTATTCCACTAAGATAAAATTGATACAAAAGCGCTCCCCAAAAACTTATACAAGCACACGTACAGTTGGAGTAAGAGATCAAGAACTACATGGTATTTCAAGTTTCTGGTGGGGAGAGTAAGCGGTAAATTGGGCGATGGAGTTTGGGAATGTTGGTTGGAGGAGTTACAAGGAAAGGGTGTCAGCTTCGGATGTTGGAAGTATTAATTAAAATCTCAAAATATGAAATCGATCATAATAAAATTATGAGCATACCTGAAATATAATTTAATGAGGTCATGACTGATCTGAATGATGATGAGTAGAATTACAACCTACTTCGCCCCTTAGGTTATTCGGATAGAGAGAAAAGGGATAGAAAATTTTAGGAGAGTGAAAATCCTTATTTTTCATCACAAAATAATAACCCTGATCTCTCTATTTAAGGTCAGGCTTGTGATAGAAAACTACTGACCACTAAAGGGTTATAGGTTCGAACCTCTACCCATATGGGCTTATGCATGATCTAACCTATCATGGATCATACACATTAAACACAAGGCCCAATCTGTTCTATGCTTTATGTTAAAATACAAAATTAATTACTTAAATAAATATTTCATTAATTAATTAATGCTAATCCACATAATATTTCTAATAAAATTAATTATTTTATTTTTAAATACAACAATCTCCTACTTGGATAGCATTAATTAATTATATAGAATAATTGAAACATCAATAATTAAGTAATTAATTATACATTAAGCTATAAATTTAATTCAGAGAATGAGACCACATAGAATCACTGAATCCAATAGGGAGACAAGTGATATAATGTCTCATAATCTGAAAGGAACAGAATAATGTTTAGTCTTTCAACTATAGCTCAGAAGAGAAATAACTTAAAATCATTGAATCCGATAGGGAAACAAATTATTTATATATGTATAAAATATATTACCAATGTTTCAATATCCAAACTAAATGACAATTACAAAAGTAGAATGAGACCATACAGAATCACTGAATCCGATAGGGAGACAAGTGATGTTAAATTAATGTCTCATAATCTCAAAGAACTGGATATATATATATAAGGTTACTGAGCAATGATTGCATAAGTGGAATGAGACCATACAGAATCACTGAATCCGATAGGGAGACAAGCGATGTAAAAATTAATATCTCATAATCCCAAAGAAATTTAATATATATATATATAAAGTTAATCTTTTGACCACAGTTCATAAGAGAAAAAACTTAAAATCATTGAATCCGATAGGGAAGCAAATGATTTATATATATGTATAAAACATATCACCAATATTTCAAAATGAGTAATTACTGGTCACAAATATCAACAAAATAAGATAAGCATATCTCAGACTCCCATTAAACTAAGGCTTCATAAAAAAAAATTTAACAAGACCTATATGAGTTACTTGATTTTAAATACTCCTATAGATAAGCCTTAAGTCAACAGATCCCTTGCATGTCTCCACTAGGGCTATGTTTAATGTGATTCTGAAATTCAGCAATCTTTTCTCTCTAATAAACAGGAGTTTAACATAAAAAATATTTAATATGTCTAGAATTCCTATTGTTTTGAGAAAAGCACAAAACAGAAGCCTTATCGCAATAAAGAATTGGTAGAGATGGTGATATAGAATTAACTAATTGCATGCCAAATATCAACTTCCTCAACCTTATAGCCTATCAAGTGGCTTCATAATATGCGATACACTCTGCTTCCATTGTTAAGGTAGCTGTGAGTGTTTGTTTTAACACTTTCCCATGAAACAACTCCTCCAAACATCATAAAGATGTATCTAAATGTTGACTTATGATCATTTATGTATAAGGCATAATTAGAATCTGAATAACCAATATTTTCAAGTAAATTAGATTGTCTACAAGTCAACATATGATTTATAGTATCTTAAAGATACTACATATTACTATCTTGGTCACTCTCCAATGATCCATCCTAGGGTTACTTGATAATCTTCCAAGCACACTAATAGCATAAAGTTATATTTAAACGAATGCAAACCAGTGCATACATAAGATTATCAATAGCGGAAGCGTAAGAAATCTTGTCCATTTAAAAAAAAAATTTCAAGCATCCGTTCAATCCAATTGCCTTGGATAAACCCAAAATACTATAAGTTTTATTACAATGGATCTAAATTCCAAAATAAAAGATGTTTTGCCAAGAATCAAAATGTCAAGGTAACATGCATTTTGACTCATCTAAATTAATTGAGTTTCTAGCCAACAAAATGTCATTAACATAAAGCACTAAAATGACAAAATTACTCTAATAAATTTATTAAAATTCCTGCAAATACATAATATAGTTATATGGTATTGCAAGTCTCTAAACCCTTTGAGTTTGTCTATACTCAATGGCTAGCTGATTAGGTTCTCCAACATAAGAATCTTTATTTATTTGAACTGAATTATCAATATTATCTCCTCTAGTGGTGAGGGAATCAAAATAGGTATAGGCAAAATGGTGACCTTGTCATGTAAATTGATAACCCTAAGTATCAAACTCCCACGATTCAAGTTATCCTCAAAATAAAATGTTCGATCAAACTTGATTATCTTCATACTATAAGTGGGATAATAAAATCTGTAATATCTTGATCCAATTCATTACTTAATGAAAAACTCACTGATTGTTCTAGAGTTTAATATCTTCAACTAAGGATTATATGGTCTCATCTCTACTTTATAACCCCACACTTAAAAGTTTTAAAATATGAGAAATCTAGGTTTAATAACACACCTTTGTTTTACCAATCTTTCTAATCTATTTTTAGAAAAAAATAGCCTAAAATTGATCCCATAAAATGAAAGCATTCTAACTCATTCTAGCTTGTTTATGCCTAATTATAGCATTAATGGGAATATCAGAAGATACAACAAGATAATCTTTTAAATTCAAATGATATGGATCATTTTGTAAGGTAACATTACTAACAATAGCAAAATCACTATGAATCTCAATCTTTTCACTTCCTTACTAAAGGGAATAACCATAAATATTCAAAATAGAATTAGAAATCAAATTCCTTCTTGTTGAAGGCACATAAACAACATTATTCAGATCCAAAATATGTCTAAAGGACAAACATAAAGAAATTGATCCTATGCATTAAACCTCAACCTTACTACCTACTATTCCTAAGATATTTTTCTCTCTCTTATTTGGGATCCACTGGTTCTTGAGCCCCTTTAAAGAATTTGTAACATGAACAGTTTCACCAAAATCTAACTACCAAAATCTAGAAGATATTTCAAGATTATTGGACTTAAAACATACTAAAGTTAGATGGTTAGTATTGAATTTCTCTTCAACAACTTTCATGTACTCCACAACAATGTCCTTATCTGGGATATTCTCTTTAATTTTCTTTTCAATAGTGAACTTAATTACTACTAAATAGATTCGATTTGACTTATACCATTGTTTGTAATAGGTCTTATCTACGCACTGGACTCAGGTAATAGATTAGCTGGCTTTGGTTCTCTAAAAGCTAAATTCTACTTAGATATTGTTAGGTACATGTTCAAAGACTCTCTCTATTTATTATAATTTATTCCATTAAGAGTCCTTATCACAAATAGTTGTTGAAAGACTTAGACTAATATTACAGGATTGAGAAATTATTAATTATGCGTGCACAACATAATTATAACACATGATTCCCAATTAAACAAATTAGCCAAACGACTATATAACATAGTAGTATCAAAATTACATGTACTATATGATTTGACTTGTACAAGAGCCTATATAAAAATGCAATTAATATGGCCATACCAATAGGGTACAAGAAATATTGAAAATATTATAAACGCTGCATGCCTATTCTAAGGAGTTTAAACTCTAAAATTCCATCAACAATGTCACACCGATAGGGTGTATTTATCATTAATGCAATATGCTCCTAGATATCCTAAAAGGATAATATTTTATGTAAACGGTCTTATTATACCCATAATCTATCATTGGTGTAATTTAAATGGCTTTAGGTGTCTTTATATGTACAAAATTGCATAATTAAGGGCTCAAAAATTAATAAATATACTTATGCTTACAATTAGAGAAAGTGTCTGCTCACCAAACTCAGAAAGAATGTGAAGAATGTCAATGAATTTTTTTAAGGCCAAAATTCCATACAAAAAATGTATTTTATATAATATATATATATATATATATATATATATATATATATATATATTACAAATCTTTCAAAATTCAAATAAATATTTATTGGCCACATAAAAAAATTCCAGAAAAAAATAATAGATTTATAAAAAATTCATATGTATAAAATCCAAAGTATTAATAACATGTATAAAATTATATATATGACAATTATGATATATAAATAAAATGTCAAATATATATAATATTAGAATATATATATAACAAAACATGGAAGTATATATACATATGAAGCGCCAGAGATACATGACCAAACATATATTTTTAAAGTAAACGTTAAAAAAATAATAAATAAAACCCATATATATATGTATAAGACCAGAACACTCCAAACGTATTTGAAAACGGATTTCAAAGTCACACCCAAACAGTATATATATATATATATATATATATATATATATATATATATATATATATATATATATATATATATATATATATATGTGAAATGAATGAAACGAAATTCAAACGTTCTCTCAAATACCAAAGCAGCGTGGACATGAAAATTTAACCCCGAAATACATACGGTAAATGTCAGATTTTTATATAAACACCAAATCGAAAGCCATAAAATTCATTTTATATAGAAGTTAAAACACAAACTTTGTTTTATATATTGCACGAACAGAAAATTATACGTTAACGAAAAGAAAGCCAAAATCAATAAACATCAAAATTCTTTTTTTTTTTTATAAATTCTAAACAGAATGCTGGTGCATATAAGAACAAAGTTGAAAATAAAGTCAAATCCAAATTTCAGAATTGAAAATTCCCAATTTAATAATTCCATATACGAAAGGGAAACTTAACAATTTTTTATAAATTTTTCCTTAAATAATAAAATGCTCATAATTAAATTATTTATACTACCAACATGCTCTGATATCAATTGTTGGAAGTATTAATTAAAATCTCAAAATATGAAATCGATCATAATAAAATTATGAGCGTACCTGAAGTATAATTTGATGAGATCATGACTGATTTGAATGATGATGAATAGAATTACAACCTACTTCACCCCTTAGGTTATCCGGATAGAGAGAAAAGGGATAGAAAATTTTAAGAGAGTGGGAATCCTTATCTTTCATCACAAAATAATAACTCTGATCTCTCTATTTAAGGTCAGGCTTATGATAGAAAACTACTGACCACTAAAGTGTTATAGGTTGGGACCTCTACCCATATGAGCTTATGTATGATCTAACCTATCATGGATCATACACATTAAACACAAGGCCCGATCTGTTCTATGCTTTATGTTAAAATACAAAACTAATTATCTAAATAAATATTTCATTAATTAATTAATATTAATCCACATAATATTTCTAATAAAATTAATTATTTTATTTTTAAATACAACATCGGAGACAGCAATATTGGCATAATAGTTAGGAAGAATATGTGGGTGCAATATTATTATAATAATTATTATATATTATTAAATTTAATCATATATTAAATTAATAATTTTTAAATATATTATATAATAATATATTAATAATTAAATTCATTAATATATTAATGCATCACTACTTTATCGGGTACAACAAATTTTTTCCAATTGTAACTAAGGGGCTGTTTGGAACGGGCGAAATCAGAGGGGGAGGGAAGTGCCCGGGTGAAATTGGGGGTGAAATTGCGAATTTCACCCGTTTGGTTGAGACGCGAAAATGCGGGGGGCGAAATGTAAACTTTGAAAAGACGTGGTCCGAGGCGTAAATGTCCCCTCTCCTATTTTGGGGTGAAATCGGGTGAAATGTGTACGTCTTGCCTTCATTTTCCAACTGATGCCCCTGAAAACAAAGGAGCAAGGAACTCCCACCGCGGTCCGATTCGTCTGCATTTCTCATCCTTCCTCCGCTGCTAGTTGCTCAGATCGAACCTCCCATTAGGTAAGCTCCCTTCCTCTGTCATGTTTTTCTGCTCTGTCGTTGCTGGTGGATGTTCGCAGGGGTGGAGTTCGGTGCTTCTCGGTGTAGCGACCCGCTAGTGATGGTGGGCACCTGGGCGGAGGGATTTCGTCTGCACGGCTTTCCGATTTGCAACTATACGGCCTGGGCGAAGGAATTTCATCTGCACGGCTTTCCGATCTGCAACTATACGGCCTGGGCGAAGGAATTTCTGAGCTTCTGGTGGCCGATCGGTGCTTGGAACCCGGAACGGAGGTCGGAGTCGCCGATCTGTTGGTGGTTGGCTGGCGGCGAAGGGGAGAGTGCTCGGGGCGGTTGGCTTGGCTCGCGTCTGCCTGGGATTGTACGGGTCGGGTCGAGTCGGGTCGGTTCTGATTTGACCCGAACCCGACCCGTACCTATCAAATTTTTTTCCAAATTTTTTTACAATAAATTTATTTGAATTCCGTATTTTTTACATTTTCAGTATTCCTTCCTTCCCCTCTACTTAAATTGATACACATATTGGCAGACGTGCTATTGGAAAATTGAAATTCGGAAAGCCGTATTGCATGCTGAATCTTGTCCTTATTTATTTTTATTATTGCAGTTTAATAAAGAGAAGGAATTTAACAAATGGATGCATTGGCCGTTATTTTACCGAATGTTTAGAACTTTTTTATTAATTAGTATAACAACAAATAAGGTGCTCATATTTTGCTTGGGATAAATACTGTATAGTTTAACTGATGTTATTATTTTAATTTTCTTAATATTTAAATCAATACTAACATGATAAAAATTGTAAAAAAAGAACATTGCAATTAGTCAATATTTAAATTATACAAAATTATGTATTGATGGTACATTACAATTATAAATAAGAAAATTACTATCTTCTAATTTTAAAAATATAGGATGTTATATTAGATAATATTTAATGAAATATTAGTAGATTAATTTACAAGTCATTTGGAATGAGGAATTGTGATTGCTTCGAAAATAACAAGTTCTTCACAGTGTGGTCGCATTTGTACTGAGATAGGTTAATATTAAATTCAAAATATGTCAAAAGATTATAATAAAAGAAAATTTTAACTTATTGAACAAAATGTAAATAAATAAGTGAATTTATTTTTTTATCTTACACCAATATATTAGTTTCCGTTGATCAAAATATAATTATTCTATCATGTAAACTAATGGCTCACACGCGTAAAATTTTTATATAAGTTACTTGAAATATGTAACAAACTTATTAATATAAATAATAAATTACCTTTTTAATGTAGTTTCAGAATAACTAAATTATCTTCTTTAATATGGATAATAAATAAATAATTAGAGTAAATTAATGTATGTTCAGAATTAATAAATTATCTTCTTTATGTTACTCTATAATTATTTTAATTCTGACAACTATATTGTTTTAATTCACATTGTAAATAATAGTGAATCAGACAATCACAATTATTGGTATTTAATTCATACTTCATTCATATACGAATTCATCTTAGAAGAGTTTCTTATATAGTTGTTTTACATACAGATCAATCAGTGAAAAAGTAAGAATCCTTGACTAAGGAAACAACAAAGGATTGATAGTCTTGCCTCACCACTGCTTAAGGTAAATGCACATCCATAACTATCAATATTGTTTGTAAAGCTATGTGGGTGATTGACTGTTGTCTATTAATAGTGGTATTGCATGACTTTCAAACGTATTTGAAACTTATGTGTGATGCTTTGAATTTCATGTTCTCTTGGATCATAGTAATGAATATTCCATGTCATGATAACATGTTGATGATTTTTTGTTAATAGTTACGCATTGGCCATATCTTAGAAGTTGTCGTGGAGGATAATATGGATGATTCATTCGAAGAGTGGATGGAGTTATTCAAATTCATTAATGTAGACATGATGGAAGAGTGGGAAAATTTATGTAATATGTTTATTATCCAAATGGTATCATATACTGTTCAGTCAATGCAATTGTTACAATTACAAGCCTCTTGTATGCAACTTCCTGCTAATGAGTCTAGCGGTTCAAGAGATCAAATGCGTCAACAACTACTTGAAGACTTATTACATCCTGATAAGTGCCATAATCTTGTACGCATGAGCCCACATGCTTTCCATCAATTGTGCCAGAAGGTGAGAGGAACTGGTAGAGTGAGAGATTCTAAGTATGCAATAGTGGAGGAGCAGGTTGCCCAATTTTTGCACATGTTGGCCCATAATGTAAAAAATAGGACTATGTCTTTCTTCTTCTATCGATCTGGGGAGACAATTAGTCGTCACTTTCATAATGTCTTACGATCAATAGTTTCACTCGGCGAAGAGTATCTAGTTCAACCTACAGGATCAGAGGTTCCTCAACAGATTTTCAATAATAGTAGGTTTTTTCCTTATTTCAAGGTAATGCAATTAGTTAAGAATGCTAAAATTTTTCATTCATGTGTGTTGTTCCTATTGCAATCTTTATTTAATTCAAATTTTGAATAATTAATATAACACAGGATTGTATTGGAGCCTTAGATGGGACTCATATACGAGTCAAGGTATCAAGAGAAGATGCTCCTCGGTTTCGAGGCAGAAAGGATTACCCGACGCAAAATGTGTTAGCAGTTTGTGATTTTGATATGAAATTTACATATGTTTTATCTGGATGGGAAGGAACTGCGTCCGATTCTAGAGTCCTTAAACATGCATTGACTAAAAGAGGGGATAGGTTGAAAATTCCTAGAGGTAAGATAGATTTTTAGAATGACATGCTTTTAAATAATAGGATAACTTTGTTGCCTAGAAGTTCTTTTGATGATTGATATGGAGATAGTGATGTAAGTATGTATGATTGTAATGAAACCTAGGCAAATTTTACCTAGGTGATGCAGGTTATCCCTTGAAAAGTGGGCTATTAACACCATACAGAGGGGTACGGTATCATCTGAAGGAGTACACAAGACGTGGCCCACAGAATGCAAAAGAAATATTCAACCATCGACATGCTTCACTTAGAAATGTGATTGAAAGAGCATTCGGTGTGCTTAAAAAGAGGTTTCCTATTATAGCCAGTGGAACGGAACCATTTTATTCTCTCACCACTATGACAGAAATCACGATAGCATGTTGTGTACTGCATAATTTTCTGATGGATGTTGATCCCGATCCACGGTTGATGGATGAAGTGGATCATGAGCTGTTGCACACTGAGATAGAAGATTCTGGGGACCATGAAGCACGAAATAATGAGGAAGACTATCGGGAAGGATACCTCCTAAGGGAATGCATAGCCAACCAAATGTGGAATGACTATGAGAACAACTTGTGATAGATAGAGTTTTCTGTATTTTGGGTCCTTTTGTAACTTTAAGGTTGATGAGGATAACTCTTGTCAAATAAACAGGAACTTATCTAAATATTTTACATTTGTATTGAAAGAGTTGTACCGTATGTAAACATGACATTTCACTAGTATGATGTATGATAATTGCAGAAGTATGTTGTCTCGTTTACGATAATGTTAAATGCAAAGGTTATATGTGTGAGTTCTTAGTAGTTTCAAAGTTATCTCCATGTATGTGTTAAATGTAATCTAATTAATCTGGTTATATACCATAAACAATAATTAATATCATCAATGTGACATAAGTGTCATCATGAGCTAGAACTATACTTGTTAGGGAAGATATGTCTAATTGGTAAATTCACTATTTTAATATCAGAATGCTGATGCTGACATCACCATTGTTTGCTGCTTTACAGATAAAAAATGCCAAGGAACAGGAAAACTGACAACAGGGGAGAATCCTCATCTAGGGACACACTTAGGTGGACCCCTGAAATGGATGCATTGTTGCTTGACGCATTACTGGAGGAAGTGCACAAAGGCAACAGACCTGATGGGACTTTCACTACAGCAGCGTATGCCACCATAGTAGCTGAGTTAAAGGAATCCATTGGACCATTCTTCCAGAAGCATCACATCAAAAATAGGTTGAGAACATTGAAGGAGCACTTTAACGAGTGCTATGACTTGTTTCACAAATGGAGTGGAGTCGCCTGGAATCCAACTACAAGAATGTTTGACGCTGAGCCAGAAGTATGGAACGAGATTTGTGCGGTAATGATTCAAATGGCATCATTTTAAAATGGCATGCCTTTACTTATAGTGTTTCACAAAAATACATATGTTTCGATTTTGGGGCACTGAGTGAGAGGTTATCCATGTTGAATTTTTATCCATTGGAATGTTTGATTTGCAGGACAAGCCAGAAGCTCAGAAGTGGAAAAGGACTCCTATCCATAATTATGACAAGTTATTAGAGCTATTTGCTAGAGACAGGGCTACTGGTGCAAACGCTGAAACATTAAGGGACAAAGTTCATAGGTGGCAGAGTGCCCAATTTGACCTCAATGATAGCTTTGAATTTATGTCTGGTCCGGATCTTCAAGGGGGAAGTGAGGTTCCAAGTTTCACACAGCATGTTGATGCATTCAGTTCTGAGGGACCTCCATCCCACCACTCTCAGGAGTATGCACCTTCAAATCCCTCCACTCATTCACAAGGAACTTCATCTTCAAAGGGTTCTAAAAGAAAAGCACCAATGGTTGATATTATTGAGAAAGGGTATGAAAGACTAGACATAGGAATGGAGAAGTTAACAGGTGTAATGAGAGAAGTGGCAGACACAACACACCCAGGCAATTAGAGAAAGTGTAGCCATCTTTCAGAGTACTAGACCTCGTTACTATAGCGAGGCAGAAGTTTGGGGGAGTTGGAAAACATAGGAGTGCCTCAAGATAACATGCTGATGTGTTATAACTTCTTATGTGATAATGAGAAGGCTAGGAATAAATTCTTTGGTGTCCCACCTCATTTTCGTCTACAATTGTTGTACCAACTCATGGCAAATGTTGGAGATGATTGAGTTGCTGAGGATGGAAGGATACAAGGCCACCTTGGAGAAGAGTATAGGGTAATGTGATTATTTATTGTTCTATATTGAGTTTGCACGATAGTTAACTAGCTTGTTTGTATTTATGTCCTAACAGTTGTTATTCATATCCTTACGTGGTTTTCTGACTATGTGTTTATCTTAATTGTAGGTGTTTCAACTTTACTAATTCATGACAATGTGCCTGATCTGGAAGTGTGGGCTACACTAGACTATACACTGATCATTGTAGGGTGGGAGTTAGTTCTTGGATAAAATCATTCTCTTTGTTTGGTTATTCACAAGAACATGTGATGGACACATCCATGTTGTGTTATGTATTATGTGTGTGTATAATTAGTACAGTATAAGATCTGACGACAATATTATACTTTATGTAATATTAATTTTCGTACCAGAAGTATGTATATTTTTAATCCACTACTTATTGCCTTTATGTCTATGTGTGCATATGTGCACTGCAACATTTAATCAATGTGATAGGTATTTGTTGTGTTTAGAATTATTGGAGCAGTGCAATGTTTGTATGTTGTACCCACGAAGCAAGTGTTTTTCGTTCAACCTTAGTTTTGTTGAATGTTATTCTCGCTACGTAAATAATTGCTTCTATGTGTATGTATGTATATGTGTACTGCAACAGTTAATGAACATGATATATATCCTCTGCTACCAAAAAATAAATTGACAATATTAGGAGTAATGTGTTATTTACTAATTTATTTATGTATTGAGATATCATTTATTAATTAATTCTTTAATAAAAATATATTAATTATAGTCTTTAAAAAATGTATAATTTAATATTACTAATGTTATTAGGAATAAAATAAATTAAAATGTATTTAATTTTGATAAATGAAATTATTATCATTAAATATGTATAATTCTATTCAACAATGATAGTATAGTAATTTTACTACCTCACCGTAAGTATTGAACAAAATATAATGCACATTCTTTAATATTTATTAATTATATAAAAATTATAAATTATAAATATAAATATGTTAGGATTGAAGAAAAAATTTAATACATTTTCTTTCACCTATAAATTATTTGTTATCTAATTTTACTAAATAATATTATAACTATCTCAACATAACATAATAAAAGGATATTTTAGTCATTTTACTCATTCACATTTCCTTTCCCCTCTATTTTCACCCATTCCAAACAAAAGAAATTCATTTCACCCAGGTTTACTTCCCCTTCTATTTTCACCCATTCCAAACAACTCAGGTGAAATTACTTCACCTCCATTTCCTCCCCCTCCATTTTCACCCCCCTCCATTTACACCCCCTCCCATTTTCACCTCCAGCCAAACATACCCTAAATGCATGATACATTGGGACAACGACCAGCTTAGTTTTACTGAAGTGAACAACAGTGTCCATGGCCTGTACGGTAGATATTGGTGCTTAATGGATGGGACAGATCAAAATCTTTTCACATCTGATTTGTTTAGGTATAATTTCTTAATTTTTTTTTAAACGAATACATTTTAATTGATTTGATTTGGTTTACAAGTTCGTAGGATCGATCTGCGGGTCAAATTTTTTTATATATATATTATATTTTATTTATTTTAAGTTTTTATTATTTATTTTTATTTTTATTATGTGTAGTTATTTTGAATATTTATATTTAATTTTTTAATAATTAAATTATAATATAAAAATAATTAATAAATTATTTTTTAATATAAATATTATTTAAATTATTAAATATAAAAAATTAAAAAATAAATTAATTTATTTAGGTCCGTGTATTGACTCAATCCGTCTAAGACCAATCTGCTTTAATTCACAGCCCAAGCAAGCTAATCCATTTAAACTCATATTTTAATGTATTTAATTTTTACGTTTAGTTTACATCAAGTTAGTGGACCAGCTTGCTTTGGTTCGTGGGTTTTCAACCTCCTAAGTACTTTTAATAGTCGAGCTCTATAATTCCTCCCATTCTTTCTTTGATTTCATGTATGTTTAATATTTAAAAATTAAGAATGATAATAAATACTTTTAATTTTAAAAAAAATCGATTATAATTTATTTATTAAAATTTAATTGATAAATAAAGTTAATGAATATTTATTTAAATAATAAAAATAATATTTAAAATAAGATAATAAATACATTCTTAATTTTTTAAAATATTTATAAAACACCATTTAAAAAAGAATTGGAGAGATATATGTTAAGATCAGATTTGGATACTTTTTCATTATGACGTCAAATGTCCCAGATTTTTGCAGGCTTTCAAGTGACAATCGCCAAAATGAACACCGAAACAAGGTTGATTTAGGTAAAATAAAATTTAAAATTTACAATGAATTTACAATGAATGATTTATTGAAATAGAATAATATTATATACATCAAATAGAATAATATTGATCATGAAAATGTAAAATATACCCGAATGATATTTACAATGAATGATTTATTGAAATAGAATAATATTATATACATCAAATAGAATTCAAAATTAAATTTTGAATAAAAATAAAAAATTGTTATTAAATATAAAATGGTAAAATAAATTTATAAAATTTAATTTAATAAATATAAAAAATTTAAAATTTAATTTTAAAATTTATTTTCGATATTTATAATATTTATAATGTAACCTTTATTCATAGATTTGAACATTCTAAAGCCAGAATTATCTGACTATTCTCCTGTGAATTGTATGCAATTGCTGGGCATAATTATCGATATAACCAATTTCGAGCTGTCATGCAACATTCGAATTCCTTACATCTTGAAAGGAAATGGCAAGCACAAAGGGGCTGAACCTAAGGACACAGTACAATGATATTCATGGAGCTTTATTGTATATAAAAAATATCTTAAATTTCAGTATACATAAATTTCCCTGTGGGACTTTCTCATGACAAGGACAAGGGCAAATTAGGTGAGAAGGTTGAAACTCATTGAGATCATCCTGTAAGTTAAAAACTAGAAGTGAAAATGGCACTTCCCGAACCGTATGCACTTTCAATTTGACTGCAATTGTGCGGGGTGGAGATCATTTCCTCTTTGATCACTCTAGGTTTCTCAATGAGTGGGCCATGAAATATCAAAAATATTTTAAAAGTAAGCGCATACCTGCACCAAAGGGAATTATACCTAACTTTGGGGCATCCGGATTCATTTTGCTAGGGAGCACAAAAGAAGAGGCTTTTGCAGAGTAATTACTGAGTTACAAAATGACATGTTTGCTCATTTAGAAAAAAAAATTAAAAAAAAATTGAAACATACATTAAATTTAGTGGGCTTCTTGGATTAGGATAACAAAAATATCCATATTTAATACGTCTTATCAAAATTGATGAATATTTATTTAATATATCTTACTCAAATTAGATCAATTTCTTAATAATTTGGATTTGGGTTTACTCATTAAATATGTAAAGAGTTGTAGGTTCTTTTTTAATATTATATTTAATTCATTATAATATTAATTTATATAACACATGAATTTATCTTTTTTATATATTTAATACACCTTATATCCTTATTGGGCATCACATTAAATTTATTTGAATAATATATTTTATAATTAATTTAGTATTATATAAAAATTAATATTATCTCATATATATATAAAGATATTATGATAGTTTATTTAAGATAAATAATATTAAAATATTTTATTTATAATAAAATAATATTAAAATTCTTGAATTTATATTAAATTATAAAGATATTTCAAAATGATATTTATTATTTTATAATATTAATTTATATAATTTAAGAGTAGCTTATAAAAATATAAATTAATAAATAATTATTCATAAATTGATCCAATATAATTTTTATTTAATAAAATTAATAATGATACAATTCATATTTACTTTAAAACAAATATAGATAGTATAGATAAGTCAAAATAAAAATAGATATGAACGAGAAATAGATATAATTGTCAAATATAATTATTATCAATAAAAAAATAAATTTTTATTAATTTATATAATTATCATGTATTTTAATTATTATCATTCATATAGTTCAAAAATTACAATGAGAAGTATAAAGATATGCACATATTTAAATATACAAATTACTCTTCTTTTCTAAATTTTTTTATAAAAATATTATATTTTATGAAAAACTTAATCGTAAGATATTAAAATTAATAATCAAATAAAAAAATTAAAATTTTAGAAAATTAAATGTTTAATTTTGTCAAACTTTCATATTTTAAAATTAATTTAAAAATATAATAGTAATTTTTTCGAGTCTAAGTGAGTTCTATCGAATCTTTTTGAGTTTTGGGTCTAAAATGGATATGATGTTTTGAGTCTTTAATGGATTTGGTTCTTGGCAGATTTGTGTTTGAGTGAATTACTATCTTGGATATACTTTTAAAATAGAATGTACTAGTATGATTAATATGAATGTTATATTTTTTTTTTGTAAAATTCGTAATATTTTATATAAAATTTATAATTGTTTTATAAAATTTTGCAATAGTTCCTCAAGTTATTATACTATAAGATTATTATTTCATGTTGTGAGATTTATAAATAAAATTGCTAGATCTTATAAAAATTATAAGTTTTATGTGAATAGTTGCATCCTATGTAATTTATATTAAATGAAAAAAGTTACAAAATCTTGTAAAAAATTATGAATTTTATGAATTTTTTTTATAAAATTCATAAAATGTAGTATTGATACAAGTTTTTTTTGGAGGTTTTTATCAAAGAAAACCCCTAAAATCTAAGGTAATTCTATGAAGAATTCAACTTTAGCAATGTTATATGTATCAAGAGTGAATCCAAATTAAGTTTTGAGTGTAAATTAAGACTTGTCTATGAAATATAAAATAATAATATTAATTCAATCAAATGGATATGAAAAATTTAAAACCTAATTCTATATTTCACTTCGATGCATAAAACGTTTTTTATCTAAATTTTAATGGAATATATTTAATATTGGATCATTAATTTTATGTTAATTATTTTACTTAATTGATTTGAAAATTAAAATAATTAGTCTAATATTAAAATATTTAATTTCTAATTTTTAAGATTAAGAATGACAATTTATTTAATATATTGATGCAAGATATTGGATTTTAATTTAGGATATGACAAATGAAAATTTTTCAAGACAATTTTAAGAGCCTGCATTTTGTAGGAAATTAAATTTAAATTTTTGGGTGATGTGTGGGTATGTATTCGATAACTTTGTATTTTTATGAAAGTTTAACATAAGATTCAGTACAATTAAAATTATATGCAGTTTTTTATAAAAAGCCACAAGCGTATATGGATTTTGTATTTAACAAATAGATAAAATATTACATCTCCATCATTCAAAGTTGAATAATAAAAATTCTTCGAAAATTTGATCATTTTTTCACGAATGTTCCAACTTCCGTACATTATGAATATGTACCAAGCACAAACCTAAAATCCTTGATCTGAGAATAAAACAAGCGCTAACCAGAAAAAAAGAAAAAAGGAGGCCTAGAAGGGTAAACCTATTGCAATTGGGCTGAGCCCGATCTCTACAACAGTTACGATGGGTAGAGCTCAGCCCATTACAATCGTCACTAGTTTTGAAGTTAAATGAATATGGACAAAGTCTTCCCTCTAATAGCCTGACACTAAGTATGACTAAAAAGCCCATAACTGTTTTTAACATATGACATTTGTATTCATTTCCCTTGGGCTTTTGTCTCTGATTTTCAGTTAACGTTGATTTGGCTTCAAAATTTTTTAGAAATGAATTCTATTCATTTTAATAAAAATGATTTCAATATAATAAATATTATTATTTAAAAATTTTCTTAAAAATATAATTTTAATTTAATTGCAAAAAAATTCTTTTATTTGAAATATATTGACAAATACATGAAATTTAATTAAAAAGTAGATTTTGATAGTGTAATGGTAAATATAATATTAGAAGGAGAGTAAGCTTTTTTATATAATGTGTTTTAGGTTAAATGAAATGAATTTTAATAAATATTTTTAGTAAATTTGATTTATATCATAATAATTCAAATGTAATTAAAATGAGAATGGTAAATAAAATAGAATTTATTTTTACTTAAAGCTAAATACCATTTAAAAATTTATTTAAAATAAAATATTAATTTTAATTATGTCAAATAAGGATTAAACTTACCCCAAAGTAGCAATCAAATAGATTTTTCTTTTTTGGCCTGGTAATAAAATCTTTCTGAATTTTGCCGGTAATAAAACTGCTAAACTGGTTAATAGGAATTTTTTTATACAGGAATATACTTTAATTTTCTTTAAGGTTTAACAAAATTGCATGAATTTCTCTCCTAGTTTATATTCATATCCAAGTATTTCTCTTTATATTCGACTATTATTCATAGGGAAGGGCAAAAAATTTAATCAATGATAGAATGATTCTTTTTAACCGAATTTCATATATTTACATTGGTTATGTTTAAAACTGTCACTGAATTATTGGTTTGATTTTGAATTTTTGATGCATGTGAATCCACTTTTCATCACTCAATTTTTAAAAAAATTGTTAGCGCATCTTAATTTTAAAGACCACTGGAAGGCTAGCTTAGATGACGACATGGATTCAGCCTTCAAAAACACACGCAACCCCATCCCCTTTCCCTATTAAAAAAAAAATCTTCAAGAATGAAATTTTGCTGCTAATCCCTGGCAGCAGTTTCAGGCTACATATAACCTTGAGATGCATCCACATGTCTTTATTATTACATAACTAGAAACTAAACTAGTAAATTACCCATGTGCCCGTGCTATGCACGAGCTTATATTTATTTCAATGTAAAAATTTTTTTTAGACATGCCAACACTTCACAATTAATGAGTAGCAAACTTAATTCAAATTTTTTTTTCAAGTCCCAATTTAAACTATATGGAGGTACAAATCGTGCAACACCCCTTAGAAGATACCTCAGTGGTATAGGAGTTGCAATGTGTCCTTCATCATTAACATGTGAAGCACCTAAGGCTTTTTGAAATCAATCTGCCATGGTGAGCATCTTCTATTCCACTAAAGTAGTCGTTATATTTTGATCACTGACCTATAAACAAAAAGCACATATAAAGTGTACTCCAACCAAAAATAATTACAAGATCAATCACACTAAAGATATACCTCATTCTCACTTGATGAACCACTGTCCATGGGCTCCATCGAGTCCTGATTGTCTGCAATTATCTTTTGCAAATGACATGTACTCCTTTTTGAGAAAAATTGCACCTTTTTTTTCACATCCAAGGCTTCTGCTAACATATTCAAGCTTTCAGTGTTATACCAAATGACTCATGATGACATCTCCACTGAAAATAGTGCATCTCAAAATAAAAATTAATTACAAAAAAATGTCAGTTTCATGATTAATAAACACTAAAATTGCATATCATGGGAGTGCATACTTGAATCTCATCAAACACAGCATTACCATGCAAAACCTAGACAATTTGAGTTGAGCCATATGTTATTATAAAGAATATGGCTAAAGCAAAAGAGACTTGCATCATCAGAACTCTCAAGCTGCATATGCCAACCTAAAGACATATTAAATGCATAATAGATCCAAACACGCGCATACAAGAGTAAATTTTATTCAATTGCGCTACCATCACAATTAGTACACAAATTTTAGAAATATTGCAACTTAGGTAATAAGATTGGGCATGAATGAATAAAAATAAATATTTTCAACAATAAATAAGAATTAAATATAGTAGTCAAAGCAAAAAAACACATATGAGTTCAAAATAATACTTAATTTAAGTTTTGAAACACTTCTTTATAAACAATGTTGGTTGTTTAAGTCAAATGTCGATTCTCTTTGTTATGGATTAGAATTTTTAATCCATTCTTGCTTGTAACCCTTGAGACAGCAATATACAATTGTCCATGACTAAAGATTGGATTTTGCAAGTATAAACCAACATGTGAAAGAGATTGCCCTTGACTTTTGTTAATAGTCATCACATATGAAATAATTATAGGATACTGTCTTCTCTACAATTTGAATGGCCATTTTGATTTTGATAGGGAAAGATTCATCCTAAGGATGAAAACCTTCTCACTAAAATGACTTCCAGTTAACACTTTTACTCTAATCACATGATTACTTAATTTAGTGACAATTAATCTAGTCCTATTGCATAAACCCGCTGATTGATTAATATTTCAAAGCAACATTATTGGAATTCTAACTTTTAAAACAATCTTATAGGAAGGCAAACTAGAACAATTGAAAGTATTCAAAGTTTCTGGTGTTTACAAATTTTCCTGAACATCTATGTCAAAACTTGCTTTGCAAACTGAGTCAGAACTCAAATAAGTTTTCTCTTTTCTAGGAATTTTTGACATCATAAACTTATTTAGTTTATGCACAATGCCAAGTGTTGGTGCTAATATGGTTCTATCCTTCAAAAATTGAGGGTCTTTGTAATTTTATTCAAGTGAAGGATATGCAGTATTCACAATTGCTTCAAAAGGATCTTCAAATTCACTTACCAAAAGATCTTCAGGAATAGTGATTTCAGCTTCCTCATCATTTGGTTCTGCAAGCTTTCCATCTCCAACCTTTAAAATCCACTTAGCAAACTCTTTTAATTCATCTTTAATTGATGATGATGGATTTGATTGCAATCTCATGTTCTTGGTCAATGTCAACACCTTACAATACTTCCATAAATAAGATGAGTTAATGGTTGCATGCACTATATCTAATCTGTGATCACCTAAAATTACTGGTAATATTTGTCTAAAATAACCAACAAACACAATGGATTTCCTACCAAATGGTAACTTAAAACTTAGTGGTATATCTAATTGCATAATATCTCTTAAAGTTCTATCAAGATCTTCAAAGCAAAGCTTATGAACCATCAGTGCTTCATCCTATATGATGAGTTTATATTTTCGTAACAATTCTACAAGTTCAGATCCTTGTTTGATATTGCAGGTGAAATCTTCAGTTATGTTCAATGGAATACGAAAGTGAGAATGTGCTGTTCGACCACCAAGAAGAAGTAATGATGCAATACCACTCGAAGTAACTGTTAAAACAATTTGACCTTCAGATCTCAATGCAGAAGTAAGAGTTTTTCATAAGAAAGTTTTACCAGTACCACCATAACTATACACAAAGAAAACACCACCTCTATTCCCATTAACAGAATTGATAATTTTATGGAATACTGTTGTTTGTTCTTGAGTTAGCATGTTGAGTAACCTTGTGAACTTTATTTTCAATTTATCTCGATAATACTATAACTCTTCAACAATCAGTCTATTCTGTTGATAAGAAAATTCTATATCATTTAGAATTGACATTAAAGGGTAATCTTTCAATAATTTGCCATTAATTCTCAATAATTTCTTAATTTCATGCAATGCATGATTTTTCAACTCCTCTTAAGTTAGGATCAAATCTGAAAAAAAAAATTTACATTAGCAAGATGTAATTATGAAACATTGTTATTAGCAATAAAATTAATAATACATGAAAATATAATTCCTTTTAAACATATATTGTTATTAATTGCTTACTTACATTAATATGATTCAAAATTTAGCAATCAATAGATAAAAAATCTTCATATTTATAAATAATAAACGCTAACATTTATCACATCAACAAAAGCAAGCCAATACAAGGAATACTTCAAAAGACATGAAAAAACCTTCATTTTACATTCTTTTTCAGAGTAGGTATTGAATGTCTTCAGAAAGAATTTTCCAAGTTTCTTCCCAAACATATTCAGGATGAGAGATGCTACTTGATAGTAACATTCTAATAAATAATTTCCTTAAGTAATCTCCAGTACCCTAAATAGATGCCTGTTTGATTGTTTCTACAAACTCTCTATCATCCTCAAGAAGTCCTAAGGAGTAGCATGTTTCTTGAAAGCTCTTATTGACAACACCATCCACTGTAAGAATATCCTTATATGAAGTTGGAGCTTTAACTTTGTGAGCAACATCCTTAAATAATATCTTTCATCGTTACATGGTGGCATAAAATGCAATATACCAATTGCAAATCCATGTTTTCTTAGGTACCGCTTACAATCTTCAAGAGCATACATAAATCTTAATGGGAATTCAACATAAGTTAATTTTCTTGCTTCATGATATATTTTATTTGCTTCCATCCATGCAAGAAACATGCTTTATGTAACTGAGGCCTTTTTCATTATAACTTCTATATTAGCACCATTTTCATAGTATACATATTGCTCATTTAGAAGATGAAAGTGTAATCTTTCGACAAGAGGCCACCTATAATGAACATTATAATAAAAAATGTGCTAAGCAGCTTTGCAAAGAGAGATGTAATGACAATCAAGATAAGTTTTGATCTCACCGACTTGGTAATTGATATCATTATTGTTGCTAGATTCATAAATAGTTGTGGTGGCTCGATCATAACTTTTGTTAATATACTTGAATAAATATTTAATGGATCTTGACTGATTGCATGCCTCAATATTGATATGTGCTTGATATTTCATTAGTAAATGAGCATTGTAAGGAACCATAAATCGATTGTTGAGAGAAATCCCATTCTTTATGATTGATCTACCATTATCCTTTCTTAGATAAATTGGATACCTTTCTTCATCTAGAGTAGTCAAATGAATAAACTTTTTTGGAAAGAATTTTATGCACTTTCTATCTTTCATGCATGGAGATTTCATATTAGCATGACCATATGGACCATGCATCATGAAATTCATGACTACATCATACAAATGAGGTTTTTCTTCTCTATCAGGTATTTCTGCACAAAGAATTCTATCCATATTAGTAGGAGACTCGAATTTATGTTCTGGCTTCAAGAATACAAGTATGTGGACATGTGGTAGCCCTCATTTTTGGAACTCAATAGTTCGAATAACTACAACCACATAATTTACCAAAATTAGTCTATTTTATGGCAAAAATACAGTTAAATAAGAAAGTAAATTCAATTATTATAAAATTATAAATAATTGTAAAGGAGATTCAATTTCAATTATACTTGCTTTATATTTTCTAAAGAAAATTCCTTTTTTCAAATCATTCATAAGATGTGCAAGTTTGATGTTAAAAACTTTAGAGAGTACTTGAGGACAATCTTGTGGTCGTAATCCAACCTTTTCAGTAAGTTTAGTAATTTCTGGCCACTTTGGATTGCATGTGAAAGTAATAAATAAATCAGGAAATCCTACCTAATTACAAATTGCCATAGCATCTTGGTAGTTCTGCATCATATATCTTGGACCCTCTGTGAAATTGGAAGGTAAGATTACATGCTTTCCATATGAATATCCCTCACGCTCACCTTTAAGCAATGCATCTTCTAAACCACAGTATAAATAAACTTTTAAGTCTTTTTGATGATATCTTATAAAAGATAATTGTTCAGATTCAATCATGGTATAAGCATCAATAATATACTACTGCAATAAATGCCTCGATAACAAAAGAATGGAAGATTGATTAGGCTTGAATTGTAACATGTATGTAAAGTATTCTCTAATGGTGATTTGATGTTCTCTCTTTGTTCTGACTCTAGGAATTTGAATGTGATTAATTTTGTAATAACCATTTTGTCCTGTAGTAAACAATAATGGATATTGCAGTGGTAGATACAAAGGGTGAAGCTCATCAATACATTGTAAAAGTCCACTCTTTGTTTCAACTATAATATCCCTATCTTCATTTAAATCTTCAATGTCACCAACAATTAACATTGCCACCTCTGATGAAAAAGGTAAGTTATACATTCACGAATTTGATTCTCTCTTTCTTACCAATCTTAACTTCAATTCTAAAGGTTGTTCCTTTTCAAGGTAATCTCTAGCCATCCTAAATTTTTTTAGCAAGTAGGTTATAAGTGTTTAACATTTCCTTCAATCTTTGTACAACTTCAGGATCAACCGACACATCATTGTTATTACACCTATAGTATAAGTAACAATCACGGTTATTCCAAAGTATAGTATAATTTACAAAGTATTATTATATAAAATGGAATTTAAGTTATTACTAATGTAACAAAATACCTGACAACATTCATCCTGTTTTGAATTTCATCATTTGTGTCATAAACATAAAGTTGTGCAAATTTAGGCAGTGCTCTATTAGGAGGTAAAAGGCTTCCAATCAAATGATGATTTTGTCCATTTAATCAAAACACATAGGGAGAACCACCACAATTAATTAATCGATCAACTTTTCCTCCCATTGAAGTGAAAGAAAATATCATATTATAAGTACGAATGTTATCCCTAAACATTCTTGCTAATGGAGAATCATCAAACATCAACGATCTCAAATATGGAGGTGGTCCATCTAACTCTTTTAACTTGATTTTCCCTCTTGAGCAACACAAAGAAAAGCAAGGATTTAAAGTGTCTATAAATCTCTTAAATCGTTCATCAAACCACATGAGAGCACCACAATGTATGCAAATATATTCAGGATCACTAATATCTAAATAAGCTAAAAAAAATAAGAATTTTATGTAAAGTTGAGTAAGATATTACAATTGATTCAAAATGTTTATGTTAAATGTAAAAATAAAGCAAAATGATAGCTTTAGTACTTGATGATGAAAAGAATTCATATTGACTAATGACTTCGACATCGTCTTCATCAAAGTCAATATCTACATTCCTAGTTTCAATTTGGGAGTTAATAATTCGATTATTGGAAATAGTCCGGTGTCCTGGCTGCATAGCATTCATTGGAATATGAATCTTCATACTAGAAAAATTTCCATCATATATTATTTTTGACAAACATGTTCCTTTTGAGAAATTGCATCCATGGGCAGTTAATTTAAACTTGCATCAGCATTAACAGAGTTGAATTTTTTACATAAATTTTGAGCTAATTGACTTTTATCATGGAACGGTGCTTGCTTGACAGAATCACAATAGAGTGGGGAAGCAAAATTATGCAGGACATTAGTATGTAATGAAGTTTGGGGAGTTTGAATAGCATTGGTGACATGGCATAGTCTTGTAGTAAGAATGTAACATTTAAGTAAGATATAGCAATAATTATATGATAAAAAATAATTATTAGATAAGTAAAAGGAAAACCTTTTGGAATCTCTAAATTCAAGCGCATATTATCATCACTATACTTTCTCTTTTTCCCTGTTGAAATAGATATACTTGAAGAAAGTTGTGTAGCACAAACTGTCAATTCATATCATATAATATTAATAGTAAGAAAATTATACAGACTCTTGTTGTACAAATAAAATGAAGCACAAATTGTTCTATTGGTAATAATACTTTTGCTATGAGTTTGAGAAAATATTGGAGATAAATTTCGATTTGTGTTTGTTTGTTCTAAAAAAGGTGACCTTGTAGATTGGATAGAGACCCTTTGAGAACAGTGAGCTTCTGCTACACATGAATTTCTTTGTTCTCTTATTGAATCAAATGTCACTACAATGACATGTTAAGTAGAAAGTTCAAAGGACAAGATAAATCAATATTGTTAATCATTTACATTGATTTCAAATTATCTAATATGATAAAAGGCATTAATTCAACCTGTGTGCAAGATGTCTTAAAAAAACTAACACTTTCAATCCATGATAGTCTCACTAATCCTAAAATTTTAAACTTGTTTTTGAAATAATAAAGTCCACAACTTCCTACTTCTACATCAAACAGTGTAAAAATGATGAGAGTTAAATGTAGATATATCTAATCTTTAGTTTGCCTTTTCGATTTGATGATCAAATTCCTCCGAATCCTTGATTCTTTGCATTTTTGTTTATAATTGACACTCATAATTAGTTTTTCCTAATTTTTACAAATCCAACACTACACAATCCAAGATGAAACCATAAAAAGTCAAATAATAAGAAAAGAAAATAGGTATCTTGTTAGTTCTAATTTGTATCATGGATAACATTCAATTCAGTTTAATTTATATCTGTTATTTTCTTTTCTATCTAATGTTCCAAGAATATGGTACTGTTTCTAGAGTCTAAAAATATTCTTTTCTATCCAATGTACCAAGAATATCGTACTGTTTCTAGAGTCCAAAATATGAATCAGATGTAATTGGTCTTACTATTCATATGTCTAATAATATCACTTAAGCATAACTATATTATCAATTTATCTGGCGAGGTGTGTGCGGGTAAAGAGAAAAAGAGAGAGAGACAAAGTAAACAACGAAAACACAATTGAATTGTCATGACATAGAAATTCATATTAAATATTAAAGGGCATAATGAATAAAAAATTAAATATAATCCTCATAACAAATTATAAATTTAACAATACTGGATGAGGTGCAACCTACATAAGGGACTATGATAATTTCTATCGTAAGTATAGAGCAAAACAAAGAAAGTTTCCAAAAGATAATGTAAGCTATTTGAAAATTAATCTAAGAATATTCTACTAATAATTTTCAAACATCAATTAAAGTCAAAATGAAAAGACATTCAAGCAAAATTTTTATGGTTCATAAAGTCATGGAATGTAAAGGTTATCAATTCAAGAGAATATCAAATTTGAGTCAACTGGAATGCCAGGACTACCAATATGAAACTTCTAGAATTAGTGCCCCAAGTATCTTACAAGGTCTTAACACCAAACAGTGAGAACAAAGTTAGTAAATTATTGACGGGAACCATTGGACTACTGAAAGGAGAAATTGATACTCTCGATATCAAACAGGCGTACTGTAGTTACAACTCTTAAAAACCATTGAATAGAGATAAATGATTTATGGGCGCCAAATTTGATTTAGTGCCTACATCATTTGAACTCATTAAAATGTAAATTGTCAAGAAAGTATTAATCAGATATGAGGCAACACATGCAGATGCAATTCCTTAAGAAGCAAAGAAGATAAACAGGGAGCCCAGTGACTGGGGTATGATTATTTAGTAATTTTCCAAAAGCCAGACATGATCTCAAACAATTGAGCATAACTCACAGAAAAGTATTTATTCTACCACCCTCAAATGACAAAAAATCTATTTTACTCTAGGAGTGCGCGGATTTTCTTACTCAGAGAGGGGAAAAAACATGTAGTGGAAATCCAAATTATGTGGGGTCTACTCTTATATCTTTCCTCATAAAGTTATGGAATGTAATGGCATGATCAAAATATGTACCTCAAAACATTAACAGATGTAAAACTTTTCAAATTTCTGTAGCCATTAGGGCTAAAATACCAAAATAATGTTTTTTACAAAACTTATTGCCGATTTATTATTTTTTCGAAACATATTACCGGAATACGCACGGTGGCAGAAGGCGCCATTTGGTGTGGCGCCTCATGGGCGGAGGCGCCATCTAGGATGGCGCCTTTGGCGCTCTGAGGGCGCCATTCAAGGTGGCGCCCTCGCTCAAATTTTTTCATTTTTTTCCTTTTAAAATTAATTAATGTTGATATAATTTGAAAATAAAAATTATAAAAATAAATAATATATGATTGTAACTGAAAATAAATTTTTGAAAATAAATTACTTATTTTATAATTATATTTGATGTCATATAAAAATATGTTAACTCCACTTTGATATCAAATACATAAATTTATTATAGGAATTAAATAAGAAAGTAGTTAATGATAATAATATAATGAATAAAAATAATAAATATTTAGTAAATAATTAAATATTATTTAAAAAATATAGGATCAATAAAGAATAATTACATAATTTACATTAATGTCTCTCAAAATTTTACGTAATGACAGTTAATTTTTATCAATTTTTGAAATTATAAACTTCTAACGCTTGAAATTATATTATTACAAGTCATTATTTAATATGTTATTACACATAAGTAAATTTATTGAGTATAATAAAATATTCTTTATATACAAAGTTGAAGATAGCTAAAAATGAAAAGAAATATAATGTAATAAATATATTTTTCTTATTTTATATTTATTCCAATAATATGCTTGTCCATTTTTATTTATTTGAATAAAATTTTATTTATTTTGTGACAGAATGAATGCAAACTGGTGAAGTTGAAGATAGCTAAAAATTTAAAAAAATCTGATTATTTCGTTTCAATAATCTTTTCATTTTGTAATTAAATCGGAATTATAACATGAATTAGATATTTTTTATTTCATCAGAATGATAAAATATTTTGGCAATGAGAGTGAAAAGTACCGATTAATTATTTTTTAAGAAATTATTATTCGTTTCATCGTTCGCTCGAAACATTTTATCGAAATAAGCACAGAAGATACGAACAGCGATGGAGAGACGCCAAATGACGTGTAGAGGTACGCTAGACGAAATGGCATCGTTCGCGTTGAAGGGAAGGAACGACAGGCGATATGGCACTTTTGGCCCATGGCAGCCTCGTTCCTCGTTTCTAAATTAATTAGGCGGTGACTGTGTTGACTGTGCACCCTAAAGACATGAATTTTTGTGAAAGTATGATAATTAATATTATTTATTTACTTTCACACGATAAATAAAAAAAGAATAGATAGGTTAAAATAGGCTAATACGTTTATTTCATAAATTATTTTGCGCTTCACCGTAGTTTTGAAACTATTTACCAAATTACGCAGGGCGCCGTTGAAGGCGCCTTTCAATATGACGCATTCGCTACAACGAATTTCACTGCGCGGGCTGGGAGGCGCTATTTCACCTGACGCCTACCCAACAAACTTTTTTTTATAACTTATGGGGCTGGGAGGCGCCAAGTGACATGGCGCCTCCACAGCCCCATTTTATAAATTATTTAAGTTTTATAAATTTATATATTTATTTATATAATTTTAATTTTATCATAATTAGAACGAAATTATAATTTTTAAAATTTAATTAATTATATTTTATGATATTATTTATCTATATTAGTCGTAAAAATTAAGATATAATTATAATAAAATTAAAATTATATAAATAAATATATAATTTTATTAAACTTAATTAATTTATAAAATGGGACTGTGGAGGCGCCATTTCACTTGGCGCCTCCCAGCCCCATAAGTTGTAAACCTAAGTTTGCTGGGTAGGCGCCAGGTGAAATAGCGCCTCCCCAGCGAAATTTGCTACAGCGAAGGCGCCATGTTAGAAGGCGCCTTCAGCTGGCGCCCTGTGTATTTTGGTAAATAGTTTCAAAACTACGGTGAAGCGTAAAATAATTTATGAAATAAACGTATTTTGGTATTTTAACCAAGTAGATATTTATAATAGTTGTGAAAGTATGATAATTAATAATATTAGTTATTATATGTGGAAGATGTCCTTATCATCATTTTTTAAATAAAATTAAATATTGCAATGATCTTCATGATTTATTGTTATTTGTAATTATTCCTGCGCAAGCAATTAAAAAAGTGGTAGTAATTAGAAGCATCCTAAATGTTGACGTTTGGCAATAAAGTAGTAAAGTCATCCTAAATGTTGATGTCTGGCAATAAAGTAGTAAAGTCATCCTAATTGTTGATGTCTAGCAATAAAGTAGTAAGATAAATGTACACAAATATACAAATATATAAACGAGATAGAAAAGAAAGCTAATGTCTACGCAAGTGATGTCCAGTCCCACATCCAGGATCGGTAATGTGGCGGCCGTATCTACTAACCCTCTGCGTAGGCTCGGGAGTCACATCCCCGGTGTCTGTGTCTGCTCTACCTCCAGCTCCTGCTCTGCCTCTACCCCTGGCTCCCGCCCTGCCTCCACCTCTACCTCTATCTACAAGCTCTGAGTGGTCTGTCATCATGCCACCATGCGCTAATCCCTGATCCTGAGTATGCCAATCAAATACAGGACGATATGGCTGTGCTGGACCAGCATCATCAGAAGGAAAGGCATAGAGTGCAGATGAAACTCCTGGTGCATGTGGAAATGCCTGGAATGAGGATGGAACACCAGGAGGGAGCTGGTACATCTGGGGTGACGACGGCCTAAATAGTACGGCTGGGAACGTGGTGGAGGATGAAGGATCATCAGGTGCAGTAGGGTGCAAATGAGATGGAGCAGTAAGATCAGGCATCATCGTCATGGTCTCCTGGGCAAGTCGAAGGTGGAATCTGCTGCACTGTCGAAGCGGACGGAACATCAGCCTGCGACGTATGCCGTGGAGCAGTAGCGACGTCGTCGGCGAGAGCGAGGCTTGATCATGGTCACCCTCCGGAGGGTCTGGGATGTGATGGGCCTGGGGAGCTGGCTCCGTATGTGAGTCAATGATGACATGATCAACCTGCTGAATCGCATGAAGGATGGACTCCGTCGCTGACCTAAGCGCATCGAAGGTGAACATAGTCTGCCCCTCAGGGGTAGTGAAGTCCTGTAGTGAAGAAACCTCATCTACCTGTGCAAATTTTTGACATTAAAGTTAGTTATAATACTAATGCATTTAAAGAAAATCAGATACAAAAAACTAGCACGCAAAATTACCACAAGGTCAAGCGCTCCCCCGACAGGTGTAATACACCGTCTGGTAACCCGTCTGTACCATGTCATGTAATCGGAAACGTGGTCCCAGAACTAGGCGTGTCGTCGGCTCGGCGGTAACGCACAAGTCTCGCCGGATATCCCAGAGTGCAATATACGGCTATGGCGGATGTGCCACTCCTCGTCATGCCGACCGGACAAGTGAAGGCAGTGGACCTCCGCCACCTGCTTCGGTGGCTCTGGAATGGCTTGGCGTAGTCCAAACTACCGCAAAACCCTATCAGGCTGGTGCCACTCGACAATCTGGAAGTGAATGAGCGGCACCACTGCTGTCCAGGTGTCGCTCCCGTCAAAGCAGTACTGAGGCAGTGATGCGATGACCTCCTCAGTGTACGGGATCCAGACGATCTGAAGTTACAATTTTATCATGTGATTTAAATACGATTGTGGATTGGACAAAGCCTTGAAATTAATGATTGTAAAACCCCATGCGTACCTGGTCAAGTCGAAGCCGGTCCAGCACGTATCTGTAATGGGGTAAGCTGTGTGCCGGACTATCCTGGAACGTCTTCTGATAGTGCCACCTGCCAGGTTCAATAACAAAGTTAGGCAACTGCGTAGCAAACTTAATTATAAGTGAAAGTTGAAATATTTTCTAACCTGCGCGCTAAGGGGCCAATCCCTGCATCCCCCTCTGGTATGTCTGAAATAGCTATCGCGGGAGCGATAGTGGGAAATCTATCCCAAGCCCAGAGCTGCAGTAGTAGGCAACAACCTCCTATCTCTCTGTAATCCGGTGCGGTGGCCTTGCAGAGCTCTCTGTACAGGTATGCCAGGCAAGCTGACCCCCAACTGTACGTCCCAGCCTCGTGTAGGTGTGCGATCAAGGGTAAGTGCATGAGGTGGACGTATGTGCCGGAATGGTCCGGAAATAACGTCCCACCAATGAGTCGTAAAATGTAAGCTCGGGCGAATCTCTGCACTGTCACCTCATCCGCATCATCTGGAAGATGAGTGAAATGCCTCTCCAACCAACTCATCCTCAGTCGCCCCCCTCGGATGACATTCTCATCCACCGGTAACTGGAGTCCCAAGTACTCCTCTATCAGGCCTCCCCACCCCCACACAGTGGGCCCCGTCACTACTCGACCGTCAATGGGTAGGCCGAGCTGAAAGGCAACATCCTGCAGGGTAATAGTCGTCTCTCCCTGCGGCATGTGAAAGGTGTGCGTCTCCGGCCTCCACCTCTCCACAAGAGCACTGATCAACTGATGGTCGATCGACACAAACTCACACATCGCCAAGCCGTAAAAGCCTGCCTCTCGCAGAAAGGGGACAATCAACTCCGGCGGCGGCTGGTGATGGTAGTGATGAGCTCGGCGAATCCTAAGCACACGGTCAGGCTGCAAAAGAAAAAATAACACCAACTATAACGTCTGACAATTCAGAAACAGTAAATACTCAGGTTAATTAAGGTGTAGCTATTTCCATACATGGCCTGTCCAAACCGACTGGGATATGTGTGAGGCCTGAGCGGTCAGCAGAGAAGGATCGCGTGGTCCAAGGATCAACGCGTCGGGATGTGGATGCCATCTGCCACGACAAGCATTGCATAGGAATGAAATTTAAACACACACAAGCTTAAAGGTGTTGTCCAATTTAAGCACAACCTTAAGGTATTAAAAAATAATATCATAAACTGTCTTAAATTTAAGGTGCAATATATATAAATAATATCATAAGATGTCAGGTGATAAAAAATTTCACATTACTAGTAATGGGGTAACCCTTATATACATAATGATGTGCAAATTTACAACCGTAAAAAATAAAATATAGTGTGCAACCGCTACACTTATGACATTGGTTAACAGACTTTAAAGCATACATGCGAAAGTAAATAGTAAAAATCACGGTGTAGAAGGGCCTTCGTCCCCATGAAGCAGTGGGCAACGCCTACGATTATGTCCTTCCATCTTACAATGACTACATTTTTGCTTTACACCGCTCTCCTGAGGCCAATCCATCTCATTTCTGATTCTGGTCGCCTTTGGTCGTCCCCTTGCACGTAATCTTCCATAATTTGGAACTAGGACAGGGAATGGTGGTAGGTTATTCCACTGCGACCAATCCCCAATAGGCCACCACTCAGATTTGTAACAATTGAGCAGCGTGTCAAGCCTGTATACAGCATCGACATATGGTTCCCACGATATGTTGATTGAGGCACAAGCAGCAATAATATGAGCGCAGGGATACCTATATGCTTGGAATTGTCCACATTCACATTGCCCTTTGTCTAATAACACCTGGACGACCTTTCCACATGACCCACTAGCCATATCAGGGCCCTCCACCACCTCAAACCTAGTCCCTTCTCTATTGTAAGCACGAACGTGGTAAGAAGTCGCACGTGACTGGATAGTCGCAAGCTCCTGTCTGAATCTGCTTGCGTATCTGTGTCCTTGTTGTAGGTCAGCGTGCGCTTCTTTTGCCCTTTCCACAAAGTACTTGACGCATCTATAATATGTTTGTTGGACAAGGCCTGTGATTGGCAGCTTCCTTAGTCCTTTGAAGAGGCCATTGATGCACTTCTACAATGTTAGTCGTCATATGACCATATCTTCTGCCTTCGTCATAAGCAAGCATCCACTTCTCGTTCGGAATACCGGTCAACTTCTTATGGATCTCCTCATTGACTTTGCTAAGATTGTCCAATCTCTCCATGGCCTTTCCCCAACTGGGCTCGTACGCTGAATAGAAGGAGACAAATAGGTTAACTAAAATGAACAACCGGGTGCACAAATTTATAAATGAAACGCTCAATAAAGAAATGCCTGCATTAACACATACCAATCTTGAGGACAGCTTTCCTCACACTGTCATCTCTGCACTTCTTGCGAACGTTGCTGGCAATGTGTCTGATACAATACCGGTGATAAGCATAAGGAGGCTGCCATCCCAGGCCTTCGGTGGCTACAGCATCCTTTATAGCTCGGTGTCGATCTGATATCAAGCATATTCCTTGCTTGTTCGTGACATTGACCCGCAGTAATGCAAAAACCAACTCCAATTCTCATAGTTCTCCCTGTCAACAATGGCAAAGGCAAGAGGAACGGGGCATTTGTTACCGTCCTGAGTCGCAGCAATCAGTAGCACGCCCCTGAACTTGCCATATAGATGCGTGCCATCAACTTGTATGAATTGCTTGCAGTAAGGAAACGCGGCAATGCATGGCTTGAATGCCCAGAAAAACTCGGTTGAAAACATGTTTCTGCGGATCGACACGATTATCAGCTGTGACAAATTCGTGGGACTCCAACTTGAACAGCGCCTGGTCACAGTAGCCTAAAATGTCCAACCATTTGGGGAGCACTTCATACGATTTGTCCCAATCACCGTGCACCTTCACAATTGCCTTTTGTTTCGCCTTCCATGCTTTTCTGTACGAAATCTTGTATCCGTACATGCCTTCCACCCTCTCTTGTATAAGCGAGATGGGAACGTCTTGCTTCATTTTAATCATCTCCAGGATCAGGGAACTGATATACTCGAATCCAGAGACTTGTGGTCCTGTGTCAAACTAGCATTAACACATGTGTGGGGCCCTGAAAATCTAGTTATGGTCCAAGTGTTACAATTCTTCAGTTTCACCGCTCTGAGGTGGAAATTGCATTGGTCCCCAAATTTATCACACTTCAATGATAATCTTCTGGTATCCGACTCCTCCACGTAATAACTGTGGTGCCTTCTGATGTGGTAATGCTTGGTTGCAGCGATTAAAGCCTCCTTGCAATCGAACTCTTGCCTAACCTCCAAGTCCTCCATGTCGTAATCATAGGTTGGCTTCATTATTTCGGAAATTCATTTGGCTTCCGTATCGCATCCCAATCAATGTCAGAGAAGACAGCAGCCTGGGGAACACCATATGATGTTTGTGCAGCATTACCACCCCTCACACACCGCGTTGGTACACTGTCTGCATGTGTTGCTGCACGTTCTTCGTCATCTGTGTCATGATCGTCACTGCTACTGCAGGACACCTCATCGTCTTCAAAACCAGACTCTAGGTGGGCATCCACTAATAGGGGATCGATAGATTCTTCTTGTACGATCGGCAAGGCACGTGATTGAACCTACCAAGGTTTGGGGTGCATTTATCGGGGTAACACCTGCAACAGATGAGTCCAGCGCAAGAGTATGACTATCAGAAATGTGGAACTCAAATCCACCTGTGTAAGGACGGCCTTCCCCCACCATCGAACAACCAGTGTTAACATAAACCGCTGGATCCACGGGTGGTGCAATGCTTGTAACTCTTTCACCAAAACCAAGGTTGGCAGCGCGCAATTCGGATGTGATCACGTCCACGTACAATTCCATGGCTGTCATCGTCGGATGTTGTTCGTAGCTTGCTATCGCGCATGCCAAGTCTTCATCGTCATCCAATTCGTATGCCATGTACTGAGCCTCTGTTTGATGCTGTGGAAACCTAGTAAACAATCTTCCCTACAGCTTGACCTTCGTGAAGCTTCAGTCGGGCATGAATTCTAGCCCGCAAAACATCCATACTGCTGCATCCTCTTACTTTCAATGCCTTTGGAGGAGGTCCATCGTACATTATCCCCTCTGTTCCCTCAACAATTGTACCGTTTGAATATATAAACGCAATTAAACTTTTCTTCATCTTCTGATATTTAGCTGCACAATACTCGCTGCACCCCCACATGGAAGAAGTAGTCTCATATACAAATTTTGTTATCATAAATGAGTATACTAGTATTTAATACTATAATTAAAAATGAACGCGATGTATAACTATTTTGCAAGGTATTCTATTAATTGTATGAAATAACAGGTTTATTTTCTTCGACCAATCTAAGATTATTTCTTTTCCAAAACTAATATAAAATCTGACTATATAATTTTACCTACTTAAATATCACATCAAATATAAGAACTGCGAAATACATTATCTACAATATCTACTATTTAAATGCAAAAAAGTTCAAATTTGTAATAACAATATCCTACTTTTTCAAGGCTCTTGATTACATTCACATTTCCCAAGATCTTTTTTAGTACCTCTCTTATGATACATTAAGATCTCACATGATCCAGTTCTCTAAATATGGCTTTCACCTAGGTCGTAAGACTTATATTAGGACATCCTTCTTTATCTGGTTGGTTATTATTTTAATAGCACACCCTATCACATTACATATAAAGTCCTACGACATTTTCATAAATCATAACTTCACATCTTAAATCATAATTTCGCAACATAAATCATAACAATTAATATAAAATAAATAATTCTATATTATTAATATCATTATATTTTAAATAAATTTCTCTACCGATATAAAAAATATTTTCACTACGACTATATAAAAATTATAGTATAAGCATAAAATTCCTGAAACTACTAACCGGTGAGTATTCGGAGAAGCAAACAGAAAAAATGCTCTGCATGAAAGAAAATTTGTTAGATAATTTAATAATTTTAATGATTGAAGAAACAAAAAAAAATCATCTGCAAGGTACATGAAATGAAAAACAAATTATGCGCGAACTATAAACCCTCCGAGAACTTTCAGTTGATGTATTTTTAAATTTAAAATATACTATTTAAAAAATATCATTAACAAAAACTTAAAATATTGTCATAAATTATAAAATATAATTAATTATTGTAAAAAAAATATTGTCAATAACATGTTAGTTTTCTAACAAATATAATATGTTCAAGTTTCAATTTTTTCTAAATCCTAGATCATCACTTCACATTATAAGCCATAATAATCAAAATAAGTTAAAAATTATAATATAAATGTCAAAATTCTACAAACACTAACCAATAAAAATCACAAATTATCATAGATCACATATGTTTATAAAATTCTTTCCTAAAGCCTAGATCATCATTTCCCATCATAAATTATAATAATCAACATGAAATATAAATTATAATATACATACAGAAATTACAAAAATACTATCCAATGAAAAACATAAACTATCACATATCATATAAATTTGTATAAATTTTTTCAAAATTCTAGATCACCACTTCACATCATATATCATAATAATTAACATAAAATAAATATTATAATATAAATACAGAAATTATCAAATTTAAGCAAATAAAATTTATAAATCATGACAAAAATTATCACAGATCACATATATTTATATAATTTTTTTCTAAATCGTAGATCATTATTTCCCATCGTAAATCATAATAATCAACGTGAAATATACATTATAATATACATACAAAAATTATATAAAAATACTAATCAGTAAAAAAATATAACTATCACACTATCATACAAATTTGTATAAATCTTTTCTAAATCCAAGATCACCATTTCATATTATAAATCATAATATTAACATAAAATAAATACAAAAAATATTAAAACTTAAATAAATAAAATTTATAAATTATAACAGAAATTTCTCTCTAACTCTTTAATCATCACATCAGATCATAAATCATAATAATTCATTTAAAAAAATATAACATAATAATAAAAATTACAAATATACTAACCAAACAAGAGTTGACTAGGATCAGATTTGCTCCAAAGCAAAAAATACTTCCAAACGCAATGTACAAAAATAAGAACGGATGATGAACGAACTGTAGCTACAACTTTTACGAACAAAAAAGAGAAGTAAAACTGCGAAATGGCTTCTGAGTGAGAGAGGGTTTGAGAGAGGCAGAACTGCGAAATGGATTTGAGTGAGAGAGGAGACGGCTGCGTGAGGGTTTGGAAGGAAGGAGAAGGGGAGGAGGCTATAAATAGGGGGGAGGCGCCTGATGAAATGGCGCCTCCCGTTGAATTTCGAAATTCAAAATTAAAGGCGCCACGGGGCGCCATTCTATCTGGCGCCTTCCATACGGAGGGCGCCATTCAAACTGGCGCCTCCCGCATGGAGGGCGCCACCTCCAAACGGCGCCTCCCGCGTGGAGGGCGCCACTTTGAATGGCGCCTCCGACCATCCACGGGCGCCAAATTGAAATGGCGCCCTGTGTATTTTGGTAATATGTTTCCAACCTGCGTAAAAACGGTAAATTGTTTTGAAAATTGCGTAATCGGGTATTTATCCGCCATTAGCTATAGAACACAAGGCTTTATCTCCGATGCCTATGCAATCTACCAAATGAAGTCCTTGCAAGAGCATCATCAGTAATGCTTTGACCATAAAGCACCGCAAACTCAGTGAAATGTTTGTACAACCACAGTAGTTGAAATTAAAATGACAATGGAATTTCAATGAAAACTATCCAATTAAAATAAAATGGAGTACAGATTTGCAACCAATAAAACAAACTCTTTGGCTACTGAAATCAGCAAATTGGAAAACCGTTCAAATACCCCAATAAAAATTAAAAATTAATTATTTGACGTATAATACATATGTGCTTTACCTTTGTAAGTAGAGATTTCAGAACCAAGCTTGAAAAAGCAAACCATTCTACGAAATCAAATCTACTCATTCACTTTTCTCATCCCACTTAAAACACCGTGGCTATTGCAAGAATTTCAAAAAGAGAATTTTAGATGTTAAAATTTCAAATGAGAGAAATAATCATGGATAGAATACAAACAAAATGCCAAGAATTTTTGGATAGAACTTTGATTAACGAAACATGAAAGCATCATTTGACACACTGATTCCTATTAATTTTAAATTTGAAAACAAATATCCTGAAGAGAAATGTATTGGCGGTAACTAAATGTAACACAACAAAAAACAACAAAATAAGCCAAAACAAATATTGTGTGAGGAAATCGGTATAAGGAGTTAATAGTACAAACTATAAAAATGAAAATATAAAAACTTAAGTCAAACCAAGATTAAATCAGCTAACGAAATAAACCAATAAAATAATAGTGGACTGATGCGAGAAAACTGATTGTTATATTATTTGTTAATAGTAAAACAAATATCCTGAAGAGAAAAGTATTGGCGGTAATTAAAAGTAACACAATGAAAAACAAAATAAGCCAAACACAAAGGAAATCAGCATAAAGGGTTAACAGTACAAACTATAAAGATAAAAGTATAAAAACTCAAGTCAACTAAGATAAAATCAGCTGATGAAATAAGCCAATAAATAATAGAGACTGATGCAAGAAAATTGATTATTATATTATTTGTTAATAGTAAAACAATATCCTGAAGAGAAAAGTATTGGTGGTAACTAAAAGTAACACAACGAACAAAGGAAATCAGCATAAAAAGTTGACAGTACAAAACTATAAAAATAAAGCTATAAAAACTCAAGTCAAACTAAAATAAAATCAGTTGACGAAATAACCTATAAATAATAGTGGACTGATGCAGGAAAACTGATTGTTATATATTTATTAATAGGAATTTGAGCTTCACTTATAATTCCCATTTTATTTAACTATTTTATAATTTAAAAAAATAAAAGTTAGACTATTAATTTTATATCATATATTACAAACACAATCAGTAAATTGGTTACCGTACGTAGTGGCAAAGAGCAAACAGGAATGTATAGCTCAATAGCACTAAGCATGACATGAATTCCGAAGAAATCTTGGAAATCAGAATATACAATCGAGTGATAACCTATCAAATCAATAAAAGTCAGATTGCTTTTTTATTGTCTCGGCATTATTGTACGTTACAGCCCATTACAAATTATTATTCTGAAAATTACTCATTTCTCTTTGTTTATTTATTTATTTATAATTAATTATTTTCTAACATTTGCATTAGTTTTTTTTCTATAAAGTCATAAAATAAAGAAAATGTGAAAATTTTATCAATTATCAACATTTGTATTACTTTTACTTCTAATTGGTGTTTGCTTATTTTAAATTGAAAATGCAACCAACTATTTCTTCTTACTTTATTCACGTTTATTCAATTATGAAGGAAATCAAAATACCAGGTAGGAAAGAAATCATTTTAGAATTTCCTTTTTAACAAAATATCTAATTATATATAGTAAAAAATATTAAAATATATAAGAAATCTATTGAATAAATCGATCTTACACTAAAATTATCTACCGATCGAACTCTAATTACTATAACAATATTTGAATTTTCTAAGATGAAGAAGAGAACTCTCTCATGGACACTATAAATATTATCAATATTTAAAATAGTTATTTGAAAAATTATTTGTATAACTATCCACATTGCAACTGTTCTTCATAAACAATTGTAAAATTTTATTAAAATTTTAATTTTAATTCATTATCAATGGAGAATATTTATTTCTCTTTATTTACTCATCAGTCTCTTTATGATTAGTGATCAGGTTGACATCTATTCATTTCAAGATTCTACTTTTCATTCAATTTACAAAATTTCTTAGTTAATAGCTTTAAAAAAATTACTTGACAATTAAACATCAAACAATATAATGACAATTTTGAAATCTCACCCATCATATAAATTAATTTATCTTTGTTTATTGCTGGGAGATTTATTTGACTTATGCAAAAAAATTACTATTTAGTATTTGCCAAAAAAATATTACTATTTACTTCCATTTATTTAGAAGTCTTTTATCAATTCATTACCGAACTAAAAAAAAATAGCAACAAATTTTAGAAAAATTACAATTTATTAAGTGGTAAAAAAAGGAAAAATAAATAATTTAAAATTCTTTTTCCAAAAAGGTTTAAAATTAGTAATAGTAAGTGGTATAATACATGAGTGTAAAAATAGAAAGAGTAAACAATGAGCTTCTTATAATTATTCAATTTTTAAATATTATAATTAGTGAAATGAATTTTTTATTTTTATTATAATTGTTCATTACTTATTCATTTATAATATAAAAATAACTAAAAAATTATAAAATAAGTTGTTAACACTCGTTTTAATAGTATCAATTATATATATATATTCTTTAATTATTATTTAATATAATGAATAAAAAATAAATAATTATAATAAAAATAACATATTAATAATATTAATTATAAAATTTAAAGATATAATAATTATCAATTGTATAATGAAAGACTCAAATGTTATGATTAGTAAAATAAAACAAAGAAAATGATAATTAGTATGGAAAAAATTTAGATTTAATGGAAATTAAATTAATACTAAAAGTATTTTTTATATTTAGTATCAATATAAAAAATTTCAATACTAATTTTATCTTTTACACAATTTTTGCATAATGTATAAAATTTTTTAAGATAATATCGAATTAACATAAGAAAATTTTTATTAACAGGTGTATTTTGGCAGGAATTTTCTAGATAAAAAAAGATGTGTGCTAACAAAGAAGGGTGTCTGGGTCAAAGCAAAGGCTTTTGTACACCCTTAGCTTAATTAGATATCTCTATCCACCTCTAGTGTGAAAATTCAATTAAAAAATGCTTGGAAAACTTACATGTATATGACAGAACATTTCCCCAATTCATGTTGAATTGAAATGTAACTTGGTTTATTCATTTCTTGGTAAATTTTTTTCCCTTTTTAGGTTAAAATAAACTACAAAAAGTTAAACCTAATGAAACATATTATTGTAGCTGATATTAATATTAATATTGCATCAAACATGTTCATGGTCACATTTACTCACTGACTGGCGAGTGGCAGAATAGTGCAAGATACATTAAGTTTATCTTAAAAACCACAGTACTAATATCTAAAAAACAGAAGCAGTCAATCACTCTTCATTTGAGCTACTTGCTTACCTTTAACATGGAGATCATAACTCCCAAAAAACATAAGTCATATTAGTAATTGAACGAACCTACTCTGACGACTTGAGCTTTTTCCTTATTTTTGTGCATGACATTTGAATGGTGAGCATGTTTTCTATTCTAATAATTTCATCCTTCTTGTCTAAGCCATCCCTCTTTGTTGGAGTTAAATTGCCAGAAGAAGTTAGCACTTCACTCAGTGACACAATAGAAATATCATCCTAAAATTGTGAAAAATAATTATAAGAATGATAAATTTTAAAATCTAAATAAATAGTATGAGTTAAGTGAAATGGTTACATTATGAGTTGCAATCAGAAGTAAATTTTCAGAATCTACAAAGGAGCTTGAAGATACTTTAATGGAAGAAACCTGAAGAAAAATCAAAACACATGTAAGAATTATCCCACAAATCATTGATATTTTGCTATCTTGAACTATAATTTTTTAATTTATAATACATCTTACCTGACCAGTATCAATAAACTTCACATATTGTGCTACCTGAATTTCACTATCACTTATAAGAAAAACTTTGTACTGATTTTCTTCCCACAACGCTTACTATTTTTTATATTCCAATCAGTTATCTCAACATTAAAAAGCAAATTTTTCCCTTTCAGCAAATTTAACTCTCTTAGAAATCAAATTTGTTTATCCTGCTGCAATAATTTCATTATCAAGTTAAAATATAGAGTGTAAAATAAAAATAACCTTCAACTATGTATATAGGCAATTTAATTTAATTAGATCCTCTCTCAATTCAACTGCATTTTTCTTAGTGAATTGAATGACCTCACAATTAAACAAAACAAATGAAGCTGTCCACTTTCATCCACAACCATTACTTGAACTCTAAACCTTTAAATGACAGTAGTGAAACTTTCTTTTTAGATAAACACATACGAAACAAAATGAAAAAGTTTCAGCATCATATAATCTATTTTGTAAAATATTAATCATATAAATTATTACCTTGGAATAGTAGAAGCAACCATCTTATGGCAATGGTAATAAAAAAGTTGATCACCAACATGCTTCACAGCTTTCTTGCAAGAATTGCAAGCATCATAAAACTAACTGTAATTACTCTATATCTTTTGGATTGTTGCCATAGTTGAATACTTGCAAGGCTAGAATAATAACATATATTATCAAAAAACTAAAATGTTAAATACCTATCACATTATGGCATTTCAATGTCTATTCAAATTAAATGAAATGATTGTAATATCATACTCACATTAGCACAATTTCTTATTTCAATCAAATTTTTCTTTTCCAGATAAGATGGATTCATTTGCATATGAGCTTGCTTAACTAAAAGTAGATTGGCTAAATTTTTGTGAAAGGCTCATATCAGTTTAACCTAAGCCTGTGAATAAAAACTACACTCTTTAGAGATAAACAATGAGTAAATTACAACTTTTTCAATTAAAATAAAAGTGTAATGAATATCAATTTTAATTTATCTCACAGCCTATTCCACATACCGTTGTTTGAATTGGTTAACTTTAGGAATAGGTGGATTAAACATAACCTTAGTAGCATTCAAAGAATTAGTTAACATAACACCATCTGCATTGAAAAATTCAAAAAATAGTATTATTTGTCACAAACAAAATAACTATAGTGCAACCAATTATATTAGTAAGGTAATTAAAAAGTTAAAAGTTTTCACTTGTTAGTGTTGTTCCTCTAACTAGATGAATGACAACAACTACGCTAGCATTTGTTATGGTAGTAAGCTCATCCATAATTGTATCAGCCAAATCACCCTATAAAGCACAATTCAATTACCTCCCACTGTCAAATTAAAATATTAAAATAATATACCTTTACACATAATGTTAATCTCACGTATATACACACACCTATCATCTGTAAAACCATTTGCATTTTCCTCTCATTATTATTTTTTCCAATACCTTTTTGAACAGGCTAAAAGTTGACTACTTCACCAATTACATTTGTAAAGTAAAGTATCATTACATACTATTAATATAGATTAATAATAACTTATATAAACAAATTCATAAATAAAACCATAACATACATCAAAGTTAAACTTACCAAATAGATAATGCCTTGGAATCCTTCCAAGTAGATGTCTTCAAATAGGATAAATTCAAAGCTTAAAAAGATCAATTTGAGATTTACATGATCTTACATTAGTACTCCAATTGAAACTAATTTTATATTAATGTTGAGTTACTCTATATAGCCCACCATTTAATGCAACATGAAAATTTTGAATCATATAACATCGTCCTTCATCCAAGATAGACTTATATCATTTAACTAAACCTCTTCTAGATACAAAAGTTTCAATTTTTTTATTCTGCCACACATTCCACCTAAGTTATTCATGTGCAAAAATATTCTAAATTAATATAATATATTAGTAGAAGTGTACGAAAATAAATAGCTAATATATGAGTAGGAGTGCACTAAATAATTTAATATAATATATATAAGTAGGAGTGTACGAAAATAGTTAATCTACTGTAAATATTAAAAATAACTAGGAATTAATAGCTGTACGAAAATAGCTAAGAATAAAGTTTCTAAACCTCATCATACGTTGGATATCTAAAATAATATCAATAAAGTAAGAACTATTTGGTTCAGCAGTGTTAGTATGAACACATAATGATTCAAAATCAACTTAATATACAAATTATTTAATATCTTAATAGAAATATAGTGTCTTAATATAAATTTCAATAATAGCTATCATTTTATGCTTGGAAAATGTTTTCATTACCTACTTATCTAGGAGAACCATATTAATGCAAGAAACTTCATTTGAATACTTTGATAATAATGTATGCCACATGCGAATAACTCTCACTTTAATCTTTAAAGTCTTATCACTTTCAGGTGAAAGTTTGCCTGTAAAAAGTGCAATTTTCATCTTTTGTAGCACAACTGGCAACAGTCAACCACAATAATTTTTCACATAGTTAAAATAAAGAAATAACATCAACTCCACTAAACTAAAAGTAAAGTATAAAAACAAACTAGGAAAATAACATACAATAAATTTTAAAAATTAAAAAATAAATAAAGTTAATTTCCAAGACAATGAATTAACTAATGAAAGAAATCAAAGAATAGTTAGTATAGAAACATGAATAATATGAATAAAATGAAAACAAACTAGAAGATGAATTGATAAATATAGAAGTCAAAATCATTCTAAATACGAGTAATTGTTTTATCTTAAACATGCAATGATCTGAAAAAAAGTAAAAATCAAATATTTGAAGAATAATACATGTAGGAATCATATGAAAAAATAAGATTCCAAAACCAACCTTGAATAAGGAAAGCTATTTTATGAAATCAAATCTACTCAACTATTTTTCTCATCCCACTTAAAACACCAAGACTTTTGCAAGAAATCTTAGAAAGAGAACATAAAGAAAAGGTCAACAAAAGTGAAATAACTTTGATTAATAGAGCATGGAAACACTATCTAACATATCAATAAAATTAATTTTAAATTGGAAAATAGGTCAGAGAAAAATAGATATTGTTAAAGAAAAACACATTATTGATAACTAAAAGTAACCTAACAAAAAAATAACAAAATAGGTAAGAGAAAAATACGACAAGAAACCAATGTAAAAGTTAACAGGATAAACTATAACTATAAGATGAAGATGGAAAGTTAAAAAATCTCAGGCTAAAGAAGATAAAATCAAGCATAGTTGTACTATGCTTCTACACTAAAAATAAACATACTCAGGCATAGTTATTACAATACTCACAATAATCAAATATAGGGTGATTGTTAGCAAAATAAGAAAAACAAGCTTCCAGAACATACTAAGGACAACTCACCTTAAAGCCAT